>JAMPIV010007857.1:17500-330000 GCA_024509875.1 Oreohelix idahoensis | reverse complement strand
TGCAAAGCGCCATTCTTCAGTATCATATAGTTATTAAATATTTATCAGAAATAACTCAAATAAATTAGTGAGGAAGTTGATTCTGTTCCTTCTCAACCAACAGTGTTGATCGTGGTCCTCGCTTCCCTACGGCTGTATCTTCTTTGGGTCTACATTTACCTTTTTACATTTTTGTAAAAAGAGATACCCCCATACCATGTTCAGGATCCAGTTTTGTTTCTTACTTTGGATTTGATTACTTGACTTCCGATTCTGTGTCCTACCCACAACTTTTAATTCGTAACGCTATTACTGTTAGGATCTGCTCTGAGGTACAAAAACTGCAAGTGATCTTTTCTTCATGTGGTTTGTGTACCATATAATAATTATAATAGCGCCCCTTCAGTCATAACTGACTATGGGAATGCGCCCCTGAGGTGACAGTCCTCAGCTGCTTATTTTCCTGGTCGACGTTTTCTCCTCTCTTCTGCTTGCCGTGAGAGCTTGTTTTCGCCCAATCTGAGGTGGCGTCCTAGAGAGCATCACCACTTGGTGATATCGGCAGCTTCATCCTCACAGGTTGCTGGGTTTATGTTCAGTGCCCTCATGTCTCTCTAGCACACATCTTTGAACCTCAGCTGCGGTCGCCCAACTGTTCTTTTGCCATCTGCCAGTTGTCCGTAGAAGATATCTTTCGGGATGCGACCATCTTCCATGCGGCGGACATGGCCGTCAGAGCTTCTTTTCGCCAAATATGAATTTGGAGTATTAAATAATCATGGGCAGTCTGCACAATATTCAGCGTCTAATGTTAACGGTCTGATGCTGAGAGTTGTCTTTGCTTTCCTATTTTCTGTCAAAACTCTAGTTAGATTCAACCGGAAGAAATCCCAAACAACACACGAAAGCACGAACACTTTCAACAATTGCTTTTGGAATATTTCACTAGGATAATATAGTTATTTACCCATTAATCCCCATACCCCCTTGACTAGTTTCTCGTATCCCCTGGGACTACGCGTACCCAGTATGGGAACCCCTGTCCCACACCGAATATTCCAACAAGCAATGAGTTGTCCTCCCTCTGAGAAGAGCGTACGGTAATATTGTTATAAACTGTTCGCACGTCGATAACTGCCAGCATTCCTAAAATACGCTTAAAGCTGGAACTCTAAGAATCCGGGGTTGACATTCGGACAAACTACGGAGACAGATGAATTATCAACCTTGCCACAACCAAATGACGAGCTTTGCAGAGATGGAATATTCTTTCTAAAAAAAATGGAATCCAAAGACGACGATGTAGCTGCACGAAATGTTTCCAAACCATTAGTGCTGGACACACAATTTTCCACACCAGCGTCCACCAATGGCCTAGTTTGAGATATCTTGTCACAAGTTATTAAAAATCAGTTTCCTAGCGCGACAGGAAATGTGACAATAACAACAGATATAACTCTCCCTTTCCATTCTTCGCTATTTAGTGGGGCGGGCGGGGGTGGTTAATGAAAAGAAATATTACACTGTATTTCTGGGTTTTTTGTTTTTTGTTTAGCTTTTTTTTCTGTTTTAAAAGAATAGGTTTGGAACCCGGAAACTTTGCCTTGTCTAGGTTTTAGAGTGCTTTCTTCTCGCCCCTCAGTTATAGGGATTCGGGTCCAACCCTGGTAGCGCAACGCTTCAGTCTACCCAGTTGTAAATTGGTGTATGACTGCTTTGAGTTAGGAAAGGAAAAGGCAGCGAGAACGGGAGCTGGTCACCCAAGCTCAAAGAAAGCTGGATCTAGTATAGTGAAGTCTCTAACATTTCATTCTCCTACGGCAGTTTACGCTATCGGACAACCTTTAGGTTGGGATTTTAGGTATCAAGAATTTCTAACTCGTAGAATGGTTTTACAAAATGGCGACAGAGGAAGCAATTTTCATAAGAATAGGAAAACTCGTTTAGCCATTTGTCCACGTTAAAGTCAGTCACGTTAAAATCAGTCACGTTAAAGTCCGTCACGTTAAAGTCAGTCGCGGTAAAGTCCGTCACGTTAAAGTCAGTCACGTTAAAGTCAGTCACGTTAACGAGGAATGGCGTCCGCCTCAAGTTCTAGAGGTACCGGCTTCGATTCCCAGTTTAGGGAATATAATCTATGAAAATCTTTTTTTAGAACCAGTGGTCCTAACCTGCCATCAATGGTACCTATACCTTGTAGCGGTGTGGCAGCTTGTGTACCCTGACAATCCCCAGAACTATGCCAGTGGGAGTTTTACTCCTGGTAGGTTTAACCATGCTGGACTGGTCTGCGTGGGTAGGGGTCAGACAAAAGCTGGTACCCTGGTCCTCCAGGTTGGGGGTTTTAGCACAGGGCCGAGACCCCTGTCTGTGTAAAAAATCGCACACGTTACGGAAACAGCAATAAATGAAAATACTTTGATGCGGGACGGACATCCGGAGTCTCAGGCTCGTATGACTGACAGTGGTGAAAGCCGAAAGGAAGCCACTGGCATGAAAACGGATGCCCAGACCGCAAAACACGAAACCAGAATTGGTTTTTGGAATGTCAGAACTATGAATGAGGCAGGAAAAACAACTTGGCGGAGAACTGTAGAAGCTGAGATGCAAAGAATGAACCACAGTTGGGGCACTGTACGAAGGATGGCCGCCGACCGAGCAAAGTGGAATCAATTTGTTGCTGCCCTACAAGACGCCACCAGGCGTGATGGCCGCTGACTGCTTTGACGGTTGGCGGTTATGGATCAAAGAAGAAAGAAGTGGTCCTAACGGTCATAGCCCCGTTCTCCTAGGTAGTGAGATCGAATGCCTAACCTTCTCGGATAAGGGCGAAAAAATAGGAGGTCCCGTGAGCAAGTTGCGCACGTTAAAAATCCCACGGTAATTGGAAATCGTAAAGAGTAGGCTTATTAGGCCGCTGTCCTGGCAAAATTTAAAAACATTTGAAACCTACCCACTATAAAAAATATTTATAGAATGTGTGATTCCTGTATACATACATTGGGATTCTCGCCGGTGCTACGGAGTTCGTGCACTGTGCTGCGATCCTCCTTGTGTGATCTAAGGGATAAAATCGGAGCACTGATGGAGTAGTTCGTGTGCAATGAAGACAGTCCTTCTAACCAGAACCAGAACCAAACCAAAATCAGTCAGATATTGTGTTATTCCACTGAAAATTGTTTGTTTTTATTGTTAAGCACTTTTTTGTTATTAACTTGAGATGTCCGTTGCTTCGATGTTTTAAATCTTCGACGCTCAAAATCACTACGTTCACATCGTAGACAACAAACTTTTCACACAGCTCCCTTACGTTTTAATTGTCAAGCTTTGATTGGCACTGGCTGCGTCGATTTTATGTAATAATGAAAACAAAATAGAATAAGGATAAAGTAGCTTAATTAGCGCAAGAGTTTTTTTTTTGTGCTAAGGGAAATGATTATAAGTATAAATAAATTGTGCTTTACTTTAAAGCGGCGAGCGCAAAATAATAAATATACAAAAAATTAAAAACAATTAATTATTTTGCATTATAGCATTAAAGAAATAAATTTTACTTTTAATATAACTTTAAATGTAATTTATTTTTATGGAAGTTTTACTTTAAGAACTTAAACTTTATAAGACATATCTACTGCATTTAACCATAATGATAAATATGGTTTAGAACTATCGGTAGAACATTGGATTTGGGTACTTTCCACTGCGAATTTTTACAAAACCTACAGCGTATTTTACGCTGTACAACCCAATGCCTAGAATCCTGGCTTTAGGCTGGGATCATGTGTCTAGACACAGGGACCAATACAGTGACATCAATGTGTCATTAGGTCTCTTGTGTGAGAACACAGAAGATCACTACGGTGACACATGTTGTCATTGGGTCTTCTTGTGTTGGGACATGTGGTCTTGACCAGGGCCGGGTTTGGGCGGGGATAATGCGACCTCATGCGAGGAAAAAATATGCGACCTCAAGCGAGGAAAAAAAAAAAAAAAAAAAAAAAAAAAAAAAAAAAAAAAAAAAAATTTTACGCTGTACAACCCAATGCCTAGAATCCGGCTTTTGGCTGGGATCATGTGTCTACACACGGGAAACAGTAGTGACTTTCATGTCATGAGGTACCTAGTGTGAGAACACAGAGGATCACTACAATGACACATGTTGTCATTGGATCTTCTTGTGTTGGGACATGTGGTCTTGACCAGGGCCGGGTATGGGTGGGGCAAATGCAACCTCATGCGAGGAAAAAATATGCAACCTCATGCGAGGAAAAAAAAAAAAAAAAAAAAAAAAAAAAAAAAAAAAAATGAAAACCTACAGTGTATTTTACACTGTACAACCCAATGCCTAGAATCTGGCTTTTGGCTGGGATCATGTGTCTACACACGGGAAACAGTAGTGACATTCATGTCATGAGGTACCTAGTGTGAGAACACAGAGGATCACTACAATGACACATGTTGTCATTGGATCTTCTTGTGTTGGGACATGTGGTCTTGACCAGGGCTGGGTATGGGTGGGGCAAATGCAACCTCATGCGAGGAAAAAATATGCAACCTCATGCGAGGAATAAAAAAATTAAAAAAAAACAGTGTATTTTACACTGTACAACCCAATGCCTAGTATCCGGCTTTTGGCTGGGATCTATGTGTCTAGACACAGGGACCGGTACAGTGACATTCATGTGTCATTAGGTCTCTTGTGTGAGAACACAGAAGATCACTACAGTGACACAGTTTGTCATTGGGTCTTCTTGTGTTGGGACATGTGGTCTTGGCCAGGGCCGGGTTTGGGCGGGTACTAATGCGACCTCATGCGAGGAAAAAATATGCGACCTCAAGCGAGGAAAAAAAAAAAAAAGTATTTTACACTGTACAACCCCACGGCCTAATATCTGGCATTTGGCTGGGATCATGTGTCTACACACAGGGACCGGTACAGTGACATTCATGTGTCATTAGGTCTCTTGTGTGAGAACACAGAGGATCACTACAGTGACACAGTTTGTCATTGGGTCTTCTTGTGTTGGGACATGTGGTCTTGACCAGGGCCGGGTTTGGGCGGGGACAATGCGACCTCATGCGAGGAAAAAAATATGCGACCTCAAGCGAGGAAAAAAAAAAAAAAAAAAAAAAAAAAAAGAATCCGGCTTTTGGCTGGGATCATGTGTCTAGACACAGGGACCGGTACAGTGACATTCATGTGTCATTAGGTCTCTTGTGTGAGAACACAGAAGATCACTACAGTGACACAGTTTGTCATTGGGTCTTCTTGTGTTGGGACATGTGGTCTTGACCAGGGCCGGGTTTGGGCGGGTACTAATGCGACCTCATGCGAGGAAAAAGATGCGACCTCAAGCGAGGAAAAAAAAAAAAAAAAAAAAGTCTAGACACAGGGACCGGTACAGTGACATTCATGTGTCATTAGGTCTCTTGTGTGAGAACACAGAAGATCACTACAGTGACACAGTTTGTCATTGGGTCTTCTTGTGTTGGGACATGTGGTCTTGACCAGGGCCGGGTTTGGGCGGGTACTAATGCGACCTCATGCGAGGAAAAAAAATGCGACCTCAAGCGAGGAAAAAAAAAAAAAAAAAAAAGTGTTGGGACATGAGGTCTTGACCGGGGCCGGGTTTGGGCGGGACAATGCGACCTCATGCGAGGAAAAAATATGCGACCTGATGCAGAAAAAAAAAAAAAAAAAAAAAAGTGTACAACCCAATGCCTAGTATCTGGCTTTTGGCTGGGATCATGTGTCTAGACAAGATACAGTGACATTCATGTGTCATTAGGTGTGTGAGAAACAGAAGATCACTACAGTACACAGTTTTTCATTGGGTTTCTTGTGTTGGGACATGTGGTCATGACCAGGGCCGGGTTTGGGCGGGTATAATGCGACCTATGCGAGGAAAAAACAACGACCTCAAGCGAGGATCTCAAAAAAAAAAAAAAATTTACTCTGTACAACCCAATGCCTAGAATCCGGCTTTTGGCTGGGATCATGTGTCTAGACACAGGGACCGGTACAGTGACATTCATGTGTCATTAGGTCTCTTGTGTGAGAACACAGAAGATCACTACAGTGACACAGTTGGTCATTGGGTCTTCTTGTGTTGGGACATGTGGTCTTGACCAGGGCCGGGGTTGGGCGGGGATAATGCGACCTCATGCGAGGAAAAAATATGCGACCTCAAGCGAGGAAAAAAAAAAAAAAAAAAGAAAGAATTCGGCTTTTGGCTGGGATCATGTGTCTAGACACAGGGACCGGTACAGTGACATTCATGTGTCATTAGGTCTCTTGTGTGAGAACACAGAAGATCACTACGATGACACATGTTGTCATTGGGTCTTCTTGTGTTGGGACATGTGGTCTTGACCAGGGCCGGGTTTGGACGGGGATAATGCGACCTCATGCGAGGAAAAAATATGCGCCCCCAAGCGAGGAAAAAAAAAAAAAAAAAAAATTTACGCTGTACAACCCACTGCCTAGAATCCGGCTTTTGGCTGGGATCATGTGTCTACACACAGGGACAGGCACAGTCACATTTATGTCATGAGGTGATTTGAGTAAGAACATAGAAGACCACTACAATGACACATGGTGTCATTGGGTCTTCGTGTGTTGGGACATGTGGTCTTGACCAGGGCCGGTTTTGGGGCGGGGACAATGCGACCTCATGCGAGGAAAAAATATGCGACCTCAAGATAGGAAAAAAAAAAAAAAAAAAAAGTGTCATTAGGTCTCTTGTGTGAGAACACAGAAGATCACTACGGTGACACATGTTGTCATTGGGTCTTCTTGTGTTGGGACATGTGGTCTTGACCAGGGCCGGGTTTGGGCGGGGATAATGCGACCTCATGCGAGGAAAAAATATGCGACCTCAAGCGAGGAAAAAAAAAAAAAAAAAAAAAGTATTTTACACTGTACAACCCAATGCCTAGTATCCTGGCTTTTGGCTGGGATCATGTGTCTAGACGCAGGGACCAGTATTGACATTTATGTCATGAGGTCCTTTGTGTAAGAACATAGAAGACCACTACAATGACACATGGTGTCATAATGACACATGGTGTCATTGGGTCTTCGTGTGTTGGGACATGTGGTCTTGACCAGAGCCGGGTTTGGGCGGGGACAATGCGACCTCATGCGAGGAAAAAAATATGCGACCTCAAGCGAGGAAAAAAAAAAAAAAAAAAAAAAAAAACCCCACGGCCTAATATCTGGCTTTTGGCTAGGATCATGTGTCTAGACACAGGGACCGGTACAGTGACATTCATGTGTCATTAGGTCTCTTGTGTGAGAACACAGAAGATCACTACGGTGACACATGTTGTCATTGGGTCTTCTTGTGTTGGGACATGTGGTCTTGACCAGGGCCGGGTTTGGGCGGGGATAATGCGACCTCATGCGAGGAAAAAATATGCGACCTCAAGCGAGGGGAAAAAAAAAAAAAAAAAAAAAAAACTCTTGTGTGAGAACACAGAGGATCACTACGGTGACACATGTTGTCATTGGGTCTTCTTGTGTTGGGACATGTGGTCTTGACCAGGGCCGGGTTTGGGCGGGGATAATGCGACCTCATGCGAGGAAAAAAAATGCGACCTCAAGCGAGGAAAAAAAAAAAAAAAAAAAAAACATTATTCGAAGCCACATTTAATTTTGCTTTATTGATCAGAAGAAACTGAATAAGTAAGCATAAATCATGTTGGTGCAAGTATAAATGTGTGTGTGAACGAATGTATACAGTAATTGGTTTTTTTTTTTTTTTTGGGTGCCAATGAAAGTGCGAGTATTTATATGTATTACACAACGTACTCTCCTTATATCTCATTTTGTAAAATGCACATGGGTTTGTATAATTGAATGAAATACAACAAAAGTTAAGAAGAAAAAAAAGACACTTCTTAGTGTATAGTTTTTGTCTATTCAGGTTTTTTTTTTTTTTTTTTGGTGGGTATTTCTTTTTTTTTTGGTGGGTATTTCTTTTTGTCCAGTGTTATCACTAAAAGATAAAGAGTACGCTCGATAATTCCAAAAAAAAAGAAGGGTGAAAAATTTCTTTATCATGAGTGGCTTAACCAGATCTGTTGTTTTTCTGTTGTCTAGTGTTCTACTTCTTTATTTCTTACGAGTGCCTGAAAACATACCTTTATAATTCTTTCATATTAATTTACCGTTTACAGGCCTCGGGTTTCCCTTCCTTATATGTTATAAATATTTATACAATACCAAAACCTACCATCTATCCTGTACTTACTGTTCTAAGTCTACTATTATGTGCTGGACACAGTATTAAGGTCTCTTTGTCTTGTGTGGACTGGCGTTTGCTGTCTAATAGAGAAGTGATTGCGTCATTAATAGGTCGTACTGCCCATGGTGGACTTCCGGTGTAATGTCTTTCGGTTCGCACTATTGACCTGTCATCTTAGCATCATTTTTTGGTGATGCGTGGATGGCAGAGAGGACAGTGTGATTCACTTGCATAGCTAGGCGGGGTTGTCGCACGGAAGGTCCAGTGTTCAAATCCTGGGTAAGCCACTCATGTCTGTTGTTTTTCTGTTGTCTAGTGTTCTACTTCTTTGTTTCATATTAATTTATTGGTTTTGTCGTGTTCTCGTTCTGTCTCACAACACGGTTTTTTAATCTGACCATACCGCACGCCATAGATAGGGAACTCTCTGATACAATAACCAATCAAAACGTACCTTTATTATTATTGTGGTAGGAAACGTACTGTGTTAAAACCTAGAAGCCAATTTTGTGTAAGTGATAGTACGATAATATTTAATTGTGGAAAGATTAAAGAAGTATCACTGGGGAGGATTATTTAATTCACAAACGGGAATGTTACTTTAGAGGTAGGTGTAAACACTTTATAGAATAATAGTCTAGTAAGATAGAAATATCGAGTAAACGAGCTGTGTTACATCAGGATTAGTCCAACTTAGCTAGTTAAAGCATGCATACATTTAAATGCATAGTGCAAACTAAATAATTTATAGATAGATCGATACAAAATAATTCACAGTGTAAGTCCACCTTTAAATGACCACAATCGCCCCATAAATAAGGAAAAGAATTGAAAAACTAGATTTTATACATTGTACAGAAAGCAAAATTATGCCTCATTTTGGGATCCTTTACTCCTTTTTCCACCCATGTCATCCGATACGCCGGAGGCGTGACTATAACAGACCTTGCCCTTGGCTATTTGACGCCACTAACAAATTCAAACCACAAGCTGCCCAGAAAGAAGCGGTAAACTGTAATCGTATTGTACCTTTGCCAACCGCATCTGTTGCGCAGACCATAGAAGCCATTAACAGCCTGTGTGTTTTGTCTGAGGGTAAGAATGACTATATATATATATATATATATATATGTGTGTGTGTGTGTTTGTGTGTGTATGTGTGTGTGTGTGTGTACATATGTATGTATTATTCCTGTGATTTAATCCACTTGTGTGTTAGAAAGTGAAAAAGACTGTGTTAAGAATATTCCAGGACGAATGTGTTGCTTGCTGGAACGCAAAGCATGAGTTGATTTTAGAGGCGAAAGCCAGCATTGTAAAATGTGTAGGTTAATGGAGAGTGATGTCAAACATACGACTGTAAATTGGGTCATACATTTGAAAGAGTATTTGTTAAAGGAATGACATGTATCATGGAACCTAAGGAAGGATTAATAGGAATTGTTGTACTGAATCGATCAAGATATTACTTGTAAATGTATACTATTCCAAATCATGGTATGGAAGCAAATCACGGACAGAGGAATCAACTTAGGAATTATAAAGACATTTTAGTCACAGTGAACTGGCTGTAATGGGTGGTGAGTTAAATTGTCCTGTGCATATGTTAGCACAATGTCTGACCCTGTATGTTATGTCCTTTGTGTGTAAAGGCAGAGTAGTGCCATGCCATACAGAGGTTGTGATTATTTGCATTTCAGGTTTTATCCTGCAAACATTGTATCCTGCAAATTACCCGAAGTAGCTGATTCCTATAATTCGATTGGACTCTGAGGTGCGAATGCTCGTGAAGTCATTGTAGCTAGCCACCATTGTTCCACTGCCTGGCAAGTCACAGAGGTGTTCGACCGCGGCAGGAGAGTGTAGGATTTTCTCGATTTGACAGTTAAGTGGCATTACATAGCCACTGGTCAGCATATTCAATAGAAGAAAGCACCACAATAAAAGATAAATATATTTCTAACATTACAGCGGAGGATGAGTTTAAGGACAATATGAATCCACCCTACCTTCACAGTCAAATTCAGTGACATTTTAGTAAAGTAAAATATTCATCAGTGTAGAAGACAATAGAAACTTCAGTACTATATTATGTTTTCATAAATTAAGCTTCTATGTTTATTTATTTCATGATGTAAATACCTTTGAGTTTTCCTAAATTACCTAACCGAAAAGAGAACCGGTTTAGGTTATATAAATTGTAAATACATATCATCAGACTTGCTGAAATTATTTGCATTAAGGTTTCAAGTTTGATTGATACTTATTTTAGATTGAGATTTAGACCATATTTAATACCCCTAGAACAACTTGTCAAAATACACAACATAAATAATAAATAATAACACATATTACCAAAGGAGAATCTACGAAAGGGGCAAATAGATTTTCAGGACATATCCTTTCAACACCTGGATGTTTATACAGCTGGATTCTAACCTTTGATGTCGATACACCCTTATTCTTTCCAGAAAAGGGGGTATTTCTTGTAAGACCAGTCTTTTATCTGGCACTATCCTGGTATCATCTGATACATCTTTTTGTCCAGGATATCTTATATTCTTATAACATCTCAAATCTTTCGTGGCAGGCTTGTTGTTGTTTGGACATGCGCCCTAATATAACCGACTAGGTTGAACGGGACGCGCCTCGCCAAAACGAGGCAAAACTTTATTATAAAAAAAAAAAAATTGGTCTTTAAAAATCCGATCGGTTTTTTGGCTAAGATCAAAGTGTCTTAGCCAGGGCCGGGATCACACATAATTTACACATATTGCTCAATAATATAATTTACACATTTTACTCAATAAAGTCAATAGACCTCACTTTGAGCCCCAGAAGGGGTATTTAAAAAAAAAAAAAAAGGTTTGGGTCGCAAAATATTTTAAACACCTTTAATGAGTTTGGACAGGCCAGCGTAGCAAAATTAAACATTCAGAAATCAAAATTAATGTAAATGGAGAAACAGATCAGACTTTAATTTTCAGTTGCTCCAAGTTTTAAAAAAATAACAATTTACAGTATTACATACACTGCCACACCAACACAAAGAAACACAGAGGTATGGAAGAATGTGTTAGAGAAAATAAAAAACAGATCAGAAAGATATAAATACAAAACTACTACAATTTTTGGAAGATAAGTTTTAATTAACACTTTTATATATTACTTACGGGACGGGACCTAAGACGCGTCAAAAGTGGAATGCGAATCAGAGCTGACCAAGACCCTACTCCACCTCCTAGTGGTGGTCCTGGAAACAGGCTGCATCACTGCAGTCTGGCTGAGAGAGTAGGGATCGAAGTGGGAAGGCAAACCTAAAAAATGCCGTGCTGAAGTCGGATGTGTCGGGCCGAAAGGCGCAGATATCGCAGCTTTGCTGTAAACGGCGACACAACGCAACCAACGTCTTTTTCAGGACGAACGCAGAAGAAGAAAAATATATTACTTACATTGATTTACATAGCAAATGTCCAATTCATTCCTCAAGAAATTTGTACACAAATAAACAAACTCACAAGAACATTCTTATTTCGCAACACTTTACGTTGTATAAAACACAGAACGTTAATACAACCCAAAGACAAAGGGGGAGTTTCTTTACAAGATATAGCAACAAAAATAAAAGCTTTAAGAATCAAGTAAGGAAAAATCTTTAAACATCCAGAACAATACCGTCTTACTCATTATTATATTGGTTTAAGATTATCTAACTTGTGTCGTTACAACAATAATCAACCTCATCATTTTGGCACTTTACCACGGTTCTACAAACAATGTATACAAAGCATACAAGAAAACACACCTTTATTACAACAAAACACACGTTCCATATACAGAAGTCTCATTAGTTTACAAGAACCATCATAAGTGACCAGAATAAAACGTGGGTACAATTATTTCATTACTTATTATCAACCTATTATTAGGAGCCCATATGAGTTACCACTTTTTCCATCTGCAAAGGAGGTCACTTTTAGTTTAACTATATAGCAGGACACCCATTAGGCAAAAAACTTGTTGCACAATGGAAAAACATCCCAAAATGCAAATTATGTAACACCAATACACAGGAGACAGAAGATCATTTGTTTTTTTTCACTGTAGTACAATTACTCAATTAGTGTTTTACGTTCCACGCACTATTGACATGTATAGAGCTATCATGGTGAATTCTCTACCTAAGTTTACACAACAAGTAGAACTGAAACTATGGACATGTATAGAGCTATCATGCTGAATTCCTACCTAAGTGTACACAACAAGTAGAACTGAAATTTATGACATGTATAGAGCTATCATGCTGAATTCTCTACCTAAGTGTACACAACAAGTAGAACTGAAACTTTTGACATGTATAGAGCTATCATGCTGAATTCTCTACCTAAGTGTACACAACAAGCAGAACTGAAACTATTGACATGTATAGAGCTATCATGCTGAATTCTCTACCTAAGTGTACACAACAAGCAGAACTGAAACTATTGACATGTATAGAGCTATCATGCTGAATTCTCTACCTAAGTGTACACAACAAGCAGAACTGAAACTATTGACATGTATAGAGCTATTATGCTGAATTCCCTACCTAAGTGTACACAACAAGCAGAACTGAAACTATTGACATGCATAGAGCTATCATGCTGAATTCTCTACCTAAGTGTACACAACAAGCAGAACTGAAACTATTGACATGTATAGAGCTATCATGCTGAATTCTCTACCTAAGTGTACACACAAGCAGAACTGAAACTATTGACATGTATAGAGCTTGTCGTAGATTTTCGATAGGTAATTATGATCGATTCTGGTCCCGTCTGAATAGAACTGAAAAAGGTGGTACTCAGTGAGAGATAAGGTAAAGAAATAGATTTCACGAGTGAAATGGTGAAAGGTAAAGTCTGTCCCTGGATTGAGAAGATACTCTAGTCCAGCCTATCGTTTACGACTGAAATTTTTTGATCAGACAGTTCCCTTTCTATATATATATGAATATATATAACAACCACTCACATACCCACACACACAGATAAGTGACGACAATTAGACGCACATACGTGAAACTATATTAATGGAGTAGGGATATTGGGACGAGCTGACCGACACAGGTAATTAAGTTTTATGTTAAGTTTATTTATCATAAAGAAAAAAAAAACTTCACAACATTTAGAATTAAAATATCAAATATAAAAATCATAGATTAAGAATTAATAAAGAAATATACCAATAAGTGCAATTCCCTCCGTTGAGGCAAGATCCCGTTAGAAGAAGTTATTAACCCCCTAAAGGTCAAAAGAACAGCACTATGGTATAGAATTTGACTATACTGTAAAGAACAGAGTTTCTAGTTAAATCTATTCTGAATATGAACAGTATTAGCAAACATGAGAAGAAGAAAAAAAAATTAGTTATACAATATAATAATTATTCATCCCTGCTTTCTCTCGCTCTGACAAACATGTGATCACATTTCCTTCTCGCTTACCAAATAAGTGTTTGACAACAGCTTGAACATATCTCCATGCTCCAGGAAACAGATTCAGTGTCGGTTCTTTTGTCAAAATAAGCCCCAGTTCCTCAAATGACTGATTAATCCTCTAATTCGGCGAACGCTTACCTTGTTATATTTTTTTTATTGACTCTGTTCATCTCACAGCAATTAGTCCAGGTATGAAACACAACTTCGAGATCAAATGTTCACAGTGTACAGTAGCTTGAAATATTCGATAGTTAAATAGAATGTCAGGTAGATAAATCTTTTCTGGATAAATCATCGCCACAACACAAGTGGTCGGTAATCGGGAAATGTTAAATTTGATATTCTTCGCCACAGCGGGCTGAATGTAGATGAAAATGCAAAGGAAATCTGGGTAGCTAAATGTCCAGTTAAATTGTATTCTTATAGTGTCATATATTGGTACGCTCTCTCTCTCTCTCTCTCTCTCTCTCTCTCTCTCTAGGTGAGTGTCGTAAATTTATTTTGAGAGAAAGAGTCTTAGAAATAGTAGTCCGGTTTAGAGTATAGAATGATGGTGAAAAAAACTCAGTGATAGAAATGTAGAGATTAAATATGATGCTCCACAGAGTGCTGGAGGAGAGTAAAGACAGACTTATTTAAGACAAATCGTTTCTCTCAATCTTCTCTTCCACTCTCCTGGTCAAACAATTATTTGCCAGTTTTCCAGACACACACCTGCTCTCACACCGATTTGGTGCTTCAAACACACAGACGACGTGGATACAACTATCTTAAACAAATAGGGGAAATTTTATGGGCTTTGGGTAGTCCAACACCGTAACGATTAAGTTTATGTTGTTTATTAAAGTTAAAAAAGACAATCACTACAATAATCATTTGTTTACAACAAGAATTATCAAAATTACAGAAAAATGCAAATAACAAGGTAGGGAGGGGGTGAAGAAGATTGGTATCGACTAAGCCCGTCCCGCTTATTAGACAAAGATAAACCCAGTCCAAAGATAAATAGTTATCAGGAACGTAGGTAAGTTAACCTAACAGTGAAGTTAATTACTCTGAAAGAGGTGTTTAAAAATTAGGTATAGGTGGTAGAAAAAAAATCCTGTTCTTCCCAATTGTTCTTCCCTTTACTAAGCAAATGAAAAGGAGGGGGGTTTTAAACAGAGTTAACAAATTATCAACAATCCCACTTAAAGGAACAATGTAGGGTATACAGAAAAGATATATATTACCAGGTAAGCAAGTATTAGCGGGTAGGCGGTCAGCACATAAAAGGATCCCGTAATCGCTGGAAAATTAATCTGTAATTGTGTCTCTTTTCTTAATAACAGTTTCTATGGGAGGGCACGGTCTCTGATACCGGGGTGAGGATGGTGTGGTTTATTTGACTATGCCGCTGATAATAAAATTCTTACGCGTGCTGGTACACTTTATCCGTGAGGTAGGGTTTAAGTCCAGTGAGAAAACTAGTCACATCACTGTTCAGGAATATGTATTCTCTCTCTGTGTCAGTAAACTAACAAAAGCTCGGGCCAGTGTTCTTCTTCCCGTTACGACTTAATTGGCTTGATGGTGGGTTACATTTGTCTTTGGGTGTGCTTTCTTTGCTATAAGTTAGATAGTGGAATTCCAAACACAGAATCGCCTCAAAGATTAAAAATTTTAAAATTTAAAAATTTTAAAAATGTAAAGTGTCAGACTTTATCTTAAATGGACCAATGATGTCTATCGCCATTTTTTGAAATGGTCGAATGGGAATGTCTGCGGCCTGAATAGGTGCATCATGGCGTGGACCTCTGGATTTAATCTCTTGACATACTTTACAAGATCGACAATAGATTCGTATGTCCTTATTCACAGCAGGCCAAAAGAAAGATTGAAGAACTCTAGTTTTAGTACGGGAAAAACCCATATGTCCAGCACACTGCGAATCATGAGCGTGCTGTAAGATTTTAACTCTCATATTTTTAGGCACAAGGATTTGAGCATGAATGGACTTAGCGGAGTCTTGTACCATACGTACAAGTACGCCATTCTTCATCGTAATCCAAGATTTACGATTTGTATCCTTATTCGGATCACCTTTTGTTGCCAGAGTAAAGAATTTCTTTAGAGTAGGATCATCTTCCTGCTGTTTTATAAAGGAATCATGTGAAATCTCCAAGGGATCATCTTGGATCTGCGCATCATTATCTTCAGAATGTGAAGATTGTGGCATATTAAGAGCTTGAGCCCTAGTGATTACTGCATTAGCAGATTGCATATTAACATTTTCCCAATTAGAAATTTGCTGTGGAGTGCATTCTTTCACTCCATGAATGCGACCGATGATAAGATCAGCGATCGGATTCGGCAAGAGACATGCTTGCACCTCTCCTGTAAAGAAAGGCGTAGCAATATTGATAATGGCAGTGGAGTACTTCTCCAGTGTGCCACCAAATGTTACACATTTGACTACATTGCCTGTAGCTCGAGAAAGATTTACGAGTGATTGCCTCACTCCGATGGTAGTGCACCCCGAATCGAAAAGAATTGATATCGGAGTACCATCTATTAAGCCTCTATTGAAAACAAGAGCACCCCTTCCATTATGCGCGATTGACGCAGGGAGAGCGGGAAGCGGGTGACCGCAGCTTAAAGTAGAAACTGTGGTTGGATCGAATAATGTTTTGCATTGCGAACACTGAGATGCTCTAGCAAAATCGAAAGCGGAATTTGCTACACTATTGGAGTCTTTTTTATCATTATTCTGATTACCGGCGTCGTGGAACTCCTGTTGTGCAGAGTTAGCCTGGTAATAAGATTTACCATGTCTTTTGTGTTGTGATCTACCTCGGTTATAATTGTCTCTATAATTATTATTTCCTCTTTTATAACCCCTATTTGGGTTTGAATCATAATATTCATGATCATAATCATCACGCTCATTATACTGAGTATCCCTGTAATATTGGTTCTTTTCTCTCCATGAAGCACTTGGGTAGTTCCTATAGCTACTCCCCTTTCGAGAATGTCTAAAATTATGGGTACCCCTCGCGTGTCGAGGACTATCAGCCCGATTCCAGTTCTTCGAAGAAGAACCCTGATTTGAGTGGTTATCTTGGTTTTGATACTTATTCCAATTAACCTTTTTATCAAATTTATTTTTAGCTCCTTGGAATTTGTGTGAGTGCATACTCTCTTTAATGTTAGAGTTACTAAGAATCATGTCAGGGTGTGCTGTGGCATACTGGTCACAATATTCTTCCATTTGCTTTAATGTACTAGGTTTACGCTCATGTAAGAACTCTAGGAATGATTTATTTACCGAAGACATGACCTTGTCTCTTAACAATAAATCCGTAAGACCATCAAATGTTTTCTCTGTTTTGGATAATTCAATCCATCGTGAAAGTGTAATTTGTGCTTTTGAGATGAATTCTGAGAATTCTACACCTACCTCCGGTCTCATTGTTTTAAACAAAAGACGATAACCTTCCTCAGGCAGCTGATATTTCTTTATCAGAGATGCCCTAATAGCATCATAATTATCCTTGTCGGCCTCTTCAACGAAATATAACTTACTCAGAGACTCCCCTTTTAGATTTTCAGACAACTGATTCACATACTGTGATTTGTCAACATTATGAGCTCGACAAGCCCGTTCAAATCTAGAAAGCCAAAATGTTATGTCATCACTGGCAGGGTTGAACGCTGGTACCTTGACCTTGTACACAAAGGGTTTACCATTACCACTAGATGCCTGATTAACATTAGTCATACTTGTCAATTTTAATTTCTCTAACTCAAATTCATGTTCTCTTATTGCTTTTCTCTCTTCAGCTTCTCTATCTAATCTTCTCTGTTCTGCAGCCGCTTCTAATTTTTTTTGTTCAGCTGCAGCAACAGCTTAGCTTCGTGCTGATAACGCGAATGTCGTGGGTTCGTTTCCCACACTGGCCACCACTGTAAAATCCACTGTCTCTGTGAAGTACTCATTGTAAAGAAGTGTGGTGTATGGTGTGTTCTCTTTCTTCTGTAAAGCTCCACTATCAATCACTGTAGCATGTTGTTTGTGGTGCCACTACTGTATATGTCCATTGTAGTATACAGAGTTGTTGAGATCAGGCATGCTCCAGTCTACCCAGCTGTAAATGGGTAACTCAACCTAGTCCTGAGTTAGGGAAGGCAAAGGCAGCTGTAAACAGTAGTTTCCCTCTAAGGCTCCAGGGGAAGCAGGCCCTAAACTTAGTCACTTCAATCGACGCAGGATGGTGTAATATGGAGTAGAAGTGTAGAGTGTGATTAACGCGAATGGTGTACTGTTCGTGTTCTGACCAATCTAAACACTCATTCACTTGTGTCTACAAGGCACCAATGCAGACTGCTGGAATCTTTGTTTACACAGTTTATTTAGACGCACACACTGGGACATAACGAGTAAATCATGGGTATGAGTTGACACATCAATTTGCAGGCATACATAGTAGATCCCATGTCATGACACATTCATAAATAATAGGTAGTACATCAATAGCTTCCAATGTCATGATACCTAATGGCCGCATCCCCTATCTGACTAAGCGCGTCAGTGAAGGCGGATCGGTAAGTAACTAAAGTTGCTTTATGTTCACAGTTTATATCATATTGGGAAACCACGATAAGGGGTTTCTATCAAAATTGAGATCTCCTTGCCACTGTCCGAATAATAAGATACATGCCCCGTTCTTTGGACAGTGATTCAAAAATATGATGACAGGAATGTAACATGGCCGCCTTCCTGAGTTGTCGCTCACTCACTCACAGGAGGGTATAGATAAGCCAAAGTTAATTTGAAATACATATGCATAATTTCTTAAAGTTCCTCCATACAGATCTACAGTAATCCAGTTACTTCACGTAGACATAACTACTGTATGGAAGCCCGTCATCTTCGTCGATATAAACATGACCCTAGCGTTGCGAAGCACAAAATTCCAGCTAGGTCTAACCGACGTGAGATCATCAAAAATAGGGTCTGGAATTACCTGGAGTCCGAATCATACATGGTACCGTACATTAGGAGAGTCTCTAACACAAACTCTAGTAGAGACACAATCTCCTACAGAAGAAAAACCACTTCATAAATCATTTTAACTGAAGAATGTACCAGCCCTGGAAAATGCGTAACCGCCATTGTAAACGGTACCTCGGAACTCATCACGACTTGTCAAGACAACTCCTACTTCCGCTAGAGCGGCATAACAAGAATATAGTCCTGCTTACCCATCCAAAATATACAATATAGGACTGATTCTACTTGTACTAATAATATGTAATACATATTAATTCAGGCCATAAACATAATAAGCAAATTAATCTATTTTCTGGCCCTAACAAATAAGTACGGACATGAGTGTCATATCCATGCGCCGAATCAATATCAAGAACGATTACTCCTATAATCAAAAGTGTAAATCAATCATGGATTATCTAGCTTTCCCATAGACAGCATTTTCATACACAAATGAATGAATGTCTATATCTTTTCCATATTAAATAGCCATATCGATTTTTGTAATATGTGCGTCAAAATATGCACGCAACAACAGTCTCAACAAGTTCTGCGTCAGGGGAACTCTACACACTGTTTATGCTTTGCTTTGCTTAGATTGATTTGCTTTATTGCTTTCTTAATGCTGGGATCGCACAGGTTACGATCACTCTGTATGAAAGAAAAAAAGACATGTAATATACCGAAAAACAAATAACCTTCTAAAGCGCGATGAATTTACCGTGAAGACTATTTTATATACGCTCGCGTATTTAATTATGTATTTAATAAAACACTGCGCGAGTTTTAGTGGTTAAAACACACTCTTATAAATATATGACTTAACTAAATTTATTAATTATAAATTCTTTCGCGACTTTAAAAGTTAATTTAAGCATTTAACATCTATTATCTTTTGGAAATAATATAGCAGGTATATCATTACATTTACAACTGGAACTATTGAGATGGTTTAATTTAATAGATTTAAATTAACACAAAATCCAGTGAAATAGAATGAATGAACTAGACCACTGATCACTTTACACAATATATATATATATATATATTACCGCTTTGCACAGAATAGAATTCACTGCAAATATGTATAAAAATCCAGGGGATAATCTAGCAGGATTTCAAATATAGCTAGTGCTTCTGTTAAGTTCTGGCCAGCGAGTGATAAAGTGTATTTCTACGTGGTCTGTATATATCTAGAATGAAATGAAAGATGAGTGGGACATGAGAAACTTGACAGCTTTTTTGATCTCAGAAGACTTTTGGGGATCTGACCGCCAGACCAAAGAGAGAAGCCGCCACTGGCCTCTCGTATCTTCGCTCGCTGCTTGCGTCGGCTTTCCCCGTTCGCTCCCACTGCGATCGGTTCCGGGTTTAACACCGAGATGCGAAATCGTTTCAGGGACCACTACTGTCTTTGATAGCATGCCGCCCGTCCTTCCTGAGATCTCCCCAGTGTCTTTCTTCTGACCGCTCTGGTCCATCTTGCGAGCGGTTTAGTGTTCGCGCGGAGATGATAAATACCTGCGAGAAACTAGCTTCTCTGCTCGGGGATCGTCTCAGTGTCTTTAGATCTCATGCCGCATACTAAATGAATCCCGGTGGAATCGGTTCGCTCTGGAAACAAGGAAACCAAAAAGTTACAACAAATGTTCAGGGGTTCTAATGTTATGAAAAGCTTAAGTCCCTTTAATCATCCATCAAATCAGGGAAAATTCACTTGTCGAACTAGACGTACGTCACAGTGAGACAAGATGCCAACCAGGTCAACCTCGAAGACCCGATAATTACAATAAGAATGTTTTGTCTGGTATTTGTTGGACTAGACTTAGACCCTTTTCTCGGATTAAGGCCGCTGGTAGATTTAGGTTTGTGACCCGTACTGTATATAGGAAGAAAAATACAAACATTTAACCACAATCTCAATTCTATCCTAAGCGTAAAGGTATAATTTATTATTATCCCCTCGGTTATTTGACTTTGAATAGAAACTACAAGTGTATGGATTATCTTATCGTTCTTATTAACCCGTGAAATAAATTCTAGTCATTTATAAAATTACTCATACTGAATTAGAAATAAATATATATTTCGTCAGTACTCATAATGAATAGTGCATTTACTAGTCGATTAAAATATCTCTTACTGGTTAATAGCAATTAATTAAATCAACGCTACAACCGGAACAATTTAGCTATAAATTATTTTAATTCTGCTAGCCAGTTAACACAGTAAATCCTAGTGAAATATAAATGACGAACTTTTAACAATTAAATCACTCAACACAGAAAATCTTAGTGAAATATAATGCCGGACTTAACAATTAAATCACTCAAAATTCTAGTGTAATATTTACCGCAACACAGAAAATGACTATCTCCAATCGAAAAAAAAAAAACTAAGAAATTCCACTGGTATAATGGATCTAGAATATCGAAGCTAGAAGTCTGAAAATTGTGTGGGTACTAGATAAACTGAGTTTGAAGGATGCGGTATATATATTAAATTGGCAGAAAAATCGCTAGCTCTTGCGAGATATAACACCTTTGGTGAAAACTGTGGTCAATTTCTGAACCAAAGTTAAATTTGCCACTTTCGCCGACTGCTAGACGTGGGCCCACGAGCAAATCGTCTCTTTGATCTCGTCGTTCCGTAGAAGACCAGACAACAGACAAACAACAGAAGTGATAGGCTTACCGGGATCGAACCAGGACCTTCCTAACGGCACCCACCGCCTAGCCACGGGAGCAAATCGTCACTATCCTCTCTGCCAGCTAAGCATTACAAAAATAATGCTTCACCGACAGAGGTCTAGCACGAAGTCCTTCTACTTCTTTAGTTTCCCACTGAGTGCCTGATCATACCTTGTTTGTGTGTTGTTTGTTTATTTATTTAAAGTCGCGTGTGGTCTGCAGTGAACAATAGATATTTAGAATCAAAAGGCCGTCTTACTCGCATCTCACGAAAACTAGTAGCAGTAGAAAAACGTTTTGTGGGCGGGTGAGTGTGTGTGTGTATGTGTGTGTGTATGTGTATGTGATGGGCACATTATTTTCTACTGCAAAAAATTTTACAAACTGGAAATAATCCTAATGTCTTTATCATTATTCGATAGCAATTTAATTTTGCCCTTTCATCAAGAGAAATTGAAAAAAGTATAACATATGGATGCAAGTATAAATGTATATGGTTTTATAGGAGAATTTGTTACCTATTATTACCAATGTTTCAATGCACATGGCTTTGTAAATTTGTAATTTTCCACGGAATGTGAATAAAGTTGTAAGACAAAAAAATAAGCCACCCTGAATAAAAAGTGCCTCTGATCAAAAAAAAAAAAAAAAAAGTAAACGTTTCAGAGCATTACAGCGACATCTGATCTCTAGTACGCCACCCATAGAGCTACACGATAATGCGCGTCAGTGGATGGCTGCACAACACATCAAGATACATCCCGCTACCAAATGAATGCTGCCTGTCAGCGAAAGAAGCGACTTTGTCATCATCACGCACCACAGGAAAAACATAACCACTACGCAAAAGAACGAACTCTTAAAAACTAAATTAAGGAGGAATGACAAAATAAACCACCCAAGTGTTGATTTAAACAATTTCTCTGGAGTTCTAAACAATCCGGGCATTTTCCAAATGCCCCTGTCCTCTGGGAGAAGATGTGGGCTTTGCTTCACGTCCAGAAAGTACCACGGGGATTTTAGGTATTTCTTTCATGTTTTCTAAAATGCTTGTCTTCAGACTGTCTATCTCGTCGGCGTCCGACCCGACAAGTCCGTGCCATATTAGCTTAAGTCTGGAATTTATAGCATCTCCTAGACCAAGCATTCTCGCTGGCTTGTGCATGTCTATCTTTATTATGTTTCTGCGAATTAATAGACATGAATGTTTTCTGACAGCTGTCGCAGTGCTTGGTCCCGTCGTCAGATTACAGTGTTCGTGCCAAAAATCATCGTACCTACTTTATGTTCTGTTATTCTAGGAAGGTTCAAGTAAGGAAACAAGGAAAGTATCTGTCAAGCCTTCTATTTTGTTTTACACATTCACAGCATCCAAGCATGTCATATTACATCTTGTTCGATATCCAATAATATGGCGGAAAACAATGTTTTACCAGCCAAATAAATTTGCACTAGACAACTTTAATTTATTATAGTGAACTAAATGTCATTGTGTACACTGATGGGTCTGTAATCTGTGGTAATAAATCAGGGTGGGGCTTTTCTGCTAGAGTGAAGGGCAGAACATCGCTGAACATAGCGGGGCTTACATGATAACAACCTCCAGCATGAAAATGGAGGTAGAGGCAGTTGCTGCTGCCTTAAGATGGCTGTCTGAAACTTTATTAACAAAGGCAGTTATTGTATCAGACTCACAATCCATGCTTCAAAAGGTCCAAAATGGTTGGCTTTGACATGAATGGAAAACCTCCATAGAAGCATCGAATCTTCAAGAACTGATATGGATCTACTGTTCTGGTCTGGAGGGGTACGTAGCAATGAAAGAGCTGACAGACTAGCTTCAAGAGCACCCATAAAAGGTGCATTGGACGTGGATAAGGAAGAAATACTGAGGGCGATTCATGTTCGTCTATTAGAGAATGACACTACAATCGATGAATCATCAAGGCTAAGACTGCTGGAATTTGGCATCAAACGTAAGACCAGCAGGGATGGACGTATGAGGACGCATCCGCCGTGTATACAAGCAGTGCGCAACAGGAACAATTAGCATTCATACCCTTCGACATTTGCTGCGGGAGACTGAGCACCTATGGGTTTGCCCTGATTGCAATGAAGTCGATTCTAATTAACAATAACAAAAACAAATGTCACGAAATGACATTTTAAATATTGTGATAAGCCTTGCCCCTCTGAGTTTGTGGATTTTTTTAAAAATGTGTAAAGCCAAATTTTAGAATATTGAAAACCTGTTTCACTGTTGTTGCTGTTATTTTCTTCTTCTTCTGTTTTGTTGTTGTTCATTTTAAAATGGAAACTAATCACCTTTATTCGTGCATGCTTGCGCTTACACATTTCAATTCATCATCAACGTCATCATCACCATCATCATCGTCATCATCACCATCGTCATCGTCCTCATCGTCATCATATAATCATGATCACTATCATCTCTTTTCTCTCTATTGATCAAGGGCCTTGAATTGATTAACCCCAAAACTATCCTGCATTGCGCAATCAGTTCATATTCTTTCTATGCTCACAATTCATATACCTACTACACAAGGTGGACCACAACTCTGGAACCATAGGAAACATTATAAATAACATTTTTATTAAACCGCTTTCACTTTATTAAATGTTCAAATTGACTGCCATTAACTTGTAGGCACATATCATCCTTCTCAAAATTTTCTCTGAAAAGTTCTTTGTAAAATAAATACGGAGGTAAGCACATTCAGCCTTAAGTTGAACTTTGTAAAGCTTAAAGACTGTCACACAATATTTATCTTCGTGTTGCTAACGTTAATTTTTATTATTGAATAAATGTATCAGTGTAAGTATGTAATAAACACATCTCCGTATTACTACTTGTCTAAGTGAAACGTCAGATAACGAGTAATGAAAAAAAAAAAAAACCCAGTAAACGTTTTCGGGAAAATACGAAAAACCGCACATTGCACAGTGAAAATTAAATTGAACACCCATTAAAATAAAGCACGTGCCTTGGAAATCTTTTTCATGGTGCATTTTCGGGAAAATGCGGAAAAGGTGCGTATTTCCCAATGAGCCTCCATTAAAAAAGCACGCAGTCCTTTCAGTTTTTTTTTTTCATAGTGCTTTAACCATTAGTCAATGATAAATGTGGATACAAAATGCACGCATTTCTGTCAATATTTTCATAGTAACGATAAGTTTGAAGACAAAAATACAATAAAGTTGAAATAGAATGGAAAGAAGTAAAAAGACCACAGAAGAATTAGTGACGTCACCAGGGCATGCAGCAGATAGAACATAACATAATTATTACCCGTCGTGTTTGGCGGGTTACTTACTTGTATATAAATATTGCACACGAATTTTTTTTTTTTTTTTTAATGTGAAAGCGGTAACCAACGGCGACAGAAGGAAAGGAGAAACAATATTGGACTGCTATGCACATTTGAAGCACCAGTCCTCCTACAGAAAGTGAGAAAAATTGTATTTTTAGCTACTTTAAGTATGTTTTAATAATAAAAGTTAAAATAATGCTGTTTAAGCAGGGCTGGATTAACCATTAAGCAAAATAAGCACGTGTTTAGGGCATTAAGGGAAGGGGGCACCACATAGTTTTTTCCCCTAACTACCATGCCCTTAACTCTTAACTCTGTCACTGCCACATTCGACGTTAGTAGAATTTTTTTTAATTGCCCTTATCTGCCGTGTTTCCCTAGTTATAAGTAAATAATTTGCTTATATTGCTTACTTTATTTGGTGTTAAATAAAATTTAAAACAATAAAATAAATTTTTTATTTAATATAGTTGTGGGAAGAAAACTGAATTTTTCAATCTCTTATTTCACCTTCAGCACTTATTGAGTCTTAATGTCTTGTCAGTTGAGCAATGGAAGGTCGAGGGGAGCACCATTGTTGGGCTGTGCTTGTGGCATCAGTTAGCCTCAATCCGCCCCTGTGTATAAGCTTAACACAATGGAGCCGAAGAATTCATCATTTAAAACAAAGTGCTGCAGGAACCAGTGCAAAAAAAAAAAAAACAGCGGGAAAATACTTATTCAGTATTCCTTCAATGGGATCACCAGCAGTTGTGCCAGCATGCTCCTTAAGGAATAGGAGAAAAAGGTCAAGGATCCCGTTACACGTGACCATTGAGGCATATTGGGAATATGGTGTTAGGCCCATATTTTCTTGACCGTCGACACACTAGGGGTGATGTGGTCAGCATCACGCCGGCCGCCTTAACCTTCCCAGAAGTTGCTCTGGTACCCAGTTGAGGCTGGGTCAACCCAGGAGCCGTTTGCGGCCTAAAAAAATCCCACCTCATATGGGGATCGAACCATAGACCACTGAGCTAGGAAGCCAGTGCACTAACCACTATGCTACCGCGGTTCCATTAAGGAATGAAGAGAAAATACTACGAATATTAGTATATAAAAAGTAGTATCACTGATGTAGAACTGATGACAGGGACCTAAGACGCGTCAACAGTGAGAAATGCAGTTAGCGACCCATAGCTAGACTGCTTGCGTCAGGGTCAGCGAACCAGAGATGACCAAGACCCTACTCCACCTCCAAGTGGTGCGCCTGGAAACAGGCTGCATCACTGCAGTCTGGCTGAGAGAGTAGGGATCGAAGAGGGAAGGCTAACCCGGTCCCAAAAATGCCGTGCTGAAGTCGGATGTGTCGGCCGAAAGGCGCAAATATCGCCGCGTCACTGTAAACGGACACAACGCAACCAACGTCCTTTTCAGGACGAACGAAGAAGAAGAATGAAGAACTGATGACAAGAACAGTGGAACAAGATTTGAGAAGAAGACGTTGGAGATGGATAGGACACACATTGAAAGAGCCTGCTGATAGCTTCACCAATTAGTCCTTATACTGGAATGGCAGCCGAAGACAAAAGAACACATGGAGAAGGGAACTGGAGAAAGACATAAAGGGAATGAAGAGCTCTTAGAAAGACCTGGAGGGGATGGCACGGGACAGGAAAACGTCACATAAGTTTGTTGAAGGCCTATGCTCTGTGGGCAGTAGAAAAGTGAAATAAGAAGAAATGTCAAGTGGCCATGTGGTTTTTCCAGATAACAGACAATGTCTTTATTATCTCGTTGGCAGGGAGGATAGTGTTATTTTGTTCTGTAGCTAGGCGGTGTTGCGGTTCGGAAGATCCTGGGTTCGATTCTTCGGCGAGTCTCTCATTTCTGTTGTTTTTCTGTTGTCTAGTTTTCTACTTCTTTATTCCTGACGAGTGACTGAAACATACCTTTATGTGTGTAATATTTATTTATTTAAAGTCTGTATTACAACCATGTTCCAACGCCTGCATGTTGCCACTGCCGCCGATCATTCATCCGTGAAGTCCCTGGATACGGTTAACAAATGACAACCGCGGCTAAACAGACAACTTGACGCTTGCTGTGACTGCTTAATCGCGTAACGTCACCACGGAACATACTCCAATTTGGCAGAAAGAAAGGCTCCTAAGACAGAAAACACCGTAATTATAAATCATAATGGCGTCTTATCTGGGAAGATAGTCCTGGAATGCTCTCAAAGTCTGCCAGGACTAAACAGCAATAAGCTGTAGACACGATAAATTCACGTCACTGCCGGATAGGAGAATTTCGGAAGACAATAGAAGCGTTGGAGACCGCGGACAAGGCTCGACTTAAGTGTTTTTTGTTAACATGTGGGCTCGGACTGAGATCTGTCAAAAAAGGAGCTTAATTTGCGAGAGATGAGCAAGTTTGTGGGATATTAATTGTCAGAGTAGAACAGCGTTTTTAAAATCCTTTGTGTAGCGTGGCCATTTTGATACGTGTCACTAAATCCTGCTGCTCTTTCTCTATGGTTAACGGTAGAATCATCGTCATCATGTGGCATGTTTTGACGACAAATTCCTTAACAGCTGGCTTTTGAACATTTCAGGACTTTTTATCCAACAAATCTTGTCAGCATATCATTGATCTATCTATATCTTCTTAAGTTTCTGTTCCTCTAACTAGTGCGTTATCACCAAATATTTCTCGCTCTCTGTTCTAATCAATTGCACAAATGGTCTGCATTATTTATTTATTTATTTATCTAATACTTCTGTTATTGCTGATCTTGTTATATATTTCATCTAATATTTTATCATTTACTTTCTTGACTTTCCTTAGTACATGTATCATTCTGTTCCGCGACTACATTTTTCTGCCAAGAAAGAGAGAGAGTTCTTCAGTGCTATGTGGAGTTATTTGTACAGCTATGTATATATATGGAAGTGGGTCATGGAAAAAATAGAAAGCAAATCCTCGGATATTTTGCTTTAGAAGAAGAATACCATGATTAGTTAAATAGATTAATGAGGATGTCCTGAAAGAATCTTCTTATGGTTTTAGGAGAAATTATTGCTATTTCATTAAGCGTGTTAGGAGAAGACGAAATGTAAAGTATATTGTGACAACTGGAAAGATTAAAGTTAAAATAGAAAGAGGAAGACACACAGAGAAGGTACTGCACAGTTTAACACCGTGACATTGAAAGAAATCATCAACCGAATGGGCAAATGTCACTGGGGACAGACAGTTGTAGACAGGCATAGTCACCTGTGCCAGCAAGTACGGTAGCTAATGGTGATGGTAATTTCTCCTACGGCATTCGATTATCTTTTTTGTTATTTATTGTCCATGATTCATGACCACAGATCAGTGTTGGTTCTACACAGCACACCATGATTTCCTTCTTCACTTCCATTACTATACAACGTGTGTTCCCTCACTTCCCTTTTCGTTCCTTACGGAGCATGGTGCTACCGCTGTAGCTGATCCCCTTACAGGAAGCCTGTATCAAATTATTTATGTTCTTTTACAGCGGCGGTTTATGTAAAGATACAGGTAGTCCCACATCAGAATACTGCTGTAGGGCAGTGAAGTAAGTCCCACATCAGAATACTGCTGTAGGGCAGTGAAGTAAGTCCCACATCAGAATACTGCTGTAGGGCAGTGAAGTAAGACCCACATCAGAATACTGCTGTAGGGCAGTGAAGTAAGACCCACATCAGAATACTGATGAAGGGCAGTGAAGTAAGACCCACATCAGAATACTGCTGTAGGGCAGTGAAGTAAGACCCACATCAGAATACTGCTGTAGGGCAGTGAAGTAAGACCCACATCAGAATACTGCTGTAGGGCAGTGAAGTAAGACCCACATCAGAATACTGCTGTAGGGCAGTGAAGTAAGAGATCGGTCCTGTTTGAGGAAGTGGGAGGTGACCAGTTTCCTTCCTCGCTGCCTTTGCCTTACCTAACTCAAGAGCAGAGTCAGGTATTCATTTACAGCTGGGTAGAGTGGAGCGTGAAGACAACCAGGTTTCCATCTCGGAATCCCGTAACTTTGCCGCGAAATGCAAGCGCTTTAACCATTTAGCCAATTGGAATAAGTTTTACATGACCAGGTTACCAGTCCCCCAGGCACATATTACTCACCTCTAACTTCCTACCTGAGCTGGCAGTAGGCCTATTCTTTGTTCGTGTTTTAAAAGACCTCCAGGAACTTCTCGTTGCGTTATCTCTTTCACATTCTATAAAAAGACCCAGCGTTTTGACTGGCAGTTGCCCATGTATTAACTTAATGGCTCATGGTTTGAAAATGTCAGTTCACGATGTTGGGGGTTCAACCCAAAACAAAAGATTTCTTTGTGCTGAATATTCAACATCTCCTGAAGACCCCGCCCGCTAAACAAACAGACTTTAGTGTCGTGGTCTTATCTGGTACATTCTGTTCCCGTCCTAGACAAGCCGGGACATTGTCAAGCGAAATCATAATGAGCTCAGGTTGTATTTTGGGAATGAGTGATAAGTGTATACAAACGGACGGACAAATAAATAAGAGAACAAATGGCTGGAAAGAGCCTGACAGAAAAAACAGCGATCCCGCGCCTCGATGAACAAGATAGACTGTGAGTGAGAAAGCCCTGGGCATGCTATGATAATTGTTAAGGCAACTTAACACGAAGCAGACACGCGGTTTTGGGATAATACGCAGCGGCAGAAATGAGAGATTAAACTCGAAAGAGGGGGAAAAGCAGAGATGTAATAATAAGATAGAGAGCTTCATGAAATAAAAACAAAATTATATATATATATATATATATATATATATATATATATATATATATATATATATATATATATATATATATATATATATATATATATATATATATATATATATATATATATATATATATACAGTAGCCAGGGCCGCAGATAGGACTTAATTGGGGGGGGGGGGTATGAGGGGGGTTTAATACACACATTTAAAAAAAAAATTTAATGCACTATTTTGGTACCGGTACAGTATAATTCCGCCCCCCCCCCCCCCCGTATTTACGCCCCTGATAGTAGGTCTGGGATTGATTTTAAAATCTTAATCGAGTAATCGAATTGATTTAATCGAAGATTAATCGATCAATTTCTAACAACTTGATAAAATATATAAAATCTGAAATAAATTTATTTGAAAATCACAAAGGATTTGATTTATTTTATTTCTTGTAAGGCAACGTTGTCCTGCAGATATAGTGAAAATACTGAAACGTTACAACCAAACAATTTGTTATAAAAATGGGATAATCGATTAACATTTGTTTGATCAATCAATCAATGAAGACAATTTTAACCGATTAATCGATTAATTGCTTGTTAACTATTCCAGCCCAAATATATATATGGTTGGCAGACAGCATGAGGGCAGATAGACAGACAAATAGGCTCCCACAGAAAGAATACTTGCGTCCACGCAGGAATGGATACTGGTGGAAAGCATCGCAACGCAGAAGGCACAAGTTCGTCCTACTATAACCGACGATTTCTGTCTACAAGTAGACGAGAATTTACTACATAAAGTAGACGTAGAACTATTTTTTAAAATAAACACACACACACAGAAAGTGAGAGAAAGACAGAGAGAGAGAGAGAGAGAGAGAGAGAGAGAAATAGAGAGAGATGAAGGTTAAGAGAAAGAGATGTCCTAAAGAAAGAGAGCGATAGAGATAGAGAGAGATACACGGAAGGACATATAAAGACAACTTCATAAAGAGAGAGGGAGAGAGGGGAAAAGAGAGAGAGAGGGAGAGAGGGACATAAAGGGAAAGAGTTCAGGGGAAAGTTATGCTCTTGTTCCTTGTCTTTTTTAATTTATTTTACGTACGTACACACATACACACATACATACATACACACAGACATACATACACACATACACACATACATACTTACATGCATACACACATACATACATACACACATACATACATACATACATACATACATACATACATACATACACACATACACTCATACACACACATACATACATACATACATACATACATACATACATACATACATACATACATACATACATACATACATACATACATACATACATACATACATACATACATACATACATACATACATACATACATACATACATACATACATACATACATACATATGTGACAGCGCCATCTTGAGGTCTGTCGTTCTAGGCGCTGGCCCCATCTGGGCAGTCATATTGTCTATGTGGTTTAGTGCCTTTTGATCACGTTATCTTCGAGCAGATTTATTACAAGGCCATAATATATGCCTGCATATTAGTTGTGTTTTTGCTCTAGTAGTGTATATCTGTGTTTTCATTCATTCTGGAGCATAATCGCGTGTGTTATCTGTGTGGCGTAGATTAATGCGCGTAAGCGCGCAGTAAATTGAGTGGTTAGGCCAGGGCTTATTATAAAGGGGTAGCAAGCGGCGAAACCGGTCTATGTTTGAGAGAGCCGCCCAGTGAGAACAGACTAAGAAGACACACAAGAGCCAAGCTGTAAATGCCTTGAGCACGTGAGTTAATTTAAATTAGCATTAGTTTTCTAGGATTCTGAAATTATATCGATGTGGCTATTTTAATGTTTAATGGAATAAATAGATAGATAGATAGATGTGAAAGTTTAAGAGCGATTATTTCATTCTTCAGAAAGGCAGACATAGTGTGAGGCTATTTCACTGCGAAATTTAGATAAGATTAACAATCGCAAGATAGCAACCTCGTGGTGATAAAAGGCGGCGATAGCGAGTCTGATTAAGCACGCTCCGCGTGGTAAACCTATAATATGTTATGCCGAGCGACACGCGGTGTATTTAGTCCCAGTTTGGCTTAAGTCGAGGATAATTATATTGTATTCTTTATGTAAGAGTAATTTAGTGTATTTCACGTTTATTGATAATTCTACTGTATATTTAATGGGTTACTGTGAGGTGAGAATATGTATTTAGATTTCTGGAGAGCGCGAGGCCACTCCTTTGTTGAGACATGTGTTTCTCTGGTTGCTCCCGGCGGAGCATGGGAACACCAATGTGACTGGTGTCTATCACAAGCCGACATGAAGCATTTATATGCTATGGCAGTGATTTGTTCCTGTAATAATGTGTTTCATGCGATGAGATTCCCAGCCGCACGAGTCGTCACATACGACATGCTTCAGAATGCAGTAACGAATATTGAGATAGACCAGTTGTGAGGTGGTGGTTAATTCTCATTATTGAGATTATTTGTTGTACATGTATTGAAGAATATTATTTTATGTCCAGTTGATTATTATTGTTGTGTGAACAATGGTTTGTGAGAGCACGTGGGCGTACCAGATGTATATTTCTCTTCTCCGCTCCTGAGGGAGCATGGGGCCACCGGTGTGGTTTGCCTCAGCATGAAGCATTCAGATGCTCTTGCAGTAGTGGTTTCGGTAGCAACCTATGTTACCCGGTGCGATTGCCAGCCTCATGCACAACACCATACTAGTCGCATTGGACGACACGCATGAGTGTGTGAGATAGTTGATGATATCAGGTGGGCGCATGTTTTCTGTATGGTAAGTGTTATTATCCATGCTACTGATGTTCACTTAGACGTTGTTTTATTTATTATTTTTCAGACAGTCTATGAACACTGACTGGGTGTTTGTTGGATTGTTTGTTTGGTGTTCGGTGGAATTAAATGTTGATCTGCTTAAGGCTTTGGGTTGCTTGAATTGTTAAGTCTGCTGCTGAGAGGGTTGCAAGCAACCAATAATTGCAACCCCTGTCAAACGATCCTTTATAAATTTTCTTAGTGCACGGGTCTTGGGTGTGAGATACCCCTAGCGCCCCTGTCACAAGTGGCGTCGTCGGCAGGATTGACAGACAGCACGCAGGGAAGCAACTCTTCAGCAATCAGAGCAGCAACAGCCGAAACAGTAGAACACCCAGTTCAGTGCAAGGCGAGGGACGGGATCATCCAGTTTGTCAAGATTTCTAGTCAACTCTACTAGCAACAAGATGGCGGCACGCAACACACGCGCTGCTAGTAGAACTGATAACGAAGATGTGGCTGAGGTGGATGACCCTGTAGTAGGGCTAAATCGTCAACCAGAACGAGTGCAGTACATCGTGGTACCTACTCACAAGAGGGTGCGGTGCTTTGGGGAGCGCACGGGTCCTACGGCCGAGGAATATGTCAGAGAGGTGAGAGCTGCCTGGAGAGTAGGGATGATGAGTAAAGAGGACCAGGCAGATGTTATTCTTGACAGTGTGACCCCAAGTGTCCGTAGGGAGCTGAGGATTCAGGCTGATGACGGTGACCCAGAAGCAATGCTACATTCCATTCTTAGGGTGTATGGGGAGCGTCGGAGCATCCCAGAAGTAATGGCCGCGTTCTACTCTACCCAGCAAGGTGCAAGGGAGTCTCTTTGGGAATTCTCCCATCGCATTCACGAGGTGTTTGAAGAAACTTTGCAAAGGAAATGATCATCAAGGAGCCAACAGCATCGTTCACGTCGGTGAGGGACTATGCCCTACGGTTTTTGGAGACTGAGCCCACTTCTGGGGCTGGTGTTGCCAGTGTCGAAGCAGCTTTGGGGGCTTGTGTTGCCAGTGTTGAAGTGGCAAGAACAGAGACTGTGTCAGATACGCATGCATTAAACGCAGAAGTAGAGCGGCTGAGAGCACAGGTGGCTCAATTAGAGGCTAAAATTGATGCGATGTCTCAGGAGCAGGGGAGACGTACCAGGACAGTTCGTTGTTTTAGATGCAGAGAACTAGGCCACGTACAGAATCGATGTCCACAGGCGTTAAACTAGACCCCTCTGCGGCTGGGAGTCAGGTTACAGAAGGGGAGCAGAATGGCTCAAAGATAAAGATGGTTGGTGGTCGACCGGAGTGTGAGGTGCTTATTGCAGGGAAGAAAGTCAAAGGCGGCCAGGGATGTAAGGGTAGCAGGAGGCCACCCAGGGCACCAAGGAAGCCTAGGAAAATAAGATGCTTCAACTGTGGAGACCTTTCGAACCACATGGCAGCCAAGTGTCCCCAGGGCCCGCTTCCTAAGCGATGTTTCCATTGTAGGTCCCCGGACCATTTGATATCGGTTTGCCCATCAAAGAGCGCCCTCTCTAAGCGTACCAACACATCTACATTGCCGTCACAGTGCAAGCCAAGAGATGGCCGTGGCAACTGTCACCATAAGGGCGCCAGGAAAAGTGGTCGACATTTAGAGGAGGAGACTCATCTAAAACTCGTTGAAGGACACGTTTCCAGGCTACGAGGGGCGCACGTAAGAGCAGAGCCACCGTTGCAGAGTTTTGCAGCAGTCCGGAAAGAGAGATGTGACAAGCTGTCGTGTTCTACTCCACTACAGGTCGGAGAATTGGTGAAGAAGAGAATGCACGACGCTGAGAGATCCGAGATTCGTGATATGTGGTCAGAAGACGAGTACGTTGTAGTTCGTGCTCCCACAATGACAGGGGGTCCATATATCATCCAACGAACGGATAGAGCGAGTCCGAGCATTAGAGTCACCGGCAATGACCTGAGACGAAGTGAAGGAAAAGGTGATCCTCCAGATTTGGAGAATACGACTGGGGAGTCTGATTTAGTGTAGTTGTCGGGACGACAACAAAATCAGGCGGGGAATATGTGACAGCGCCATCTTGAGGTCTGTCGTTCTAGGCGCTGGCCCCATCTGGGCAGTCATATTGTCTATGTGGTTTAGTGCCTTTTGATCACGTTATCTTCGAGCAGATTTATTACAAGGCCATAATATATGCCTACATATTAGTTGTGTTTTTGCTCTAGTAGTGTATATCTGTGTTTTCATTCATTCTGGAGCATAATCGCGTGTGTTATCTGTGTGGCGTAGATTAATGCGCGTAAGCGCGCAGTAAATTGAGTGGTTAGGCCAGGGCTTATTATAAAGGGGTAGCAAGCGGCGAAACCGGTCTATGTTTGAGAGAGCCGCCCAGTGAGAACAGACTAAGAAGACACACAAGAGCCAAGCTGTAAATGCCTTGAGCACGTGAGTTAATTTAAATTAGCATTAGTTTTCTAGGATTCTGAAATTATATCGATGTGGCTATTTTAATGTTTAATGGAATAAATAGATAGATAGATAGATGTGAAAGTTTAAGAGCGATTATTTCATTCTTCAGAAAGGCAGACATAGTGTGAGGCTATTTCACTGCGAAATTTAGATAAGATTAACAATCGCAAGATAGCAACCTCGTGGTGATAAAAGGCGGCGATAGCGAGTCTGATTAAGCACGCTCCGCGTGGTAAACCTATAATATGTTATGCCGAGCGACACGCGGTGTATTTAGTCCCAGTTTGGCTTAAGTCGAGGATAATTATATTGTATTCTTTATGTAAGAGTAATTTAGTGTATTTCACGTTTATTGATAATTCTACTGTATATTTAATGGGTTACTGTGAGGTGAGAATATGTATTTAGATTTCTGGAGAGCGCGAGGCCACTCCTTTGTTGAGACATGTGCTTCTCTGGTTGCTCCCGGCGGAGCATGGGAACACCAATGTGACTTTTGTCTATCACAAGCCGACATGAAGCATTTATATGCTATGGCAGTGATTTGTTCCTGTAATAATGTGTTTCATGCGATGAGATTCCCAGCCGCACGAGTCGTCACATACGACATGCTTCAGAATGCAGTAACGAATATTGAGATAGACCAGTTGTGAGGTGGTGGTTAATTCTCATTATTGAGATTATTTGTTGTACATGTATTGAAGAATATTATTTTATGTCCAGTTGATTATTATTGTTGTGTGAACAATGGTTTGTGAGAGCACGTGGGCGTACCAGATGTATATTTCTCTTCTCCGCTCCTGAGGGAGCATGGGGCCACCGGTGTGGTTTTCCTCAGCATGAAGCATTCAGATGCTCTTGCAGTAGTGGTTTCGGTAGCAACCTATGTTACCCGGTGCGATTGCCAGCCTCATGCACAACACCATACTAGTCGCATTGGACGACACGCATGAGTGTGTGAGATAGTTGATGATATCAGGTGGGCGCATGTTTTCTGTATGGTAAGTGTTATTATCCATGCTACTGATGTTCACTTAGACGTTGTTTTATTTATTATTTTTCAGACAGTCTATGAACACTGACTGGGTGTTTGTTGGATTGTTTGTTTGGTGTTCGGTGGAATTAAATGTTGATCTGCTTAAGGCTTTGGGTTGCTTGAATTGTTAAGTCTGCTGCTGAGAGGGTTGCAAGCAACCAATAATTGCAACCCCTGTCAAACGATCCTTTATAAATTTTCTTAGTGCACGGGTCTTGGGTGTGAGGTACCCCTAGCGCCCCTGTCACACATACATACATACATACATACATACATACATACATACATACATACATACATACATACATACATACATACATACATACATACATACACACATACATACACACATACATACACACATACATACATACACACATACACTCATACACACATACATAAACATACACACATACACACATACATACATACATAAACCCATACACACATACATACATTCGTACGTACGTACGTACATACATACATACATACATACTTACTTACATACATACATACATACATACATACATACATACATACATACATACATACATACATACATACATACATACATACATACATACATACATACATACATACATACATACATACATACATACATACATACATACATACATACATACATACATACATACATACATACATACTTACACACATACACACATACACACATATCAGAATCTTTATTCTCCATAAAATACATTAATATGTACAGACATGATATAATAGATACAACATGGCATATAGGAGAATCATTAGAATTTACATAAAGTGTTGAAGACGTCTCAAGTAGTTCTATGTGGGTGTTTTTACATCTAATGTTTGTGTTACACACACATAACAATCTTTAAGCTTTCTAAACATATAATGATATGATATGATATGATATAACCTGCCAAAAGTGAGTATTATTGAAATTTACAAAATGTGTGTAGAATAACATTCAAGTAGAGCAGTATGGTGTTTTTACACGGGGGTGTTATCAGAATTTTTATTTGCCATAAAAAGCTTCGACAGCTAATGGAGTGAGATATTAAATATAGCTTTAAATACATACGTACGTACGTACGTACGTACATACATACATACATACATACATACATACATACATACATACATACATACATACATACATACATACATACATACATACATACATACATACATACATACATACATACATACATACATACATATTAGAATCTTTATTCTCCAGAAAATACATTGATATGTATTGACATGATATAATAAAATACAACATGCCATATAGGAGAATCACTAGAATTTACATAAAGTAAATTTACACAAATTCATACGGCGTTAATGAGGGCCGTTACCACATACATACATACATACATACATACATACATACATACATACATACATACATACATACATACATACATACATACATACATACATACATACATACATACATACATACATACATACATACATACATACATACATACATACATACATACATACATACATACATACATACATATCAGAATCTTTATTCACCAGAAAATACATTGATATGTACTGACATGACATAATAAAATACAACATGGCATATAGGAGAATCATTAGAATTTACATGAAGTAAATTTACATAAATTCATACAGCGTTAATGAGGGCTGTTACCACATACATACATACATACATACATACATACATACATACATACATACATACATACATACATACATACATACATACATACATACATACATACATACATACGTACGTACGTACGTACGTACGTACGTACGTACGTACGTACGTACGTACATACATACATACATACATACATACATACATACATACATACATACATACATACATACATATAGCATAGCATAGCATAACATAACATTAGATTACAGAACACACTTACATAACACACATACATACACATGCACATGCGGACATACATGGTGAACGAAAAGTCACTCCCTGTTTTTAAATAGTTTTTTCTTCACTCCTACTCAACTAATTTATATGACAAAAACATAGCAATAATGAGACCTAAATGCAATTTTATCATATGAAATGCTATATCAGGTTACATTACAGCACAGAATGAGATCCATCTTGCTCAACATAATATTTTACAGCAGGATTTTTTCATGTAGCATTTGTTTTTGTGTGTTGCCGTTTTAGAGTTTATTTTATTTTTATTTTGCTTTTATTAAAAAAAAAAGAATAAATACATAAATAAAAATTATTCATCAAATGTCAGTTAATGCCCCCAGTTTTAACATTTATTTTATGTATATCTAATCGATCCAAGATGTGGATATAAATAATGTACAAATCAGAAGTGAAATTTCAGTTACCATGTATATTCACTCACGCATTCATTTCTATGCTTCTAAACTGCTTATCATATTAAGCCTCTGAGATTATAAACATGCAAATAATACGCATGTGAATTTTTGAATTTAAACTCCGAGAGCTGAAATCAGCGTGGCTGACTCAAAACATGAACGACAGAAAAGTCAGTTGTGAGCTGCGGGGTCCTTTGTGCCCGCGATAATTAACTCTGTCAAGTTTCGAAAAATTTTTCTTAACCACACGCTTTGACAAAAAATAACTTACGAGTAACAAAACAATATATCGGCAGGCATAAAGCCATACCGTTTTCGTTTCCGAAATTTATTGGCTTACCTTGTCAATACGGTATAAAGTTTATCGACGTTGATTAAATAAATAAAAAAATTCGCTTTTTGTTATAAGAAACATGGTGGCTATTATGCGAAATCCGCTTAACCGTACCGCTGTCGGTTATTGTAGGGAGAAAACATGCCAAGAAAGAGTGCTCGCCAGAGGATTATGTTTTGAAAAGCATCAGAGTGAATATGTAGGTGGGCCAATGGGCGATAAGCGATTAGAGTAAAAGGGGGATAATCCGGACAAGGCTAAGTTGTTTGCTCCTGGTGTACAAACAAGATGAAATTAATCGTGAAAATATTGAAAATTTTGGGCGCACAGGAAAATTTCTGGGGAGTAGTTGAGGCATCTTCTCTTAAGGGGGAGGGACGCAGGGAAGCAAAGGTGAAAGTTAAAACAGGTAAATGTAGTCCCATAGCGGAAACTAATGTAGGGGAGTGAAGTGTTAGAGACTTCATCATACCTGGTCCAGGCTCTTTATGAGGTGGGAGTGATCAGTGATGATGACGATGATGATGATGATGATGATGATGATGATAATCATAATGATGAAGTACGGGCAAAGGTAATTCCATGTCAGATACTTCAGTAGGGGAATAAAGTGTTAGAGACTTCATCGGACTTGGTCCAGTTTTTTATGAGGTCGGGCGACCAGTTCTTTTCCTCTCTGTCTTTGCCTTCCTTAACTCATGGGCAGAGTCAGGTACCCATTTACAGCAGCGTAGAACGGAGCGTGACGCTATCATGTTTCGGCTCTCGAACCCAATAACCAGTTCATTTCCTCGCTGTCTTTGCCTGTCCTCACTCACGAGCAGAGTCAGATACCTATTTCAGCCGGGTCGACTGTAGCCTGTCTATCGATCCAGGAACCCCAATAACTGTGCTTCGAGAGGAAAACACTCTAACCGCACTGCCAATCGGGCTCCGGGGAGAAAAGAGGAGATGAGAACACTGGAGCACTCCTGCCTGCGAGGAATTACTCGGTAAATAAGAGACATAAATAGGTATGTTGCAGACACTCGTAGCAAATAAAGAAACAGAAAACTACACAATAGAAATGTAACAGAAGTGGTAAGCTTACCAAGGAATCAAACCCAGGACCATCCGAACTGTTCCATCGCTTCACTAAGGGAGTGAACCGTGACTAAACACACTGCAAACACAGCATCAGCCTTCAGATCCATAAGGAGAAAGAGCCTTCAACAACACTTATACCACGTCTGCTTGTCACGTGCCATCAGCTCAAGGTCTTTCCGTGATTTCTTAATCCCCTTCATGGCTATCTCCAGTTCTCATCTCCACGTGTTCTTTGGTCTGCCTCTACCTTTCTTAAACTGGGGATTCCAGAACAAGGACTGCCTTGTAATGCTATCAACAGGTTTCCTCAGTGTGTGTCCTATCCATCTCCGGCGTCTTCTCCGCAACCCTTATTCTACTGGCACTTGCCTGGTTCCTGTCATCAGTTCCACAATACTGATCTTACTATTCCACTTCAATCTTACTATTCCACTTCAATCTTACTATTCCACTTCAATCTTGCTATTCCACTTCAATCTTACTATTCCACTTCAATCTTACTATTCCACTTCAATAAATCTTACTATCCCACTTCAATCTTACTATTCCACTTCAATCTTACTATTCCACTTCAATCTTACTATCCCACTTCAATCAATCTTACTATCCCACTTCAATCTTACTATCCCACTTCAATCTTACTATTCCACTTCAATCTTACTATTCCACTTCAATCTTGCTATTCCACTTCAATCTTACTATTCCACTTCAATCTTACTATTCCATTTCAATCTTACTATTCCACTTCAATCTTACTATTCCACTTCAATTTTACTATTCCACTTCAATCTTACTATTCCACGCAAGCACCCATTTATGAAATTCTTCACTTTTTTTTTGGTTGTTGTTTTTGCTGTTCTGTATTTTTCAGAGCCATACAATAGGACTGACTTCACACACACTGCCACCACTACACTTACTTACTTAGTCGTTCCCCTTCTACCGTGAGGTGTAGAGGTTTGGAAGAGAGAGCGCCAGACCATTCTATCAGCTGTCTTCTTCCTGGCCTGGTTCCATTTTAGTCCTCGGTCCTTCAAAGATTGTCTAATGTTGTCCTCCCAGCGGACTCTGGGTCGTCCTGGAGGTCTGGATCCCTGGCTCTTTGTTTCCCATGCTTGTCGTGGTAGCCGATCTTCTCCCATTCTGCAGACATGGCCAAACCATCTTAGTTGGGACTGTTCTATTTGGGTCTGCAGCGGATGGGATTTTAGGCCTTGACGGATCGTCTGGTTGCGGACCATGTCTCTTCTTGTTACTTCAACCACTTTCCTCAGATACCTCATTTCTGAGGTTTGGATCTGGCTTTTGTGGGTTGTAGTCATTGCCCACGACTCGCATCCATATGTCAAGACTGGGACATAGGTGGAGCGGTATACAGCCATCTTCGTTTTCTTACCAACCTTTTCTTGCTGAGGAATCCACGATTTATGGCCTGAAAAAGTCTCCCAGCCGCTGCTTTTCGAGTGGCCAACTCTTCTTTGATGCCTCCCTTTCGGTCTATAATAGCTCGGAGATATTTAAAGTGGTCGACCTGCTCCAGGACCTGTTCTCCCAACTTAATCTGATGTTTTCTTTCTTCTCGTGATATCACCATGGATTTTGTTTTAGAGCTGCTTATGACCATCCTGCCACCACTACACACCACTACAAAAACAATGCTTCGTGGACAGTGGTCACTCTAGCGGAGCCTAGAGGTCACGTGACACAACACTAAACAAACACGTAGATATCTCTTACCCTTGCTTATCCACGCCTTTCTGTGTTATCATGCCCACAAATTCTTATCTGTTTTAATCCCCTCCCCCCTCACCCCTTCCCTCAACATAAAATGTATTCACACATTTTTTATAGCAATGTATGGGTTTTCCCCACTTAAAAAATATCCCCGTTATCTATTCACGGTCCGTTATCACGTGGCTGGTGAATCCGCCCTTTCAGCGCGTGAATCTGACGTCGCGGGAGCGAAAATAGTTGGAAGAAAATGCCACATTAAAAAAAAAAAAATAAATAAAGTGTACGTCAAAGGACACCAAGCCTGGTCAGTATTATGTGGTCTCTGGTGATCAGACCAAATGTTGTAACGCTCTATATACAAAGTCATTGAAAAATCACACGCTATTATTAAGTTCTTACACTCTCACTTTGATCTCTTCGATATACAGGAAAAAAGAGTTACAACAAGTAATAATAACTGGCATTTTATAAATAAGTTTTATTTCTTTTCTTGTTTTTATCTCCCAAAAACATTTGACCTAAGAAAATCTAGAATGACAAGGGAACGGAATGGCACAAATTGTCTCCCGCTTAGAAATCCTGTGTACAACAGGCCGAATTTCACGTGGAGTCTTAATGTAAATAAGACATTTCATTGTGTGTAATAATATATCATTCAGGTCTCTTTATCTTGATGCCTGTTTTATATAAATTATTTTGATAGTAGTGAAGAAATAACAGTTTAAATATGGGAAGTGACTTTTCAATCAAAGTTTGAAGTTTCTTATTATTTACTCACAAAAACTAATGACTTGTTCTTGAAAAAATTCTATAGATTTGACAAACACGCTTTTGATGCCACAAACACGCTTTGACGTCACAAACACGCTTTGACGTCACAAACACGCTTTGACGTCACAAACACGCTTTGACGTCACAAACACGCTTTGTCGTCACAAACACGCTTTGACGTCACAAACACGCTATGTCGTCACAAACACGCTTTGACGTCACAAACACGCTTTGACGTCACAAACACGCTTTGTCGTCACAAACACGCTTTGTCGTCACAAACACGCTTTGTCGTCACAAACACGCTTTGTCGTCACAAACACGCTTTGTCGTCACAAACACGCTTTGTCGTCACAAACACGCTTTGTCGTCACAAACACGCTTTGTCGTCACAAACACGCTTTGTCGTCACAAACACGCTTTGTCGTCACAAACACGCTTTGTCGTCACAAACACGCTTTGTCGTCACAAACACGCGTCACAAAACACGTTCTGTCGTCACAAACACGTTCTGTCGTCACAAACACGCTTTGTCGTCACAAACACGTTCTGTCGTCACAAACACGCTTTGTCGTCACAAACACGCTTTGTCGTCACAAACACGTTCTGTCGTCACAAACACGTTCTGTCGTCACAAACACGCTTTGTCGTCACAAACACGCTTTGTCGTCACAAACACGCTTTGTCGTCACAAACACGCTTTGTCGTCACAAACACGCTTTGTCGTCACAAACACGCTTTGTCGTCACAAACACGCTTTGTCGTCACAAACACGTTTTGTCGTCACAAACACGTTTTGTCGTCACAAACACGTTTTGTCGTCACAAACACGTTCTGTCGTCACAAACACGTTTTGTCGTCACAAACACGTTCTGTCGTCACAAACACGTTCTGTCGTCACAAACACGTTTTGTCGTCACAAACACGTTTTGTCGTCACAAACACGCTTTGTCGTCACAAACACGTTCTGTCGTCACAAACACGTTTTGTCGTAAGAAACACGCATTGTCGTCACAAACACGTTTGTCGTCACAAACACGTTTTGTCGTCACAAACACGTTTGTCGTCACAAACACGTTCTGTGTCGTCACAAACACGTTTTGTCGTCACAAACACGTTTGTGTCGTCTTTGTCGTCACAAACACGCTTTGTCGTCACAAACACGTTTTGTCGTCACAAACACGTTCTGTCGTCACAAACACGTTTTGTCGTCACAAACACGTTTTGTCGTCACAAACACGTTTTGTCGTCACAAACACGTTCTGTCGTCACAAACACGTTTTGTCGTCACAAACACGTTTTGTCGTCACAAACACGTTTTGTCGTCACAAACACGTTTTGTCGTCACAAACACGTTTTGTCGTCACAAACACGTTTTGTCGTCACAAACACGTTCTGTCGTCACAAACACGTTTTGTCGTCACAAACACGTTCTGTCGTCACAAACACGTTCTGTCGTCACAAACACGTTTTGTCGTCACAAACACGTTCTGTCGTCACAAACACGTTTTGTCGTCACAAACACGTTCTGTCGTCACAAACACGTTTTGTCGTCACAAACACGTTTTGTCGTCACAAACACGTTTTGTCGTCACAAACACGTTTTGTCGTCACAAACACGTTCTGTCGTTCAACAATATCCGCAATCATAAAAGGTAAAGGTAGTCTCATAGCAATAATGCCGTAGGGGAGTGAAGTGTTAGAGACATCACTATACTAGGTCTAGCTTTACAAGGTGGGGGTGACCAGTGTCCTTTCTCGCTACCTTTGCCTTCCCTAACTCAACAGCATCGTCAGGTATCAATTTACAGTTGGGTAGGCTGGAGCGTGACGCTCCTAGACTTCGAACCCGAAACCTGGTAACTTTGCCGCTAGGGGCGAACGGTCTTACCACTCTACCAATCGGAAATTGGGCGGGGGTAACGTCATCCTTCATCATTTCCCTTCTCGTTCCTTGTGGAGCATGTAGCCACCACTTCAGGTGGTCCCAGGATAGGAAGCCTGCACCACAGCTTTCATGTAGCGGTCGTTTCTGCAACAATTTATTTAACATGACGAGTGTGCCAGACCCACCCAACGCCTCTTATTATTCACTTCTTAAAGCATGAGCTATAGCCGTGTTCTTTTTTTGTCTTATCCGAGATCCGCTCCCCCGCCCCAAGGGAGGTACATGGGACAACGATAAAATTAATAGTGATAAGTGTGGTGAGGTAGGTAGTCCAATAGCAGGTTCTGCCGTAGTGGAGTGATGTGTTACAGACTTCAGTAGACTAGGTCCAGCATCCGGAGGTGGGGGCAACCGGTTTCCTTCCTCGCTGACTTTGCGTTCCTTAACGCAAGAGCAGAGTCATGTACTATTTACAGCTGGATAAGACTTTAGCGTGATGCCACCATGTTTTAAAAAAAAACCACACAAAAATTTATAGAATGTGTGATTCTAATATACACACATAGGAATTCTCGCCGATGCTACTGAGTTCGTGCACTGTGCTGAGTTCTTCCTTGTGTGATCTAAGGGAGGAGATCGGAGCACTGATGGAGTTGTCCATGTTCAATGAAGATGTTCCTTAAAACCAAACCAAACCAAAACAACCATGTTACGATCCCATCACCTTTACCGAAAGAGGTCAGCACTCTAACCACTCTGCCAGTTGGACGCAAAATATGGCGCAGACACATAATATTCTTACATTCTTCTTCGAGGTCAAAGGTCGATAAGTCAAGAAGTGCTGCAGGGCCTGACGGAGCACTAAACGGTTTGCGTTGAAAAAAAATCCAAAACAAAAAACCACATACTTTTTTAATACGTACCCGTTACAGCGGTGGACAAACTTCCAGATGTAACATAAATAACTCCATACAACCAACAAATGCTTTTCTCACATACCGTATCTGCCACACCTGTCAGAGATTCTCTGGTCCAATTTTTGGTAATGGACGTGTCGAACACTTCAAGATCTCTCTAGGAACCATTCAGCCAAATCAACCTTTGTCACGCTCGTTACCCACGCCGTTAGAATATTAGAACGATGCTTGAAAAGGGATATTGTGTGAGTGTGAATGGTGCCTTAAACCGAGCGGAGGAAAAGTCATTTTAACAACACCATCAGGTGAAAACAGTTCTAATGTAATGAATAAATAGTGTCCAAACCTGGGAGCGGCATTAAGAAAATGTGAAGACGACTAAAAGATTTGTTATCCATCTGACAAATTTAAAACTGTCCTTCATTGAGGTTTCTGGAATGTCCTTTTCTTGATAGATTATCGTTTAATCGTTGCTGGAAATTGCTATCTGGACACCGAGATAATGTTTTACAGAAGACCGTTACGAATTTCGGGGGCAATTCAGAACGAGGCTAGATGGCAACTGAAGCTTATAATCATTTTAGAAGGAAACAATCCACTTTTTTGTGTGTATGTTATGGGAAGTGGAAAACAAAATATGTAGTGAAGGCTGGAATGATTGACGGAGAAAGAGATAGAACCCGACAAAGGGAAAAGATACTAAACAGTTTGACATCATGGTATTGAAAGAGGTCAATAATGGAATTAATCAACAGCACTGGGGACAGTGGCAGATCTACATGTTGCGGGCTCTGAAGCTTGAAGTGCCCCTTTTATTAAAAAAAAAGGGGGGGGGGAGATTGGGAAATGAGAAAGAAACATATTCTAGAGACAACTGGACTTGGGGCCCTGAAGTTCAAGCTTCGTTAGCTACATAGTAGATCCGCCTGTGACTGGGGACATGAGGCTGTGGAAAGATATTATCACCAATGTCAGATGTCATGGCACTTAAAAAAGAAACCTCCTGGACAGTTTGACTGTCAGAAGAGAATAGCTTTAACTTGGATATGTGTATGACTGTTGTAACCTGTCATCCTACGTGCTCCCGCATTATGTCTCTCTGTTGATGTCGTTTAACTAGAGCTCCTGAGATTCTCGCTCTTTTGCAGCCAATACCACGTTGAAAACTCTTGACTCTTTGGTATTACCTACAATGTAGATCTAGGCTTTTTCTGCCATTCCGAAACGTGTTGAGTTGAAATCGTGAGCTTTAGTTTCTCCAGCGTGGCTTGCATTTAAATGATTATCACATTCATCCCAAGCTTGGAGAAGGAAGCGCGTGACATACTGTACATTCCCCGCCATTCAAGGGGGGCTATCCAACTATGCAGAGCTAAAATACTGTGCTCTGGTTCTGCGCCCTCGCAAGGAGTTGTTACGTCCTATACAGAGCCACTTCTCAGCTCTCTCTACCCATCATGGGCCCATAGTTAGATCCCCCTGCATGCAGCCAACCAGGTAAAAGCCAGAGTTACGTCAGGGGCTCAATTAACTTCTCCAAGCTTAGTGTGCAATGCTGGGTTCTCAACATGTTTTCACCACAGGGGAAATCCCTGGAAGTGTGTGGATGATTTCAAGAGTCAATGAGGGTGTAATTAGCCTCACAGACAGGTTCACTTCCACATTTTAATACTGTAGCATTGTGCTTAGCTGGTGGTCATATTAGGATGAATCCAGATATGCCTCCATGCATATGTCCGTCTGTAAGTTATGGATGTCTATTCTAGTTGTGGATGTCTATTCTAGATGTGGATGTCTTTTCTAGTTATGGATGTCTATTCTAGTTGTGGATGTCTATTCTAGTTGTGGATGTCTATTCTAGTTGTGGATGTCTATTCTAGTTGTGGATACCTATCCTAGTTGTGGATGTCTATTCTAGTTGTGGATGTCTATTCTAGTAATGGATGTCTATTTTAGTAATGGATGTCATTCTAGTTATGGATGTCTATTCTAGTTGTGCATGTCTATTCTAGTTGTAGATGTCTATTCTAGTTGTGGATGTCTATTCTAGTAGTGCTATTTACGTCTTCATCTTCATCTTCATCTTCGTTCGCTCTCAAATAACCACATCTATCTCTCCTATAAAGCTGGCGGTCCGTCTCAGGCTTCTCTTGTCACCATACAGATTATCTCTCAACTAAGTTGGGGAAGAACACGCTGCCACTCTGCTTGGCTTATGAACCACTGTTTTTTTATTTACTGAAACTCGTTGTTTAAAAAATCCAAGACAGATAAAGGTTCGTTGCTAAGGAGGCTTATAACGCATCACAGATGAAGCCGGAAGAAGTCAGGGTTGTTGAAAAACCTCTTTTCTTCCAGGAAAAGGTCCAGATTTGGTACCTGGAATGTTCATATACTAAACAAAAACGGGTGAACTGTGCAGATGGCAGCAGAAATTGGAGACAACAAGGCTGACACTCTGGGGCCGTGTAAAGCAATGAGAAAGAGGAGAGAAAAAATAAAGACGCTGCTGATTGATAGTACCTAGACTGAGGAAACATGCTGATAACATTACAGGACAGTCATTATTCTGAAATTCCCATGGTAACAGATGTAAAGAAAGACCCCCCTGCACCCTTCCCCCACAAAATAACAGCATGGAAAGGAGGATTGGAGATAGAAATGAAATCCACGGAAAGACCTTGACCGGATGGCATAGAACAGGAGGAATTGGCGTGTATTTTTGAAGGGCTGTTCTCCAACGGAACAGGGTTGTAATGATGATGACAACACTTTTCTTTTAAATTAGGAGTTATGCTTCGTGTTGGCGAGGCGCACCCCATTCAGCCTAGACATAAGATCAGTTGGCTATATCAGCTCGCAAGTCCAAATATAACAGACATTGTGATATATACTTACTTACTTAGTCATTCCCCTTCTACCGTGAGGTGTAGAGTGATATATACTGATGCCTATCTATTCTCATTCATACAAACAAATACGCACAGAGTGTAACATCAGCTCTCAGAAAGGAAAAAAAAAAGTTAGCATTTACATATGTAGGAGACACACATACAAATGAGTATGGGCTCAGAAACATACATGTATTTACATTCATACATTCATCAAATTGACAGAACGGTGTGTTCTTTTTCGTCGTGTAACATGCTTTGTCTTGTTTCAACATGACCGATCCACCCCTCTCCATGTGTCCACAGCCTTGTTAGTCTGTTGTCAGGCAATCCAACCTGCATGCAGACATAATAACGAGCAAATACACATACACAGACAGACACACATTCAGATATGTGCGTACAAAAGTAGGAGAAACTTACCTGGTGACAAAAGTGGTGATGATGGTTTTGATGACGTAATATCAAGATCCTGGGGAGGTGGTGAAATGACGTCTCGTCGTCTGCCCTCACCGCAATCATCATCGTCCTCATTGTTATCAACATCGTCGCTGCCGTCCTCACTCCTGTTTCTTGGAGACCAGGTCATCTTATTCTCTTTCTTCAGCCTTCTTCTGGCATTTGCAAACCACGTGGAGACCTGAGGACAGAGAGATCATTATGCACTCAAATAATAAACGAAATCAGGTAAATAGCAGACGTTGTATTACAGAAAGAAAGAAAAACAAAAGAAAGAAAAAAGTAAGAAACAAAGAAACAAAAACATTAAGAAAAGAAAGGAAGAAAGAAAGACAGAAAGGACGGAGAACACTAGACAACAGAAAACTAACACACGTGTTAGGGAATATGGCGAGAGACCATCCAAAAGCCGCCATCGTCTCGCTGCGAGAATGATAGGACACACGACCAACTAAGCAACCTCCAACCCCCCCCACCCCCCCCCCACCCCCAAATAAAAAAAAGTACCCGGTTACTTCACCGCAAGAGGTAAGCGTTCAAACCTCTTTCGCGGCACTGTTAGCTTCCGGGATTGAAACCTGGCTCAAATCTACCCAGCTGTAACGGGCGCCTGACTCTGCTCTTGCTTTAGAGAAAGCAAAGGCAGCGAGGAAGGGAACTGGTCACCTCACCTCATCAAAATGCTAGACCTAGAATAGTGAGGTCTCTAACTCTTCACTCCCCTACGGCAGTAAGTGCTAGGGAACTGTCTTTAAAGATAACACTTGCAGAAATAAAATGTTAAAACGCCCAAAGGATCCCCAAATTTCCAATTTCTATTAAAATAGAGAAGAAAAAAGTAAGAAAAAAAAACTGAAATACATTGTACAACAGGAAATATTTAAGGAAGAAGAGATAGGAGACGATAAAGAGAGAAGATTCTTGACAGTTCGACATCGTGGCAAATAAAGAAGTCAATAAGAGAATTGGTAAACAGAAGTTGTGGTAAAGACTTGTTACTCATTAGCATATTTGCTAAGTGTGTGTTAAATATTTATACAATGGAAGGACTTACAAAATCTACTCACATACAACACACACACATTTTAAAAATCAAAATACTAAGTTGGAGTTTTTTTTCTGTTCAAGATGTAGTATTAAAAGTAGCATGTAATGATGAAGTATTAAAAGTAGCATCTAATGATGTAGTATTAAAAGTAGCATCTAATGATGTAGTATTAAAAGTAGCATCTAATGATGTAGTATTAAAAGTAGCATCTAATGATGTAGTATTAAAAGTAGCATCTAATGATGTAGTATTAAAAGTAGCATCTAATGATGTAGTATTAAAAGTAGCATCTAATGATGTAGTATTAAAAGTAGCATCTAAAGAGGTGGAGGACGACAAAGAGAGAAGACACATGGCAGTCAGACATGGCTGCATGGCAAGAAATCAACAATAGAGTTGATAAACAGTACCAGCAAAAGGAGGTTATAGGGATATATGATCATCTACGCCAGGTGGCATGATATTTGAAGACAAAGAAGAAGAGATAGAAGAGGTAGAAGAAGAAGTAGAAGAAGAAAAAGAGGAAGAAGCGTTTAATAAGAAGAATAAAGGATTTTTAAAAATAATATTTTGCCCCGTTATGGCGAGGCGCGTCCCGTTTAACCTAGTGTGTTATATTAGGGCACCTGTCCAAATATTAAAGACCTCTCAGAAGAAGAAGAAGAGGTAGAAGAAGAAGAAGAAGAAGAAGAAGAAGAAGAAGAAGAAGAAGAAGAAGAACAAGAACAAGAAGAAGAAGAAAAAGAAGAAGAAGAAGAAGAAGAAGAAGAAGAAGAAGACAAGAAAGAAAAAGATAAAAACGATGTGGCAAGTCAATTGTACAATCAAAATTTCTCCATCAGCCATTGCAGATCCTCGTGATTTCACAATTTAACTACGTACTCGTATAAACTCCTCTCCATTTCCGTTGCACCTGTTTAAATTTCTCTGCGAACAAGCTGCTAATATAGAGCAACAAACACTGCCCTTACGTACAACTGATGCTAATTTAGAAATAAGAATATTAACCGGTTGACATTTGAAGGTCATGTCAAAATGGATTCCTCCAATTGACAAATCTGGTTATTTTTGTGGGAGCCGTATAGGCCTCATTTTTTTTTTTTTTTTTTTTAATACCCTATGTAATTATTATTATTATTATTATTATTCGCATCCAAAGTGGCTTTAAGCCGTGGAGACCCTGCATATCTCGTTAGTGTCGATTGTTTCGCGCGCTAATTGGGTATCACCTTTGTGACGCCATTTTCCAAAACTGGCTTGAAGTGGAAATGGCTTTGGACGAAGAAATTTTTGTTCGTCTGAAGTTAGTTTCTATTTATTTACTAACTTCTGATATGGATCATGGATTCTCCCTTTGGGAAACCTTTCATTCTAATTAATCCAACTGTAAATACAATTTGTATCCCGCGAAGTTCCAGGCAAAAAAAAAAAGAAAAAAAAAAAGGAGAAAACAAGTAATATGACTATTGCTCCCACAGGAATGCCTGATCGTGTAAAATAAATTGCTACATGAACCACTGCTGCAGAGGCGGTTCTGTATTTTTTTAAATAATTAAACAGGATATGAGACTATGTAACTGTACTGAATCAAACCTGAAGAATCCGTGAGGAAAACATTAAACTAGCGCGGGCGCCGTTCATACGTTCATTTGTCTACATAACGATCACTCTATCCACCCATACATCCAGCCAATCAGCCATCTAAGCATTCATCTATACATCAATCCAGCCAACCATTTAATCAATCATCCATTTTTTTCCGTCTATTTGTCGTAGTGTCATTTTGTCTCACTGTCTGCTTGCTTATGTACTGATCTACCTACCTGTGTGAGAGTCATCTTTGTAATGATAGCCAACATAATCTTCTCCCCTTTTGTTGGATACGGATTTTTCCTATGCTCGTACAGCCAGGCCTTCAGCGTGTTCGTGTTCTCACGTGTTGCATTCTTCCTGCAAAACAAACAGAAATGAAGAGAAAGATGTAAATTCATTCATAACACATCAGCTCCCCAAGCAGCATAGGCCTTACACAAACTTATACCAAGTCTTCTTGTGGTGTGCCATCATCTTAAGATCTTTCCAAGTCTTCTTCATTCCTTTCATGTCGGTCTCCGATTCTCTTCTCCGTGTCTTCTTTGGAATTCCTCTGCTTTTCTTACCCCTGGGATTCCAGAACAAGGACTGCCTTGTCAAACTATCGACTTGTTTCCTCATTGTGTGTCCTATCCAGCACCAGCGTCTTGTTCTCATCTCTTTTTTCACTGGCACTTATCTGGTTCGTGTTTTCGTGTGGCCGCTATTTTTAGTTTATGGTTCTTTACATTGGCTACTCGTAGTAGTTTGTGGGAAATTTTCGTGTGGCTTTTTTCATGCTTTATTGAGGTATTGCATTGTCTACCTGTAGCAATTTCTGGAATTGCTTTCATGTGGCTGTTTCATGCTTATTGGGTTAATACATTGTCTACTTGTAGGAATTTCTGGGATTACTTTCATGTGGTTATGTTTCATGCTGTATTATGTTATTACATTGCCTACCTGTAGTAATTTATGGATTACTTTCATGTGACTATGTTTCGTGCTTATTGGGTAATGGGTTATTACATTGTCTACCTGTAGTAATTTATGTGATTACTTTCATGTGGCTGTTTCATGCTTATTGGGTTAATACATTGTCTATTTGTATGAATTTCTGGGATTCTCGTGTAGCTATGTTTCATGCTGTATTTGGTTATTACATTGCTTACCTGTAGTAATTTATTGGATTGTTTTTGTGTGACTGCGTTTTATGGTTTATCAGGTTATTTACACTGCCTACTTGCAGGGGGTTTGTTTTCACGAAGCTCTGGTCTATATGTCTATTTACACTAGCTACTTTCAGTGGTGTGGTTTGTTTCCCTGTGGTTACATTCTCATATATTTCAAAAGTAGAGCCCATCTATTGACACGAGACGTTGCGAGACTGTAAAGAAATATAAATAACTCCTCACGTACGACTAACTATAACTTCAACATGTGTTATGAATTAACCCTTACATTGAATTCTGTAAGAATATGAATATAACTTCCCACGTGGGAATGGGGGTGAAAAAGCTACAGACGTAAAGAGTTAATGGAAACTTTGAAACTAAAATTTAAAAAAAAAAAGGGTCTTCTATCGCTTTCTGATTCGTAATTTTTCGTATTGACAAGTACACTGGAGCTCTGTGAAATGTTGTTTGAACGAGCTGTGGCGGTTTTTGTTGTTCATTGTAAATTTTTGTCAATACAACATTTCAGTTTTTCTTCCCCCTCATGGATTTGAAGTGTTTTGTTGTGGTTCTTGAGGCATATTACTAACTTTCAAGTGAATAAGCCCATGCGGGAAGTACTTACCCTGCACCATACGGGTACATAGCCATTGGATCGTAAGGAAATCCGGGCTGGGAGGCCGCCAATGTACGCCAGGCCTCGGCGCTTTCCTTCAGGTCATACGGAGTCGTTCCCTACAGAAACAATACCAAAGCGTTAAATCAACTCTTTGAGAGGGGCTTACATTGTGTTTTGTCTGTTAAAAATATTTGCTTGAAGCAACATTCGGATTTTTTTTCTCTTTCTATTGTTTCCAGTCGGAAACCAAAACAATTCTATTAATGTCTTTCGGTGTTTTGTGCGGGAAGTTCTGTTATAGTCATTTAAAAGAACGACAGTGTAAAAACTCCACATTATGAACAAATGATAAAAACACGTATCTGTCAAAGCATGTATTTAGTGTAAAACAAGGACCAGAGGTTGTATGCTGGCCGACATAAAAGTGATAAAAGACAATAGATATTTTTCAGCAATCAATCAGTCTAACCACTTTGTGTCACGCAAACTGGCGTAAGCGATCTCGCACCTTCACAACATCCGGTCTCTTCGTTTCTTTTGTTACTTGTCTTTAGGCGTTGATGTTAGATTGTCGAGTTATCCTTGCTTTTTTTTTTCCGCCCGGCATCTATTTTTTGTTTCATCGATCTTTCCTGCTGCTACTTTGGTATCTAATTGTCCTCTACTGAAAGTATCGTCAATTAAAGTATCCCCAGTCAAAGTATCGCCTGCCAAAGTATCGTTACTTAATTTATCGCCAGTAAAAATCACCGCAGTCAAAGTGTCGTCACTCCAAGTATCGCAGTCAGAGTATCGGTAGCGAAAGTAAAGCCAAAGTATAGTAATTCAAGTATCGCCAGTCAAAATATCTCTAGTCAAAATATTGCCAGTCAAAGTATAACCCGACAAAGTCAATAAAATAACAGTGCTACGGTTAAATTCTTGTAAAAATTACGTTTTATAATATTTGTTTGTTTTTATTTTCTTATTAACAGCCTATTTTGTAAACTTCATTTTTTTCTTCTTCAGAATAAAAAAAAAGCTTCGGGATTGGGGGGGGGGAATCTCACAACATATATTACGTTCGTACAAAGAACACATACATGGATTTCTGATCGTGCCAATAAAATGGATGTAGTATGGACAAAATAAGTATATTTCTTGTGATTTTCACAGTCTTCTACCACACTACAAATTCAGCACTGAACTAATATACCAATAATATGTAAGAATACAAACTTACTCTATAACTATAATTAAAATCAAATAAGTAACACGCAAACGAAGTATAACAATTATTACTTTTTAAATTTGACATGGAACCAATAATAAATCTAGTAATTGATGTAGAATAGAATTAAGACATGAATAAATTATGTTTGGAGCCAACATTTATAAAACAACAACAACATTTTTAAAGAAAAGGTATAGACAGTAGCCCAGCAGCTGATACTGCCGTGGGAGAGTTAAGTGTTACAGACTTCAAGAGCATTATTTTTATTTTAAATAAAATGTTGCCTCGTTTATTCGAGGCGCGTCCCGTTCAACCTAGTCGGTTATATTAGGGCGCATGTCCAAATATAAGAGACTTTTAAGTCTGGTAAGTATATATTTATTTTCACTACATTAAGCTGCAGGTTTATCAGCTGGGATTCACCAAGAGCTGACGCTCAGTGACAGTGGATCAAGGTCATCAGCTGGGACATCCAGTTCCCTTCCTCTCTGCCTTTGCAGTTTTCCCTAACTCAAGAGCAGAATTTGGTACCAATTTACAGCTGGGTGAACTGGAGCGGGATTTTATGTAGTTTCGAACCAGGTAACTTTGCCTGGAGAAGCAAGCACTCTAATTACTCGACCACGTGACACTCTCAGAACGAAGCGGGTACATAATTTCAAATAAATTCAAGAACGTAACAAAGTTATGCAACAACCTACTTAAAGTTAGTAGTTTTAAAAAAAAAACGAACACATAGAAAATAAAATGAGAGACCAGTCGTTTGATGATGAGACAGCTCTGCCGTGACAAATGATGCAACATACGACGACAGTAGCAAAAAGCGACGAAAGTAGCAACTAGCAAAGAAAGTAGCAACAAGAAGCGAAAGTAGCAAAACGCGACGAAAGTAGCGGAGTTTACAGTATTATAATATTATTTTATAATTTTTTTTTTTTTTTGGGTAACTGCGGTACATACATACTATTTTCGTTTCTGTTCAGTATGTTCGATAATTATGTGTAGTTAATCGATGTTCTTAATTATTATTTTTTTTTTTAAAATCACGTTTTACTTAATTTTGATGCAGCTTTCTGGATCTTGAAAATGAATTAAATGAATTTCTGTAAATTCGTATGAGAAAATTTTTTTTCGTTTAGCGCTTTTTCGGTTAGCGTTCAATTTTTCAAGAACGAATTTCCAGCGCTAGGCGGGGGATCCCTGTTATCAATATCATCAATATGCAGAACAGTAATACTTGAAATAAAACAGACAGTAAGTTGACTCACCAGGGGAGAGTAAAAGGCGGATCCCTCTGCTCCAAGAGCGACGTAACCCTGAGATACTGCTGCAGCATATGCAGAGGCGCTGTACACACTCTCCAGCCCCGGGGGTAGGGCAGCACGGGGATAAGTCACTAGCCCCGGAGGGTATTGGCAGGAACAAACTGTTTGACCCGTGTGAGGGTCAGTTAGGATTGGTCTCCCGTTCTCGCAGCATGCCCTGTGTCCTCCAGCCGTGGATGCCGCGTTTATCTGGTAAAAATACAAAGAAAGATAAAGGTAATGGTACGGGAGTGAAGTGTGAGAGACTTCATGATACTAGCTTCAACTTTATGGGATGAGGTGACCAGTTCCCTTCCTCGCTGCCCTTGCCTTCCTTAACTCAAAAGTAGAGTCAGATTCCCATTTAATCTGGGTAAACTGGAGCGTGATGCTATCAGGTTTCTATCCAAGTAGCTTTGCTGCTAGAGGCAATATCTCTAAACGCTTAGCTAATCTGAGCCTCGGAAAAGAATTATAGGTAAATATATTCTGAGAATTTCAGCCGCGGTAGCATAGTGGTTAGTCCACTGGCTTCCTAGCGCAGTGGTCTATGGTTCGATCCCCAGATGAGGTGGGATTTTTTTAGGCCACAAACGGCTCCTGGGTCGACCCAGCCCCAAATGGGTACCAGAGCAACTCTGGGAAGGTTAAGGCGGCCGGCGTGACGCTGACCACATCACCTCTAGTGTGCCGATGGTCAAGAAAATATGGGCCTAACACCATATTCCCAATATGCCTCAATGGGCGTGTAGCGGGATCCTTTACCTTTTTTTTTATATTCTGAGAGTTAAGCAACTCATTCGTTATTAATCAGTCAGTCCAACTGTATGGCTGTGAAACATGGACAACAACTAATACAACAAATAAGAAGTTAGACTTCCATAAACAGGACTTGCGTAGAATAGAAGGAATAAAATGGTATAACAAGGTCCCCCATGTGGAACTGATGACAAGAACCAGACAAGTGCTGTACCAGTGGAAATATATGGAGACCAGATGAAGTTGCTGGCAATGGATAGGGCACACTGAGGAAACCTGTTCATAGCATTACAAGGCAGTCCTTCTTCTGAAATCTCTATGACAAGATTGGCAAAGAGAAATCGAATAACACACGGAGAAGAGGACTGGAGTCAGAAATGAAAAGGATGAGGAAGACAAAGAAAGACCTTGAGCTGATAGCACGGTGACCTTGGCATAAATTACTTAAGGAGAGGGAGGATATTGAAAGAGAGAATGACCTCCGTAATTTCAACTTCCAATGGTGCATAAGCCTTTAGTAAATACACCTCCAACCTGTGCTGTTCTTTCAAACTTTTCTTTATCCCTTCACGTCTATGTATAATTCCCGCCACCATCTACGGGGTGATTGAAATGCCACTCCCAATTTGTACATTTGTTTAAATCCATAATTAATTAATGTTAAACAAACGTAAAAATAAAGGGAATTAACTGTTAATTTATTCCATAAAATGTTGTGGCACACGAGCGTTACAGCTCAACATGAGGTCCGGACTGTTGTTGTTTAACTAGGGCTGCTGAGCTTCTCACTCTTCAGCAGCCAGTACCAAGTTGAAGATTCCTTGGTATTATCTACACTAAAGATCTAGGCATTTCCTGTGGCTTTTCTACAATTCCGAAACGTGTTGAGTTGAAGTCATGAGCTCCAGTTTCTCCAGCTGGGCTTGCATTTAAAATATCGTCACATCTGGTCCCAAGCTAGGAATAAGAAGTGCGTGGCATACTGTAAATTCCCCGCCATCCAAGGGGTCTTTCCAACTATGCAGAGCTAAAATATTGTTCTCTGGTTCTGGGCTCTCCCAAGGAATTGTCACGTCCTGCACAGAGCCACTTCTCAGCTCCTTCTGCCTTTCACTGGGTCCACAGTGAGAACCTGCTGCATGCAGTCAACCAAGTCAAAGCCAAAGAATTACGCCTGGGGCTCAAGTGACTTCTCCAAGCTTAGTGTGCAATGCTGGGTTCTCAACAAGTTTCACCACAGGGGGAATCCCTGGAAGAGCGTGGATGATTTCAAGAGTCAAGGAGGGTGTAATTAGCCTCACAGACATAAGTTCAATTCCACGTATATATACAAGATATATTGTAGCATTGTGCATAGCTGATGGTCATATAAGGATGACTCCAGATATGCCTCCATGCACGTCCGGCCAGTTCAACATATGACCTGAAAGAGGGTCATACATTTCATTCTCTCTTGTAACCTCCGTTTGTTGGTCATTTATTTTACTTTATTTCTGGAAATAAATAATCAAACTTATTATTAAATTGGCAGTTCTTGCTCCTTGTTTTGGCATGTGTTTGTTGTATATCCAACAAATACAAGTGAGGATGCAACAATTTTAAAACACTGAGTGAATTCGCCATAACCTTGTACATTTTTATCTATCTTCTTGTTTTTTTTTTTTTTTTTTTTTTTGCTTATGTCGGTTGTTGTTTGTTTTTTTTTTGTTATGCTTTTTTGTTATACAATAGGGCTGGTTTGACATTTGAGTTGAAGTTTCTTCTTTTTTTGTACCGGGCTTGATTTTTTTCGATGTCCACTTGTTTCCCAATGCAAAAAAGTGAACCTCTTTACCCTTTGTTTATTCTTCTTTGATTTATTTTGTACTTTTTACATTAACCCTTTAGGGCTCAAGAACTTTTATACCCGGCTACTTAGTTGTACACTTAGTTCATCTGTTTATGGCAGGATATGCCGATTTTATTATGTAACTTGCTTTATAAAGCAGATGATCATTCCTTTACATATGATACGACCTATTTATGACCAATCTAGCCTTATGTAACCATATGTGGAACCATAGATATAGTTGTTTTTGTTTATAATATTGCCTGTCTTGCTGTATTGTAGTATGGTTTATTCTGTTTTCAACTATATCTATGTGTCCACATACGTTTCCTCACTATTTCATGGCCAGCAAATAAAATGAAATTAAACAAATACATTGTTCAGAAACAAATGACGTCTCTAGTGCGCATGTGTACAATAAGTCGAATTGACCAATGCAACTTACATATTTAGAAACTATTTCAGACGAACACTACATATATATATATATATATATATATATATATATATATATATATATATATATATATATATATATATATATATATATATATATATATATATATATATATATATATATATATGATGTAACATGTAATTATATTTTAATACACAGTCACATGTAGCATGCTGGGCTTTGCAGGGTTAATGAGTATCCCTGATTTGGCCGCTATAACTGTTAACCTATTTGTCTTTTCAATAATATACTGAAGCACATTAAAAACGCACCACTATTATATATACTGATGCCGAGAAGCTGAAAAAATAGTGTGGGAATGGATTTTCCCCGTGTTTGTCATGAGGTAGAGACTGCTGGAATGGAAAGTGCATGATTCAACCCACGGGTTTGTGTACAGACTACATGAAAACAATGAAAGTTACACGTGCAACACGATTCTCAACAGCTATGACCCTGAAAATGTGTACGCGTTGTGGAAGTATACTCGGTATAAAAAGGCCGTTGAGACAAAACACCCAGTACATGTGCTTGAAATGCCACGACTATCTGAAAACGACCGCCAACGAGCAATTGGTATGTTGGAGACCGGAATGAGCTCGCGGGCCATTGCCAGAAGGATGAATTGCCACCACAGCACTATTGTACGTCTCAAGAACGTTATGGAACCACTGGCAGTGCCCGGGATAGACTTCGGAGTGGCCAAACACGAGTTACTACCCCTGCGCAAGATCATCATATTCTGCTGAGTCACCTAAGGAATCGTTCTCTCCCGGCAAGTCAAACAGCAAGAGCAATAGTGGGTAGACGTGGGCAAGTCTCTCGAATGACAGTCATACGACGACTCAGAGATACAGGCCTTACTGCAAGACGACCTTAAGTTGGGCCAAACTTGACTCACAGACATCGTCAGCAGCGCCTGCAATGGGCAGAGCAACATGTCAGATGGACTAGACTGCAGTGGAATGCTGTCCTATTCACAGACGAGAGCAGATTCAACATATCCTTTGCTGATGGACGTATGCGGATTTGGCGACGGTGTGGAGAGCGCTTTGCAGATTGCTGTGTTCGTCAGCACAACCGATTTGGAGAAGGCAGTATTCACATTTGGGGAGGATTCAGTTTTCACCATCGCTTGCCTCTTCACGACTTCCGTGGAAATGTTAATGCTGTGACATATCGAGATGAGGTTCTGGATGCATTGGTTGCTCCTGCGTTCACAAATTATCCAGACTTGCAGCTTCTCCAGCAGGATAACGCACGTGCGCACACCGCATGCATTACGCAGCAATATCTACAGCAGCAGAACATTGTGACGATTGATTGGCCTGCCCTATCACCAGACATGTCCCCTATAGAACATCTGTGGGACGAGCTTGGACGCAGAGTCTACAGGCAAGGTTCTCCAGCTAATCTGCAACAGCTCGAAGCTGCTCTTACACGTGAATGGGACTTGATTCCCCGGAATTTCCTTCAGAGACTTGTGCGTTCCATGCGGAGCCGCTGCCAAGCTTGTTTGCAAGCACACGGTAGACATACTAAACACTGAGGATAGTGTGAATGCATTTTTTTTATTGGTTGCATTTTTGGTTTTCTCCCTTGCCTGCACAGAATGCAATGAATTTCATAACAATCAAATGTACAAATTAATGACCAGCATGGATTCATAGGAAAATAAATAAAGATTCCAAATATGTAAACTTGTAAACACTTATATTTACATTTCACACTCTGTTCCTGGATTATACAGGTGGTGCGTTTTTAATGTGCTTCAGTATATATTACCAGACCACAAGGTCTTTTATATTTGGACATGCGCAATAATACAACCGACGGACCTTGTGTCCATGTTGAACGTGCGCGCCCCGCCAATACGAGCTAAAACTCCTTTTTTAAATTGTAATTGTCTTTTCCTAAATATCTTTTTATTGTTTGTTCCATGAGACATATGGCAACTGCAAAGTCTTCTAATTTTTTTTTTTTTTTCACATGATCGTTAATGGAGAACAACAAAAAGCTACAGACTTTCATAAATGGGTGCTTGCATAGAATAGGTGGGTTGAAGTGGTATGACAAGATCACTAATGTGGAACTGATGACAAGATCATTAATGTGGAACTGATGACAAGATCATTAATGTGAAACTGATGACAAGATCATTAATGTGGAACTGATGACAAGATCACTAATGTGAAACTGATGACAAGATCACTAATGTGGAACTGATGACAAGATCACTAATGTGGAACTAATACCAAGATCACTAATGTGGAACTGATGACAAGATCATTAATGTGGAACTGATGACAAGATCACTAATGTGAAACTGATGACAAGATCATTAATGTGGAACTGATGACAAGATCACTAATGTGAAACTGATGACAAGATCACTAATGTGGAACTGATGACAAGATCACTAATGTGGAACTAATACCAAGATCACTAATGTGGAACTGATGACAAGAACCAGACAAGAACCAGACAAGAACCAGACAAGAACCAGACAAGTGACAGTGGAACAAGAGATAAGAAGAAGACGCCGGTGATGGTAAGGACACACTTTGAGAACAAAATGTTGATGACATCACAAGGCAGTCTTTGCTCTGGAAACCCCCGGGTAAGAGAGGTAGGGAAAGACCAAAGAACAAGGAAAAGAGAACTGGATGCAGACGTGAAAAGGATGAAGAACACATGGAAAGACCTTGAGCTGGTAGCACGTGACAAGAAGGCGTCGCATATGTTTGTTGAAGGCCTATGCTCCTTGGGAGCCGCGGTTGCGCAGTGGTTAGGGCACTGGCTTTTTAGCTCGGTGGTCCATGGTTCGATCCCCAGTTGAGGTGGGACTTTTTAGACCACAAACGGCTCCTGGGTCGACCCAGCCTCATGAATTGGGTACCAGAGGAACTATGGGAAGGTTAAGGCGGCCGGCATGATGCTGACCACATCACCCCCTAGTGTCCCGATAGTTCAGAAAATATGGGCCTAACACCATATTCCCAGTATGCCTCAATGGACGTGTAACGGGATCCTTTAGCTATGCTCCTTGAAGAGTTGAAAGGTAAAAAAAGAAGGAAGAAGGACATTGCATTCATGTATTTCTATTTTATGTTCTTCTGTTGTCTGCCTCATTACCCAGCCCATGACCCCGAGGAAGATCGTTGATGTTAACGGACATTTTTCTCTGACCCCACTAGTTCCAGTACATTGTTCTGATATGGTGTCTATGTGGGCAGTTCTCACAGTCTCTTCATGGCAATAATCTTGAATGATTTTAATAGCATTTTCAGCAATTCCATCGCGTATCAGTATTTTCCTTATATTTGTGCGGTTCATGTTTTCCCACAAGGTTGCTGTTTAGAGTTCTCTGCCATTCGTGTAACTTCTCTATAATGAATGTCTGTACAGTAAAGTCTCGGGTTACGGCGGTCTCGACTTACGGTAATCCGCCATACGTTGTTCGTAAGTAAAAAAGCTAGTCTCAAAGCAGATACTGCCGTAAGGGGAGTGAAGTGTTAGAGATTACACTTTACTATATCCAGCAACTAGAAGTGGGGGTGACCAGTTCCCTTCCTCGTGCCTTTTCATTCCCTAACTCAAGTGTAAAGTCAAATACCCTTTTACAGTTGGGTAGACCGTCTCGATACCGTGCATAGAACCCGGCACCATTGCTGCGAGAGACCATCGCTCTAACCATTTGGTTCGTAAGTAACAAACGAAAACTGTTGCAATTTGAAATCAAATAAGAGAGAATGTAACGGGTATGCAACTCGATAGTATCAAACTATTTCTAACGCTGGTTAACTGCTTTTAACGTTGTTATTCTCATTGTATGTGGTTTTTAACACGTATTAATGGTAGTGCATGTCAAGCGTTGGTCGCGTGGCAAAATCAGTGTGCTTTCACTAAAGAAAAGGGCTGGTCACGGCGCCAATATAACAGTGTAACCGGGCTGGTTTCGGCATCAATATAATACTGAGTGGCCGGGGTCAGTTCAGTTAATTGTGTTGTGCGCAGGTAAATATTTTGACGTGAGCTAATTCTTCATACGTTTTGGTTCAAGTCGTTACAGGCCTTTCAGCATGAGATGGAAATTCTTGACCTTAGTTTATTCTTCTTCCCAAAGTCCGTTCTTACCCTTTTAGGTTTAGTGAAAAGCAATACCTCCTATAATGGTTTGTCAAAGTAATCCACTGTAACGTTCCAAAGAAAACTCAGCAATGTAGAAAAATAAAATATAGTTTATTAACGTCATTAGAACAGTAATGTTATTGACACAATTGTGAAGTACTTGTTTCTTGCTTACACAAAGTAGTGAGTAACCAAAATGAAAGGGTATATTCACATGAATAATGTATCCAATAGAATAAAATACAAACTTGTCTTCTTAAAAATACTTGTCTAACTTGAAAACTTGTCAAGTTAAAAACTTGTCTTGATAATCTCAAAGATCACCTAAGTTCACCTAACCACTATCTGTAAAATCCTCTCACCTAATGAATCCTAAAAATCTGTAAAAGCCTCTCTATCGCTCACGTCTCTCCTTTTTATACTATTTCTTCTTTTTTCCCGCCAATTTTCACACGATGCTTTCTTTTTTCACACGGTACAATTATCTACATTTGCACACACTTTCTCAGCTTTTCGACTTTGTCCACACGTCTCTCTCTCTCTCTCTAACAACGGAAAAAACCCAGATTAGCAACTCTCCTTTCACAAAATGTTCCATTCAAAAACATGCATTTACTATTGTTTTATTCTGGGACAGCTTTACAATGCTTCTCTCAAGGCCGTGAACTTTTCATGGTACTGTGTTTTGTGCACAAATGTCTTAACAGCCGACGTACGCCGTTCGCCACTGACGCTAAGGTATATAAACGTGTCATTATTTTGAGTCAAGTCAAATGCGCTCTAATATAACCAAATAGGATGAAAGGCACGCGCCTCGCCACAAGAAGGCAAAAAAAAAAACAACAACTCAACTTAGGTAGTCACATAGCAGAAACTGCCGTAGGAAGAATGAAGTGTTAGAGACTTCACTATACTTGTTCCAGCATCGTGCGGTCGGGTGACCAGTTCATTTCGTCGTTGCTTTTGCCTTCCCTAACTCAGGTACACATTTACAGCTGGGTAGACTGGAGCGTAACGGCATCATGTACCGAACCTTTCCTCTAACTACTCTGCCAAACGGACGCTGAACTAAATGTACTACAGTAAATGGCGTCCGATTAGCAGGGTGGTTAGAGCCCTGGCCTCTCGCGCTGGGTTCGACACATGGTGGCATCACGCTCCAGGTTACTGAGCTGTAAGTGGGCACCTGACTCTCTTCTTGAGTTAGGGAAGGCCAAGACAGCGAGAAGGGGAATCGTTTACTCCAGCTCTTGAAACTGGACCTAGTATAGTGAAACGTCTAATACGTCATTCCCCTACGACTGCATCAGCTATGGGTCAAACTTAGATTAGACACACAATAATATTAACATTGGTTTTTCATGGAATTGTTTGTATTTCGCTATTTCTTGTAGTATACTACATTAGCGCACTGGTTAGTGCACTGGCTTCCTGGCACAGTGGTTCATGGTTCGATCGTCATTTGAGGTGGGATTTTTTAGATCGCAAATGGCTCCGGGGTCGACCGAAGCCTCATGAACTGAGTACCAGAGCAATTCTGGGACGGTTAAAAGCAGCCTGCGTGATGTTGACCACATCACCCCTAGTGTACCGATGGTCAAGAAAATATGGGCCTTACACTATATTTCCAATATACCTCAATGGGCGTGTAACGGGATCTTTAACCTTTTTTACCTTACTACATTAGCGTTATTTAATCAGATTTAAACATGGTTCGGTCAAATAAATGTTATTTAACCGTATTTTTGCACGCATGCCATTAACGAACACTTACGCATACTTACTGAACGTTTTAATTCCGACTTACGTAAAACAATCGGGCTACGAACGCCCTTAAGAATGGAACTCATTTGTAACCCGTGACCATACTGTAAACAGGGCTTTAATAAAAATTTTGAAAAATAAAAATAAACATCAAGAAAAATGCGGAAAACCTGTTAAACTTACTTCTCGCAAAAATCAGCAATTATACGATCTGATGGCCAAACGGAACATTATGCAAGGAGTTAGGAAGGAAGTTTTGCGTCACTTTATCGATTTTTTCTATACAGTAAAAAACATAACGACACCAATTTAAGATATGATATAAATAGTACAACACTTTTCATCTGGTACTTCCCGGGGAGGAGGGGGGGGGTAGTAAGAGAAAACAAAGAAAGACTTGAACTTCTCCTCTCTCATGCATGTCGTAAGAGGCTAATAAAATGAGGTTGTGAATGGGGCTGGCAACCTCATCATCAATATATATAAAATCCCAGCTTTTTCTGTCACTAACGCTAAGGGATGCAACTTTGGTTGAAAGTTAGACATTAATTGTATTGTTTCCCTTATATGTACTCTCCCGAAAATAGTAACACTCGACAAAGAAAAGTGCGCAAAGGTTGGTGTGCATGCGCCAAAGTTAGGTATTGATGCTTTTGAATTTAATTCCAGTCTTATGACGGGCTTTTACACTAGTGTTAAAATACGTTGCTACCAAAACCATCGCGGCAAGGGCACGTAAATGCTTTGAGGCAGACTGCTTGAATGGGTGGGGCTATTGCACTGATGACATTATGATCCATAGGGAGCGAAAGACAGGTAGGAGTGGGTCCACTCCCGGTTAACGATGGTAACCATGTCTCTATTTCTTGCGGTCCATGGTGTCTTCAATCAGATGTGTTCTCAATTTCTTCCCATGCTACATGTTCAGTTTATCTAAGTCTCTCTCTCTCTCTCTCTCTCTCTCTCTCTCTCTCTCTCTCTCTCTCTCTCTCTCTCTCTCTCTCTCTCTCTCTCTCTCTCTCTCTCTTGAAAATAAAGTTCGTTCGCTCTCTTTCAGTCCCTATTCATACAATCGTAGACTTTTCGAATACTTTATTAGTTTTGATTACATGCCCCCCTAATCAGATTATCTTTTCTTATAATATCAATTGTAGGTTCTAATGACGATGTTTGTACTTTTCTACATATTTTATGTCATGTTTATAAGTAGTTAATGTTAATATGAGTGTGCTATTTTATTTTACTTTGCAACGTTGAATTCCTTGACATTGATATGTAAAATGCATATGGGAATAAATGAATTCAGTATGAAAGGTGAGAGAAAGGAAGGGCAGAATGTCAGACGGGCCTGCGTGCCCAATTCTCAACCCTTTGAAAATAAAGTTCGTTCGTTCGTTCGTTCGTTCGTTCTCTCTCTCTCTCTCTCTTTCGGGTTACCACTCCTTCTCATGGAGTAAAATTGTCCATCTGTTACCAGATTGTCTAAGAATTATTTTATCATGAGCCCCGTGGGCGTCCCCGGGGGTCACTGCGGAGACAAAAACAGAATAGGACGACAACTGTTAACTCAGGCATGTCGTAGGAGGCGACTAATATGAGATTATTCATGAGGCTGGCAACCTTATCATCATCATCAGCTGCTATCTCCACATCGAAGGTCGGCTGCAATGAATTTCCAACGTCTTACGCCTCTTGTCTTGATGGTGCACTCTGATAAGACTCTTTCCTGTCCATCGCTTAATTTTTCTTTTTTATTTTCTTTGATCCTTAGCCGCCGACCGTCAAATCAGTCAGTGGCCATCACGCCCAGTGGCGTCTTGTAGGGCAACAACAAATTGATTCCACTTTGCTCGGTCGGTGACCATCCATCGTACAGTGCTCCAACTCTGGTTCATTCTTTGCATCTCAGCCTCCACAGTCCTCCGCCAGGTTGTTTTTGGTCGGCCTCTCTTTCGTTTTCCTTCAGGGGTCCATAGCATAGCTGTTCTTGTGATGGCATCGGGGTCTCTTCTGAGGACATGGCCAACCCAGCTCCAGCGTCTGCCAGCTATGATGGTGTGCATGTCCTCTTGCTTGCTCCGAGTAAGCAGATCTTGGTTGGTAATAGTATTCGGCCAAAAGATTCGGTGAATTTTTCTTAGGCATGTTGTGTGAAAAGAGAACAATTTCGACATTTTCTTCTCTGTAACTCTCCAGCATTCAGCCATCGCTTAATGTTATCTTCCAATTTATAGCGCTGTCTTCCTCTTGCACGTTTGCCTTCAGCTCTACCTTCCCTTATGGTCTTCAGTGAGGTATTGTGTTTTTTACATGACCAAAATATTTTAGCTTAATTGCCATGTAAAACCAATTGCTACAGAAACGAATGCTGAAGTAACAAGTGAATGTTTTCGGGCAGGCTTCCTACTATTCCGCCAGTCGTAATGATGGCTCTATACTCTGTAAGGAGCCAGACAAAATAAAAATGTCTCTATTGCGCATGTGTAAAATAAGTCAAATTGACCAATGAAAAGGACATATTTAGAAACTATGGAAGACGAACTCTTCGCGGAAAATTAAAAACATATACAAATAAATTAATACAGTAGCTAACACATTATCTACTTTCGTGTACAATATATATATATATATATATATATATATATATATATATATATATATATATATATATATATATATATATATATATATATATATATATATATATATATATATATATATATATATATATATATTATACCCCATCGTGGAGAAATATACCAAAACAGTTAAGAAATATACTAAAATGGTGAAATATGCTAAATACTAAAAATCGTGGAGAAATGTGCCATACTTTTATAACTATCCAAATCTCACATTTTATATTTTTTATATCCAAATCTAAGGTTTTATCCTTTTTTTTAAAAAATAATATTCAAATCTCAGGTTTTAGAACTTTATTATCTACGACAAATTTAATTACGGATTTTGAATGACGCCTGGAATATGTATTATTTCATAGCGTGGTGCGTCATTATATGACACTATACATTCAGTGACATAAATAATACAAACGAGGGAACAGTGCCAATGACGAAGTCACTGCGCGAAAGAGAATGAGGTGTTCTGTACACATAGTGACATGAATCCTAATTAACCAGCAGCGCAGGCGACATAATGTATGTTTGAGAGCGAGACACAAAATGAAAATTACACGTTGGCGGTTTGCCCATAATTAGATCGTTTTAGATAAAATATTTTGTCCACTAATAAATAAAAGAATTTACACACTCTTATATTTTGTACGGTTGTAATTTTTCTTTGATCGGTGTTTGTCATAAAATATCTGTGAGGATGACTACCTGGTGGCAGTCAGAGTTGGTGTTATGCAGCTTGCTCTAGAGCTTGAACCTCAGCTGTATAGTTGGAACAGAATTTACCAGTGGGAATGTGCCTAGTCTCATAGTGGTTGTCAGGATATGAGATAAAGATACCGGCACCTCCATTCCTAACAGCATTAGTTGCTGATCCATCTGTATAGGCCTGTATCCATGATTGATCGGGATAGCTTTCTTGGATCATACTCAATGTAGCAGTTCATTTTTGCAGATCATTATACTCACATCCACTTGTGAGACCACTGACTGATGTATTAATTTGGAGGGCACTGCTGGCCTGCTCCCATGGTACAGGGTATAGGGTGGGCTTCAGTGGTGTTGTCTTCATGGATAGGTCTTCTTGATGCTGTCTTTTAAGTCTTTTTCCCCGATGCACAAAGCTGCTACGTTTAGACGTCCCAATGCCAGATCATCTAATCTTGCCTTCATTGGGTGCAGTGGCATACTGTTGTACTTTTCCGTCTGGATCATGCTTTTTGTGTCTCTTCTATGGGATAATGTCTGTAATCCAGCAGCTTTCTGCATCTCTGATATTGGTGTAGTTTTCATGGCTCCTGTAATGAGCCTGAGAGCTTAATTTTGCACCTTGTCCAAAGACTGCAGATGTGAGTTAGCAGTTGATGACCATGCTGCTGAGCTAAACTCTAAGTGTGGTCTTATTACTCCATTATAAATCTTCTTTAGAGTTCGTTCATTTGTTCCCCAGTTGGTACCTGCTAATTTTCTGAGTATGCCTAGTCGTCTTCGGGCCTTTCCTTCTGCATTTTCAATATGCTTATTCCATGTAAGCCTTTGGTCAAATGTCACCCCAAGATAGGTGGGGTAGCTTTCTTCCTTGATCACGGTTGTCCCTAGGTGTATGTTAGCTGCTTTGTCCTTGGGAGCGAGGGAGAACAGTGTTGTGGAGGTTTTGTCTGTGTTTATTGTGATAAGCCATTTCTCTGCCCATGACACTAGCATGTCTGCTGCCCGCTGCATTCTATAATTTGCTGTGGTGACGTTTTCATCAGCGCACCAGAGTACTAGGTCGTCTGCATATAAGGCAGCTTTCACTCCAGCGGGGAGATCTTTCACCAGGTCATTGATGTAAACAAGGAAGAGTGTTGGGGAAATTACTCCTCCTTGAGGTACCCCCTGATAGAGCAACACTTTTCTGCTCTGCAGACCGTCAAGAGTGACTCTAGTTCTCCTGTTATGCAAGTATGACTGGATCCATTTCATCATGTTGCCTTGGATTCCACTTCTCCTAAGTTTTGCAATAAGGCCATCTTTCCACACCTTGTCAGAGGCCTGCTTGAAGTCGACCCAGATCGTTAGGACCTTTTTCTTCTCCTGGAAGGCATCTTCTACTGCTTGAGACAAGTAAGTAACTTGTTCTTCTATACTGTAGCATTCTCTAAATCCAGCTTGTTCCGGCACCAGGATCTGCTCAGACTCTAAATACCATTTCAATCTGTGGTTGACTATTCGCTCCATAGTCTTCCCAACACAGCTTGTGAGACTGATTGGCCGGTAACTTGCAGCTTCGGTCTTACATTTCCCTTTCTTTAGTATGGGTATTGTGATGGCTTCTCTCCATACTTGGGTACTGTTCCTTTCAGCTGTGGTTGAATATCTCAAGCAGTTTTGTCTTTGCTGCTGAGCTCAGATTTACTAGCATTTTGAACAAGAAGATAATGAAGTCACATACTTTGAGAAAAAGAGAGCTATCTAGACTATCAGAAGAGAACAGAATCAACCCAACGACGACTACCACACTCTTGACCGGCAGGGTCAGATAACTATTTTTCGCCCCAGGACAGGGCATAACAAACTGAATACACACATGCGCAAGCTACGATTGTCTGCTTCACCACTGTGCACATGTGGATTAAACGAACAAACTGCTGACCATGTTCTACAGGATTGTCCTCTGTATGACCAGTTAAGAAAGATATACTGGCCCAATGACTTAACACTAAACTCAAAGCTATATGTTTATAAGTAGTTAATGTTAATATGAGTGTGCTATTTTATTTTACTTTAAACGTTGAATTCCTTAAAATTGATATGTAAAATGAATGTGAGAATAAATAAATTCAGTATGAAAGGTGAGAGAAAGGAAGGGCAGAATGTCAGACGGGCCTGCGTGCCCAATTCTCAACCCTTTGAAAATAAAGTTCACTCGTTCGTTCGTTCGTTCCTCTCTTGTTTAATTTCATCTTGTCGTTGTTGATAATTCTTCTCACAGAACTGATGGTAATGGCACATATTCCTTTTTTCTTCATCATTTTGAATAATATTAGTAGCAGTAGTTGTTGTAGCAGTAGTAGTAGTTGCAGTAGTATGGTAGTAGTTGAAGTAGTATTAGTAGTAGCAGTATTAGAAGAAGTAGTAGTATTAGTAATATTGGTAGTTGTAGCAGTTACAGTAGTAGACATAATAGTAATAGTAGTAGAAGTAGTAATAGACATACTAGTAGTAGGATTACGTCGTCGTAGTAGTAGTAGCAGTAGTCGTAGTTGTAGTAGAAGTAGTTGTTGTTGTAGTAGTAGAAGTAGTAGTAGTAGTAGTAGTAGTAGTAGTAGTAGTAGTAGTAGTAGTAGTAGTAGTAGTAGTAGTAGAAGTAGTAGTAGTAGTAGAAGTAGTAGTAGTAGAAGCAGTAGTAGTAGTAGTAGTAGTAGTAGTGTTACGAGAAAGAAAAATAGTTTGTTGGAGGACGACAAAGAAAAACATATACTGGACAGTTTGACATGGTGGCATGGAATGAAAGTCAAAAACAGTTACGTTAACCAGCACGGGAAACAGTAAGTTGTGGAGAGACATGATCACATTTGCCACCTGGCAAGACGCTTAAAGAAGAAATGCAAGTCCAGTATTAATTTATTGTTGTTTTCTGAAAGTAAACATTTGCTGAATGAATTAACTCTCCTCTTTCGCAAATTAAGGAATAGACCCATCACTGCCACTGTAGACCCATCACTGCCACTGTAGACCCATCACTGCCACTGTAGACCCATCACTGCCACTGTAGACCCATCACTGCCACTGTAGGCCCATCACTGCCAATGTAGACCCATCACTGCCACTGTAGACCCATCACTGCCACTGGCCTTCATTTATGAGACATGTATCATATGACAACACATGTTCTTGTAGTAATGGTTTATGTAGCAATTAGTTTTACACCGTGAGATCTGTAACCCCTAGCACGTCATCTTGGAGCCAAGGAAGGTAGCACAGTGGTTAGTGCACTGGCTTCCTAGCTCGGTGGTCCATGGTTCGATCCCCAGTGGAGATGGGGGTTTTTTTTTTTAGACCGCAAACGGCTCCGGGGTCGACCCAGCCTCATGAATTGGGTACCAGAGGAACTCTGGGAAGGTTAAGGCGGCCGGCGTGATGCTGACCACATCACCCCTAGTGCGCCGATGGTCAAGAAAATTTGGGTCTAACACCATATTCCCAAAAAAAAGATGCTGTCTGATGGAACGATATATCCTATTAGTTAGCTTTTCTTTCTTTGTTTCCTCAGAGGCCCCAAAAAACAATAGAAGGAATAGATAATCTTTACCATCATCTTCATCATCATCATCACTGCCTTTCTGCCACCTCTGGAGCAAAGGCTTTTAACAAGTTTCCACAGAGTCTTCCTGGCCCGTGACATCCATTCAAGATCTTTTAATACTTTCTTTATCTGTTCTAAATCTGCCACCAACTTCCGGCTCTGTATGTTTTTAGATCTTCTAATTCTCTTTCCTCGGATATTCCGAACCAAGAGCTGCTTTGTAAAGTACTAAGTGGGGTGCGAGGGGGGCGCGGGGGGGGGGGGGGGGGGGGGGGGGGGGGGGGGGGGGGGGGGGGGGGGGGGGGGGGGGGGGGGGGGGGGGGGGGGTGGGGGAGGGGGGGGGGGGGGGGGGGGGGGGGGGGGGGGGGGGGTCCGCCCCGGGTGTCAAATACTTTGAGTACGCCTCTGTTGTAAAGTTAACAAATTGTTTCAAGAATATATGTTCTATTTAAGTCTTACGTTGTTGTTTGCTTCACCTCTTATTTACCAGATGTTTGTCTGGTTATTTTCATTCATCTGTTCTTCTTCTTCATCTTCTTCTGCGATCAGTTTCCTATGCTCAGCAATCTAAACAAGGAGATGAGTGGCCGCCATGAATCCAGCATCAGTTCCATATTGATGATCTGGTCATAACATTTTAATTTCTTTAACAAGCGCAAGCAACCATTTATAAAAGTGTAACACTTCGTGATTGATGTTGTTGTTGTTGGTGCTGGTGGTGGTTGTTGTGTTCTCCATGTTGCACAGCCGTGCAATAGCTTAGCAGCTAACATTAATATTTTTGTGAGGGACTTGATTGTTTTGTTTTATTCGTTTCCCGAATTCAATCTATAGCCAGTAAGTAGTTAGTCTCATAGCAGTTACTGCCATAAGGCAGTGAAGTGTTAGAGACTTTACCGCACTAGGTTCAGCATCGATAGGTGCGGTGACGAGTTCTCTTCCTCCCTGCTTTTTCCTTAGGAAGAGAAATGGTCACCGCAAAGTCAGGTACCATTTACAGCTGGAGCGTATCGGTACCGTATGAAACAAAAATAACGGCAAGAAGCATCCCTGTTGCACTCCAGTTCTTATCGCAAATGGTTCGCTATTTTTTTCTCTAATGAAGAACTCTTATCTTTTATCCGTTCATATTTGTTAATTTTTTTTTTAGGTTAATGAAATTATGAACGATTCCCATAATGCATCAGAGGTTTTCAAAGTGGTTCTCTGACTAAACTGTCGAAAGAAAATCGCTGTTACGTGATGGATGTTAACGCCAGATCTCTGTGCTCTCTCATATGGATTTCTCTGTTAAGCTTACCATCTTTTATGACGACACCACCCAGTGTGTTGTAAAATGAATTAAGTATCCGATTTCTCTATTGGTCTGTTCAAATATGAAACTCTATTCGTTGATTAATTAATTTTTAATTCCTTTTGTATTTGTCGTTTATATTGTCATTGGTATTAATACATTAATCTATTAATCTATTTGGAAGCTGCGGTAGCACAGTGCTTAATGAGGGTGTAACGGGGCATGTAACGCGATCCTTTACCTTTACCGTCCTTTATTAAACTATTTAGCACAGAAAGAAGTGTTGTTTATAATTAAAGTTCTGTATTTTCTTAGTGTTTTGTAAAGTTTCTTTTAAATTTTCTTTCTTTCATTCCCCCCGAGGAAGGTGGACCTTTATGACGGAATCGTTAATTGTTTTGTTCTTGTTACTTAGTACAACTGAGTGTTATATTTTTATTATACCGCTTTACTATTCATCATCATCATCGTGTTCCTTTTGGCTCTCTACGGAGCGTAGCGCCATCTTTGCAGCAGGTTGCCCTACAGGAAGTCTACACCAAGTAATTCACATGCTCTTGCGGAGGTAGTTTATGTAGCAATTCGTTTTACATGATGAAGTTACAAACCTCATGCACAATCGTATATTAGTCGCCTTGTACGACATCTCCCCCCCACATCCCGGGAACTACACAGGGCACATTACTATTATTCTCATGTTATATTTCCCAAATCTGTTTTTTTTTAAACTTGAAACTTTATGCAGCCTGTTTCTCTATATGGATAGACGGATGGGAACGCAATCCCGTATCTCATGATATGAGCACGTGTTTTTTTTGACTACAACTAAGTAGACGTACAAGGGTACGAGGATGAACATTACCTGGACTGGGGGTCTTGTTGTTGGTAGGCTGGTGAGGTTGTGGGGAAGGTTGGGTGGTGGGAGCGGAAAGAAGATGGAAACTGGGCCAATAGACATGGTTTTTTGTTTCTTGTCAGTTCCGGTAATTTGGCGAAGTGTGTTGCGTGTTGGGAAAGATCACGTGATTTTCGGTTTTTCTTTTTCCAAGGTGAGGATGGATTAGAGTTTTTTGTTACTGTAAATGATGATGGATTTAAGGGTCTCACCAAAGGTTTGTTTCGGTGATTGTAGGAATCTTACACTTCTTGAGGATCTTCTCTTTTTTTTTCTGTCACTTGTGAATAGTCAAATTAATGAAACCAATAGTTGTTCCACTTAATTATGCCAGTAGTCTCCCGAAAGTATCCTGCACGCGCAAGAAAATGGACAGCTTTATTATTCCTTGTCACAGTGTTACCACCGAAGGACGCAAACATGTGAACCTCAATGAATGTACCAACTTACTCTGGATTATCTTCCGTTGCACACGCTTTTTTATTTCATCTCTCAAGCTGACACAAAATTAAAACCAGTTTACTTCAGATTTGATGGCTATTACACCATTTCTTCTGGGACCTCAAACATATACCGAGCTAAAGAACTACTTTGGGCAAGGGATATGAAAGTGTGCCTCATGTCTTATGTTGTTATCTAGATAACAAATATTCTTGCTAAAGTTGGAAGAAACCTCGTCACGAGTATTGTGAAATCCAACACTCAATAGTTTAAAGCGCTACTACGCAGTAAACTCTTCAAGTAACTTATGGTTTTAGTCTTACAATAAAGTAAAGTTATGAGAATAATCTCTACATGAAGTTACTTTGTAAAATTATGTTGCTCTATATGTCACAACGCAGTTAATTTATTTTAACGCTCCTCTTGGTCATTCTGGGAAATTTGTCCTATTCATCGCGAGTAAGGCAAGTCGTTGGTATTGTCACTATGCTTTATGTTAACCATGACATTGAGTCTATCATATTCATTTTCGCCTCGCTGTCTATGAACCATGTTGTGGGATAGGCTTTTACTGATACGATTATGTGGTCCTATTTCTAATTAGTTCAATGTGCTAAATTCTGTATTCCATGGATAGCATCAATCCAGGACTACCGCTTAGGACATTTCGACTATATCAAAAGACTTATGTAGAGAGGTTCTCTGTAGAATCATATGTTAGTCATTTGGCGATTGCATTGAAACGCATATGAGCTAAGCATGTAAGTAATAGGCTTCGTTGGTATCTGCACGTTAGACTTGTTTTCCTGTTTGAAGGCACGAAGAGTTGAGAGTGAAGATCATTGACTGTCCGACTACTTAGAAAATTCAAGAACTTGATTCAGATGAGGATACCTTACGATTTGTAATGTACTTGGTGTTCCATAGTTAGCCTGATGAAGATGGCCGTAGACAAAGTGTCTGTTTACTTCGTCAGCGATGACATGCAATAGACTCTGTCCCTATTGGCTCGTATTAGGCTGAGCCATGACTAATCTTACCGTATTTGCACATTGGTTCCCTTGATACTCCAGATCGCACCAATTGATAAACTCATGAAATCTCAGATATGACGACGCTATATCTTGCGGAGTAGGGATTAATAGGTGTAAGTTTCTATGACTAAAATATTAATTAAGTGGTGGACGTATCGACTTTGCTTTCCATTGTGACTTTGCATAATAGGGCTAAGCCGCAATATATTGCCTAGCTAACCAATGAACCTTGATCGTTTTCTTCATCTTTTGCTCAGTTCATGTCCTTAGTGTCCATCTCTCGTTTACGGTGCCATGTCTGTAAATAGAATCGTCGAGTCATTATGCGATGTAGAAGATAGTTAGTATTTGCCCGGGTTCTAGACTCATGCACTGTAGACCACCCACAGCTTTGAGAAATACCCTGATTCGCTTGAAGAGCTATGGTCCCGCGAGGGTCTACCTATGGTGAATTCTAATTGCACGGTTGCTCAGTACGGTTTTTTAAGTCTTGGTCAGGAGGAGTTTGATGTACTTGAAAGGATGTTTTCCGGTAAATATCTAGGATCGGCAACTCGCGATGTAGAACTCATTTCAGCGGTCAAATTCAATTCCCTGTCACTCATTGTTATGAATGCCTTGCAGATTACGAGCATAATACAATCAAAATCCAGCGTGGGGAGAAGAGAATCACGTGGCCGCATCCTTTGAGAGTCTTGGCGTCTGGTAGATGTATGTTGCTATAGCGTGGCGGGTAAGAACCAACCAATGTGACGGCATATGTCGTTCGATACATGTTTGCTCGCTGTTGTTCCTGGTTCTACATTACGTTTCGCCCAATCTCCTGGTATCTCTTTCTTCTCTTCTCCCGCACTTTCAACCTTTTCTCTGGTCCTCGTGTTTTTGGCGATCAGCCACATCAGTTTGTTTAAGAGCCGGAGATTTTTTTAGCCCACGTAGTTGGAACCTTGTGTCGGAACCATCCGGTACACAGCTTTTCGACTTTGGAGCCTCCACTACATCGCGCGTAACAGGGGGCCCGCCACAGCGCCGCTCTCTTTTCGGGTTGCGATCCTGCAGAGACGTGGAATACGCGTCTGTGTCGGATTTATTATTATTTTGATCAGGTCCCGCAATTTATGGCCTGCAAACAGAAGTGTGAGAGTGTCTCAGTGCGTAATATGCTACTGGCTACAGCAATGAACATGAGTGCGTTTGAGTGGGCAAATAGATAGGCATGTCATCACCATCATCATTATCATCAGCATCATCATCATACTTTAGCTCCTGGTGGAGAATAGGACATCAGTCAGTTCTCATCAATCTCTCTAGTCTTTTACCATCCGTTCAAGTTCTCTCCATGATCGTTCTCCTTTATTCCTTTTCTTAATCTGACCGTTCGCCTATTCTAAGCATGTCTCTTCTCCGTGTGTATTTATATGTCTCCTTTATTTCTTTAGGCACGCGATAATGTCCAGATTAAAAAATGCCTTGTGAGGCCAACAAACACTTGGAGTTTCGTTCAATAAAAAAAAACATTAGGGAGCCGAGTAGCAGATAGTGAAGTTAGAGAGAGGATGATAAAATAGAGTGATATCATGTGCAGGTTCTTGGGCTATTGAGCGTTATAACGTATTACAGATAGTTTCTGGCTTTGTTATTTAGGCGGGGGGCTGAGCTGGATCTCCTATGTAGAATTTCTGCGGGCGTGCTATGCATTTCCCATAAGCTCAAGAGCAGTTTCGCGGTAGTAGGCTTACCATTCCAAAGCTGGGGATTAGGAGATGGCGATTGTACGCCTTGCAGGTTTCAAAAACCTGAACACGGTAAACACTGCTCCGCGAGGGACGCAAGTGCTCCTAGTCCACTGAGCCAGTTCGTTACATATTTCTTCAATTTGTGTCTTTTATGTATCAAACATTGTTTTGTTTTTCTCTCTATTATTTCAAACTTGTAGAGCTACTTTAGTCTGAGTATTTACCATTGTTCATATATTATATTCATTTCAGATATTGCAGTTCTTCGGGGGCGCAAGAGAGGATGCTCACTAATATTTGCCTCTCTATTTGCAGTTTGCTCTGTCAGCTTTCGGAGTCTGGACTGTAGCAGCGGTCGGATTTATGATTATGTTACTCGCTCAGAGTATGCGTCTGTAGATTGTTTTTTCATCCGTTCCTAAATTAGCTCATAGGTAGTGTCCACCATACTGTGCTTTATTGCAGATAGTGTGTTTCTGGAGTAAGGGGGGTGGTGGGGAGTTGAGTTGGAGATTAGGTTGAACATGTAGATATTTTTTTGTGTTAGAATAAGATTTTTCTGTGTAGTGATCAGTTTATGTCGCCTGTTTTTTGGATTGGAGCGCGGTGTAGATGGATTCCAGGGACGCGTTTCGCAACTGTGAGACGGTGTGTTAAGTTTGTTTCAGGGACGTGTTGCAGTTTAAGTTTGTCACTATAATACGAATCCATAGAGTACGCTAAATCAGCTTGGGTGATTAGTCGAGTCTTGTGTTCTGTAAGGTGCTCTCCTTCTATGTGTTTGTTGCTCGGACTTCGGCTAACAGTCTCACTTTTATACGTTTATATGTTCAATAGAGCCGGTCGTCCTATATTTGTTTCTTTGCTATCCTCTGGCGCACCACCTGAGATACTCAGACGATGTTACAGAGTATACGCAATCGTGTTTGAACTCTCATTTTCTTTCTTCTTCACAGTCACCTATAGACACAGTTCTTAGGAAAAGCGTGCGGGTATTGACGAGCGGATTATGACCGTGATCTAAGCATATAGTCATTGTTAGGGCGCAAATAATATTACCCCGCCTACTAGAGTTATAAGTGGCTAACAGCAAGACTTGTGGCTTTTATTTGGCAAAGTTTAGTTTTCATCGCGGATGGTTGGTGAGATTGGCGTATGCATGCGTGGTCGGTAGCGATCTGTGATTGGCGTCTTTCGTGGAAACACGGACATCTGCGGGAGGGTAAATCGTGTAGAGAATTCCAGTCTAATGGGCGTCTTATCGTGTGTTTAGCGTAATCGGATGGGCATGATTTGTCGAGTTGTAGTATCTGGCGCATCGCAGATCAGAATGTACTGGGTGATCTAAGTCCCGGTTGGTGGTGGAAGTGACTGACTCACTAGATATCTGTGAAGTTAGAAGGAAATTTATCCTAGATGCAAGTACTCTCTATAGGCTTGATAGGGAAGTTTGTCTTCTTTGCTTGTTTTCCGTTCTCTGATTCTGTCTTTTCTTCCGTTCTTTGTCGTCTCTTAGAGGAGACTGGTAGTCAGAGTTTGATTGGTCGGCCGCAGACACAGTGTGTCGTTTTTTGTTTTACTTGTAGAGACACTACGCATGCCAGACTAGCTAGTGTTATTGAGTTATGAACTTAGTTTCCTTACAGAGATGGAGGTCCAATTATTTCATTGAGACGCGTTCGCAATACTGTTTTGCGCTATGGGTATGTTTTGAGCCATCTTTAGACTACAGGCGTTTTATAACAATTTGCATGTCTAGGATTGTGGAATCATGGCGTGTGCGGGGTGGGGTCTTGGATTTGCTCCATTCTGAATTGTGTAAGCTTATGTGGATGGCTTGCCTAAGACAGCAGCTACCTACGTATGAAAATCACGTCGGTAGGTATCAAGTTGTAAAGGATTCACGAGACTGTACTCGCCTCTTAAGTGACTCGATATGATGATTAATGGCAATATCGGAATTAATTTGGTGTGGTATGATGTGCTCTTTGATGTTCGAACTTCGGACCATGAGCTCACATTAGGTGGTGATGTGGTCAGCCTCATGCCAGCCGGCCTTTAAACGTCCACAGAATTTACTCTGGTACCCAAATCAAAGAAGGCTGGGTGGACCAGGGAGTTCGCGAGATGCGATTAAAATAGTCCCACTCGATTGGGATTGACCGCATGAACGACTAATTTGAGTTAATATTTGACAGCCACAATTTTATCATTACAAGCCTCAATATGCGCGCTATTGGGGGGAGACGTTTCGTCTACAGATAGTTAATGCCGCTCCATTCTTTTTTGCTAAAGATCACGCCCTCTCGTTCACCTCGCTTAGATAAAGTTGGCGATGTAATCTCTACGATCTGTAGTCTATTTCCTTAAATATCAGCTGGGAATTTGGCATGTATTTGAGTAACACTATAAAAGTTGAGGAGTCTATCTTGGGGTGGATATTCAGCGTTCGCTCCGGTCCTCTATTGAACTTACTTTGTAGCGTTCTGCTTCTGAGATGAAGAGTTTAACATACCTCAAAAACTATATATGCGTTTTGAAAGGCGACTTTGGCACTACTTTTGAGAAAATATGTTTCGCTTCGGATAGATAATCATTGGAATTAGCAACAGAGATTTGTTTTGTAATAGTTTATATTGATATTTGTTTTTTATGTATATTTTTTGTGTTTTTTAATGTTTTTTGATTCCGCTTTCATGTTGTTTTGAAAGATCTTGTAGATGTTTACATTTTTTATTTGGTCCGTATTTTGGATATATTTTGTTAGATTTGTTGGGTGGTGGATGGGCGTGAAGGTGTTGGGTAGAATGAGGGGGGTTTTTTGTTCTGATTGGTTGATGGTTAAGGTGTTAATTTGGTTGGGGTCATATTTGAACCAGTGCAGGTTGGTATGTGTGTGTTATAAAATGGTTGTGTTAGTTACGAGTATAGTAGTTGGTTTTTGTTTGCGGGGGTTTGGGTATTGTTGGGTTGTGTTCACTCTGTATGCTGAAATGAAATGCTGGTGGGAGACCGGTTAGGCGCGCACAAGTAATGTAGAATGTAAAGAGACTGTTTTGTGGATGAATTTGTGGTTAGCATTGGGGATGCGCGAGGGTGGGTGAGTGAGTAGGTTTCCTAATCTTAGTAGTTTAAAGAATTCTAGTGATTAATGGACGATGTTAAATTATAGCAAATAAAATAATATGATGTGATGGAAATAGAGAGTGTGAGTTGTTGTTATTATAAAAATAGTTATGTTTGCAGATATTGCATATGCGAGGTGGTCACAGTGAAGTAGGTATGAAAAATCAATGAGGATCGTGCCTCAGGGGATTAATGAACCCAGAATTCTAAGAAAATTAGTGTTGCTGTGTGTACTGACTAGAAGATTTAGGTTGGATGCTAGATAAAGTATGCTCTGATGGGAGTAGATTAGGAAGTCTTCTGATGTATAAAAAAATCGTTCAATAACGAATGAGTATGCTCCGATGGTAATAATGATGATAGATTTGATTCTCAGGTGGAGGTACCTGAAGATTATGTGTAGTTGTGCTTGGAGTCACGAAGGGGTGGGATTTTGTCTCAAAATTGAGTATTGTTAGCATATCTGTTAGATAATGAAGACCTTCACCCAAGCAATTTGAATATATCTCGTTATATAAAGGTAGATGTGTTTTTTTTATTTGGTGATGGAGGTTGTTTGATAGAATGTTTTGTTAGTTGGATTACGCCAGCCCTAGAGAACAATAAGTAAGTATGACCATCACTGTATTGAATTCGGTGTAGTCTATGGTGCTGTGCGCGCTCCATAAGTCAGAATTCAAAGCAATTATTTTTCGTCGGCACCTTCTTAATATATGCTACTGGAGATCAAAAAGTTAAAAGATGGAAATTACAGACAAACCCCTTTTTCCTACCTTCCGCGCCCCCCCCCCACCTCCTTCTCCCCCCCACTTGTTGTTTTTTTGCCCCTCAAGTGATACTACCATTTTTTAAAACAACATTTCGCAGTGAGAGAAAAAAACTCAATCAGCGCATTTCACCCATAAAAGTGTCATTTGAAGCTTAAATAGACTCTGTTATTGTAAGCAGAAAAGTTTGTATTTTTTTTTCGCACGAACACTAAATGTATCTAGGTTAGGAAATAACGCAAGGTAGAGTGGTGCGCTCCAATATCAAAATAAGTCTAGATAACTAACTTTCATGAAATGAATAAACGTGAGTTTCTCAGCAAATACGTAGCAATGGTTCATTAAGTTTGTTACGCTCATAAAGAGATTTCTGTCCTAAGCACATTTTTTGATGAAATCACTAAACAGATCTCAAAAATATTTTATGTGACAAATGCGACTTGAAAGTAAAATGGATACTGGAGTTTTTCAGTCTCTCTGACAATTTGAGCTAAGGACATATAATAATTTTATTTGCACATAATATGTTGTCAGCGAAGTCCAGTGCGTGAAATGGGCTTTCGGTTGAGTGCTCCCTGAGGCGTCGCGCTTCTCAGTGTTGCAGACGTGAAATTCGGTTCCCGCTGTGCTTTTTATTTTGTAGATGATGGCAGAATGGCTTAAAAAGATAGAGGAATGAAAACAAAAACTACATCATTTTCCGAGAATTTGTATTTAATAATGACAGAAGAAACTAATGAAAAGGTCGTAGAAAATAAATAATTATAATAATAAACTAGAAAGAACATAAATAATTATAATATCAGACCGAGCAAGGTCTCCACAATAAAGATTAGCTGTAATGATTTTAAATTATCTGCTGTTTTTGACTTGGTCATGTTGATGTTAAAGTTTTATTTGTTTAAAGTTTTTACGTGGTGGGGCCTGTCTCTGTCTGCCATTGTATTTATGTCTGTCGCTGTCTGTCAGTGTATCTGTCTGCCTGTGTGTCTGTCTGTCTGTCCGTCTAGCAGTCTGTCTGCTTGTTTGGCTGTATTTATGTTTGCCTTCTCAATTGTGAAGAGATGGATTTGGGGCGACCCCTTTTCGATCTCTCGTTCACTCCGGCAGTACTCATTTTAAATTGTTGTACTGACTAATTGTGTGCTTTTCCATGGTTAGCACTTTTTTCTGTCTCTGGTTATAAAGCAGATATTTTGTATCTACATTCTTTCACTCCTCTCAGGGATGAGTCGTCACGTCTGTTTGTTATCCATTTCTCCCTGCTTTGCAAAGAGTGGCTGAGATAATATTAACGACAACCATGTTGGCTAATCGCGGGTGCAGCCGACATCAGACTACAGATTAGCCCTACAAATCGCCAGCGTATTTGCTTACTCGCTGATAAGGCCAGACTGCACTCGTCGCAAAGCTGATAATTAATACAGGAAGACACCTTATGGACAGACAGGACTGACAAGATTACTTTAGATAAAGTAATAAGATGTTACATCTTACACACATTGCTGAGAAAGTTTACCGATATGTTTATGAGTTTGTACACAAGGCATCGGATGTTTGATTGCCATTTATGGGAGACGTGACCTTTTTAATTCACTGTGAGAACTGCTTGCCAAGACGACACATCCAGACTGACAGAAGTTAGAATTCAGAATTCCATTTTATCAGGCCAGACATTTTCTTGGAGAATCTTGGCGGACTTACAAAACAGCCCAGGAAATCTCAATCATTTAAATAAGGAAACCGGGACTGAGCAAACTTAGAACACACGCATTCATATGAGGAATTATCTTATAAAAGTAGTGACCCCCAAGTACGCGTGTAAGAGGCCGATTCAAGTGCCTTAACTTTATTCATCTGAGCAAAAAGTCTGTGAGCCAGGATTGGCGTAAGTTGTGCATTTTACATTTTTTCATTACTAACATGTGAACTAATATGTATATATTGCCATGTGAATATTAATATGTGAAAATCGCTAGTGGATGTCCAAGTCATTTGAGGCTGGCAACCTCAGCGTATAAAATGATAATTTCATGAATCACCACTGCAAGGGCTGGTGATTGTTTATTGCTAATTTCTTAAAGAGAACTAAAAGCTTAGGTAGTCCCAAGTTCCATATGGAGCAGGGAGGGAAAGATGAAAGAAATGGGGTACATTCTAAGTATAATATTTACCTTTTCAAAATGGTGTAAATGACTAGGTAAACACATTCACTTTAAAATTAACGAAAGTTTCAAACTTTTCAAGAAGTGTAGTTATAAATGAAAACATATTCAATTTATATTGTGAACACTTTTCAGTCGGTGGAGATGTAAATATAAACATATTCTATCTGTACTCTTAACCTTTTCATTTAAATGTAAAATAAAGATAAAGTTTTTCAATTTAAACGTAAAGGAAGTTTTATCTCAAGGGATTAAGTTTAATTCTCTTACTTACTTACTTTACTTAGTCGTTCCCCTTCTACCGTGAGGTGTAGAGGTTTGGAAAAGAGAGCGCCAGACTATCCTATTGGCTGTCTTCCTCCTGGCCTGGTTCCATTAACAAGTTTAATTCTAATCGAGGGTAAATTCTGAGAAGATGGGATGGTCGAATAAGAGAAAGGGGACAGATAAGTATGTGTTGGGAAAGGCAATACTCAGGAGAGCGTTCGTTTCTATTCTTTTACCACTGTTGTTGGTGGCGGTACCAGTTGAGGGTACTATCTCTGGGAATAGAAGGGAACAGTGGCCTGAGCTTTAAGACGAGGGTCTCTTTGTAGACATACCTTGACACTTCTGGGAACGTGCTACGCTTTACATCCTTGACCAGCGACGAGCGTTATCAGTGATAAATCTACCGAGAACCAACCCTTCAGCGGGAGCAGAATCTACAAGTGGTAGATAAGTGAAACCTATAAGCTGCCACGTGAACTCATTTATAAACTTTTTATCCTAGCACAACAGTGACGATACCTTTCGGAAAAAAAAAATTATTCATTCTGTTATACCCTTGTTAAAACTAAATGATTATTAAATTTGTTATTTGTAATTATACAAATTTAACTTCGATTTAATCATTTTTAATGTACTACATACACTCTAAACAGAGATATACTATAATAATAAGAATTCCATGCGTAAATCAGGGTGGGGCTTGACGGGCTAAGATAATAATTGCTTAATCCTTCACAAAAGTTGTCGGCAGATCATAGAGTTAATGTGCTCAGCCAATGCAGCATTGTTCTCGCTTTTCTAAATATCTTGTGAGCCCTACCTTGAGAAAGAAGCGTCTTTACCCATCTATCTACAACTCTGCCTAGAGTAATCTTGTGCCAATGTAGCACCTTTAAAGACCCACATTAGATACTCTTGAGTTTTGGCCACTGTTGGACCACTACTGCAAAGCAGGGGAGGCAACCCGTGACATTTATGTCTGTCCGCCCCTCTGTTTGTTTGTCTGTCTGTCGGGCCGTTTTTATTTATGTCTGACTATCTGTCTGTCTGCCTTTCTTTCTTTCTTACCTTCTCCAAGCCCAACTCTTCTTAGTCGCCATCTACGACATGCGTGGTATGGTACATGACTACTCTCTTGGAAATATTATTCGAAGGAAGGCTTAGGTATGCATTTCTAAAACTGCGAGGTTAGCGAAAATAAGTAATGACTCTTACAAGTGCAAAGAGCCCAAAGATAAATCTGCTCGCGTTACGACTATAAGGTCTTCGTACGGACAAACGAGCAAAATACAGGAGAGAGAGAGAGAGAGAGAAGAGAGAGAGAGAGAGAGAGAGAGAGAGAGAGAGAGAGAGAGAAAGAAGAGACCTTAGTAAAATGTATAAAAAAATATAACAATGACCTTCTTTCTCTCTCTCTCTCATATATATATATATATATATATATATATATATATATATATATATATATATATATATATATATATATATATATATATATATATATATATATATATATATATATATGCTGAAGCACATTAAAAACGCACCACTATTATATATACTGATGCCGATAAGCTGGAAAAAAAGTGTTGGAATGGATTTTCCCCGTGTTTGACATGAGGTAGAGAGCGAATGGCTGCTGGAATGGAAAGTGCATGATTCAACTCACGGGCTTGTTTACAGAAAACAATGAAAGTTGCACGTGCAACACGATTCCCAATAGCTATGACCCTGAAAATGTGTACGCGTTGTGGCAGTATACTCGGTATAGAAAGGCCGTTGAGACAAAACACCCAGTACATGTGCTTGAAATGCCACGACTATCTGAAAACGACCGCCAACGAGCCATTGATATATTGGAGACCGGAATGAGCTCGCGGGCCATTGCCAGAAGGATGAATTGCCACCACAGCACTATTGTACGTCTCAATGAACGTTACGGAACCACTGGCAGTGCCCAGGATAGACTTTGGAGTGGCCAACCACGAGTTACTACTCCTGCGCAAGATCGTCATATTGTGCTGAGTCACCTAAGGAATCGTTCTCTCCCGGCAAGTCAAACAGCAAGAGCAATAGTGGGTAGACGTGGGCAAGTCTCTCGAATGACAGTCATACGACGACTCAGTGATACAGGCCTTACTGCAAGACGACCTTATGTTGGGCCAAACTTGACTCACAGACATCGTCAGCAGCGCCTGCAATGGGCAGAGCAACATGTCAGATGGACTAGACTGCAGTGGAATGCTGTCCTATTCACAGATGAGAGCAGGTTCAACATATTTTTTGCTGATGGACGTATGCAGATTTGGCGACGGTGTGGTGAGCGCTTTGCAGATTGCTGTGTTCGTCAGCACAACCGCTTTGGAGGGGGCAGTATTCACATTTGGGGAGGATTCAGTTTTCACCATCGCTTGCCTCTTCACGTTTTCCGTGGAAATGTTAATGCTATGACATATCGAGATGAGGTTCTGGATGCATTGGTTGCTCCTGCGTTCACAAATTATCCAGACTTGCAGCTTCTCCAGCAGGATAACGCACGTGCGCACACCGCATGCATTACGCAGCAATATCTACAGCAGCAGAACATTGTGACGATTGATTGGCCTGCCCTATCACCAGACATGTCCCCTATAGAACATCTGTGGGACGAGCTTGGACGCAGAGTCTACAGGCAAGGTTCTCCAGATAATCTGCAACTGCTCGAAGCTGCTCTTAAACGTGAATGGGAAATTGATTCCCCGGAATTTCCTTCAGAGACTTGTGCGTTCCATGCGGAGCCGCTGCCAAGCTTGTTTGCAAGCACACGGTGGACATACCAGATACTGAGGATAGTGTGAATGACTTTTTTTATTGGTTGCATTTTTGATTTTCTCCTTTGCCTGCACAGAATGCAATGAATGTCATAACAATCAAATGTACAAATTAATGACCAGCATGGATTCATAGGAAAATGAATAAAGATTTATTATATGTAAACTTGTAAACACTTATATTTTCATTTCACACTGTTCCTTGATTATAAGGTGGTGCGTTTTTAATGTGTTTCAGTATATATATATATATATATATATATATATATATATATATATATATATATATATATATATATATATATATATATATATATATATATATATATATATATATATATATATGTAGCCATATACACTGCATAGACAGCGCAGATCACGCGCACGTGACCATGTCCGCCGTGTGGAAGATGGTAGCATCCCGAAAGATATTTTCAACCAACAATTGGCAGATGGCAAATGAAAAGCTGGGCGACCGCAGTTGAGGTTCAAAGATGTGTGCAAAAGAGACATGAAGGCACTCTTGCTTAAGCTAAGCTGCGGCCGGTTGTAGGTCTTAGCACGTTCATTTCTCTCAGCACGACGATAGGGTCCTTTGGGTGGACGTGGATTCATTCTCTTGTCCAAGAAATACGTATCGATATGATACTTGATCACTACTGCTACCTCCAACAACCTGGGAGGATGAAGCTACCAATCGCACCAAGTGGCGATGCTCCCTACAGCGCAACCTCATATTGGGAGAAAAGAGGCTCTTACAACTAGCAGAAGAGCAACGAACAAGCCGATATGAACACCAGGGGGAAAAACAGAATTTATGACGGTAAGGGGCTACTACCATGACTCTCTTTAGTATTCTGTCAGGGATGATCAAGTAGCATTCAAACTATTTACCCTGGTAGACTAAAGGGTCGACAATCCCATCTCGTATAGACTTTGACCCACACATACCCCAAAAACAATATGTGAGCGCCGTTGAAACAAGAGATGAGAAGAAGACGCTGGTGATGCATGGGACACACACTGAAGAAATTTGTTGATAGCATTGCAGTGTAGTTCTTATTCTGGAGACGCCGATGTGAATGAGGTAGAAAATTGGTTGATAGTCTGTGATTTTTGGGAAAGTTGAAGGGTAAGTCATTCATCACCCCACAGCACCCCAAGAAGCATAGGCCTTCAATAAACGTAGACCAAATCTTCCAGTGCAGCTCAAGGTCTTCCTCATTAGGTTCATATATGCCGCCCATTCTCTTCTCCCTATGTTCTTTGTTCTCCTTCTACCTCCCTTATCCTTGAGATTCCACAACAAGAACTACCTTGTAATACTATCAACAGGATTCCTCAATGTGTGTTCCTTCCATCGCCAGCGTCCACTTCTCATCTCTTGTTCCACTGGTACTTGTCTGATTCGTGTCGTCAGTTCCACATTAGTGATCTGGTCATTCCATTTCAATACTGCTATTGTAACGAAAGTACCCTGTTTAGAAAGTCTATCACTTATTTATTATTGTTTTTGTTGTTTTCCACAGGATTGTCCTCTGTACGACCAGTTAAGAAAGATATACTGGCCCAATGACCCAACACTAAACTCAAAGCTGTATGGAGCTAAACAGGAACTCCAGACATCGGTCGAGTTCATCATGAGAACTCGTCTGACGGTATAAACATCAAAGATGCGAACCTTAGAATAAGAAAAAGAAGTTGTTCTACATGTTTCAGAGCCATACAATAGGACCGACTTGACATTTGAGTTGAAGATTCGTGGGTATAGCATATATTTTAAAATGTGATGGAATCAAAAGGTAACGCTCCGTAATTTTTTGTGATGGATTGGTGGATGATGATAACTCAACTTATTATTAGTAAAAGTGTGCTGTGTGAGATTCTTTAGTAATATTTTACCATAACATGTAATTGTGTATACCATTATATGGCGTATTCTGCCTGGAGTCGCGGCATACCAGGCAGACATCGGCTGCGGATCATTGCACTAGACAACAGAAATTAAGGGGAGGTTAAACCCCCAAAATGAAAAACACAGAATTATAAGTTAATAGCTATATCTAGTCATTTATACAAGCAAAATGACTGAAAAAAAATACAAAACATTGAGGTATATACTAAAAACTTGCAGTCTATGGTTGAAAAACAGTAGAAAAATGTCAAATTTTAGCTTTTTTTGGATATTATGTTGCCCAAGATATCTCAAATGTGAGTACAACTTGAGTTATGAAATTTGGCTGTTTCATTTTTTAATATATGATAATGATTTTAAACTATAATAATTTTGATTAATTTGATATTTGAGTTTATTTGGATTTTAATATACTGTAGCAAATGTAATTTAGCTGGGGAGGTTAAGATGTTATACCTAACATGAAAGATAGCTGTGTCTGTGTCAACTGTGTGAAGTCAAGCACATGTACGTCCCAGACTCTAAAAAAGATGATGATGATGAAAATGATATATATATATATATATATATATATATATATATATATATATATATATATATATATATATATATATATATATATATATATATATATATCAGGGAACCTAACGCTACCTCCCTAGATCTCACACAGTCCGTATTTTGATTCTAGTGGCTGGTGTATGATGTCTCTAGTGTCTCGGGGCGAAATGAAAATGATGGTACAGCAACACAATACACTTTAACTCACTATAAGAAAATAAATAAGACTGTGGTTAAAGTTTCTTTTAAAATTGGAATGTTTTTTTCTTTGTACAATTTAGTCTGCTTGTCCCGCCATCTCTTTTGGGCAGGTCTTTGAAAATGAGGAAATATATTTACATATAATGCTTTAACTAAAAAGTATGGACTCTTGGTCCTATGAATGTTGTCGTGAAATATTCTAATCCCCATATATAAATTAAAACGTAAATGTAAAGCCTAACAAATTACTTCAATAACAGGAAAGAGAAAAGGTAAAAAAGAACAGTGCTGTCACAATGACTGTACTCGAAATCCCCCTTGTTTTCTACTTCGTCTGCAAATTGTAACGTTTCACATTGATAGTAAAAGCCTACTGCTTCAATACCCGCCTTCTACGATAAAACATGTGCTGCATTTCTAAGAAAAACCTTGAGATACGCAAGTTGACCTAGATTTAAAATTCCATTCATGTCATTTATACACTACGTTAACAAAAACGAAAGACAGATGGACTAAAGATAGAAAGAAGGGAGGGCTGAAAGCAGGGACACATGCAACACTAAACACGCGTCGATTAAATATATATATTTGGGTTCCTTAGGACTTGCTGACAAATAATATGTTAAACGTTACGCAAATAGTCTAGGAATTAACAAATTATAGCCAAAAGAAAATAGTGAGGGTGTCAGACAACACCAAATTCAGAATCGCTCAGTGGCAGAATTTCACCCCACCATTGTACGGGAAATAGGCTGACATGTTACCTCCTATTGGATTGGCGGAAAATAAATGTAAGGCTAAACACGATTAGTCGGACTATAAATACTACTTCTTTGTTGTTAGGGGAAACGTGAGAAGGGTAATATTTTTTGAAAAGTAGGTAAACATGGCATGATTGGTTAGAGCTGCCAATATACTCAATTCAGGGCGTCTGTTCCGGGCCACATCTTGTAATAAACCTACAAAGAAACAGTGCGTTGAGCACCAGTGCATATTGTTATAAATAAAAGCCTGGGACATCGGCAGATCGAAGTTGTGCTATATTCATTGCCATTCAACGTCACTGTGTAATATTTCCATGAATTGTGGTAAGCTTGAAAGGTTTGATATCTTTTTAATGAAAATTGAATGTAAATTGATAAATTATGTCTGTATATATGTGTGGTTTAGTAGCGAACTTGAGGTAAAGCCTATATAATGCTCCTGCCAGAACAGAAGGTGTCGGAGGAAAGTGAAACTAAATGGAATTGTGAAACAGTACACTGACACCTATATTATTGACTAAAAAGAAATAATGCTGGAATTGCAGAGGCGTGGTAACCATTAGGGAGGAAAATACTGGTGAAAATTGTTTCAGATGAAGATAGCAGTTGGCCTACCGCTCTGAACTCAGTGTTTGTTCTGTATTGTGCTCAGTGTAGAAATAGAGTATAAATTAGTTCTGAAGTAGGAGGTACAACCTTCTTGTTTCAGGGACTGTGGTCCTAAAGCTATTGAGCAGTACCTGGTCAGAGCTTTGCTGAATCCAGAGGCGGACAGCATACTCCTTGGTCCATATAGCAAACAGTGAGGTGTCTCCAGAACACAGGGGAGCAATCGAGCAGAGGAGTCTTTTCCTGCCGCCATCACGAAAGTTAAGCCTATGTGGCCAGCGGAGCTCAACATTATGTATACCCCCTTAAACTGACATTGTATTAAAATAAGAGGGGAAATTAATTGTTTTAATGAAAGGAACTGAGAACATCTCCAATACTAGTTCCAACAGAAATAAACACTTGAAGTCATGATGACAAATACCAACATAGCTTGAAAAAAAACAACACCAGTATTACCTCATATTACTACTACACAACTGACACACATATGATAAAATTAATAAAATATGTCACTACAAGATTCCTATTGATAAATTCTATATACATATAACTTATAATTGAAATTGATTGTGATTCCTGGTTCACTTTGTATTTGAATCAGGACACATATATATTAATGAAAAGTAATTAATACATATTGATATTTGAAAATTTACCAGTGACTCGTTTAAGATAGTCTCATAGAATGTTCCATGTATGTGAGTGTCACAGTGTTGTCAAGTGTGGTGGAATAAATTAAATTGTTTATCTGTCTGTTGTTGTTGTGACTTACACTTCATCATATACATACCCTAGACATATAACGTAGTCATCACAATATTCCAGAATAATTCTGACTGAGGTATACATATGTGGCAGCAAGTAAGGTTATCTGTAAAACACTACACCTATTAGATACAGATACCTTCACAGCTGATCTCAGTCAGTACACTAAGTCCCCTATAGATATTTATAAAATCCCACTTTACCACAAATGTAATGTTATTATATAGAGTTCCTGTAGGTGTATTCACAGACTAAACTTTAATAACTGCTAGTGTTGGTCATTGGTTATGAGGAGCTGTTGTTTTCATCATTCCCCATATAATTCAGTTTTATTTTAATAACGTGTCACCTGGGATTCTTGGTATGACGAAAATAAGTCAGGATGTCATTGCAGATATAATAGATCAGCACCCACACACAAGCTCCTTCAGGCTATCAGCTGACAGCATATACTTTTAAATGGAGACTTTTCACTCACTCATCAGGTTTCCTGTCACCGGATGGTAACAAGAAATAAAAACTCTGCAATAAAAAGACACCCTGGCCTTTTTATATCTGATCACAACTTCTTATCCCTATGTATACATGAACGTATGGGGTCAGCCTCGTGTGCATTCATGTGCATCAGCCCCTAATTATATGACTCACACCTTTCTATGACCACACCTCAGGTCCCTATGGCAGATACGCCACTGTAGTTTTACCTAGTTTGCTTCAATACAATAACGTGGAGTAACCACATCTCCTTTTATATGATTTTTCTTTTCTTTTCTAAATTATAAACGCTCTAGGTATGTTGAAATGTGTTCATAGAACACTAAGGCTTCCTAACATCTTCCAATACACAATTATTAATACAAAATCATAATAATATGCAACAGTCAAATACAGTTCAATGTGAGGACTCAATAATGTTTGCTCCCGGCATGTCCTTCCCTTTTCCCCATAGCAGTATCTAACTTGTGCAGTTTTAATCAAGCATGTAAATACATAAAGCATTCTTATCACTAGTTCAAAGAAATATGTCACTAATAACGTTGACTGGCAAAGAATATGGCCTCAGTTTTGCTCTGCTTCGTCCAGATTGTGAATTAGTAGTTAATTTTACAATTTATCACATCTGCTCTCAACGTAGTTGTTTGTATAAAATTTTCTAGTCAAATGGCCACGAGACCACTATGCCTTTTGCCAATATCTATTAGAGCCGACCAATGAAAGCAGGCACTACTAAATCTTTTTTGAATTTAGTTTGAAAAAACAAAACCAAAACTCTAAACAAACTATGTGCCTCGTAGTCGATTGGTCAGTCCGCGTTAGTTATGCCAATAGAAAAAGATGTTTAGTTTTAGTTACATTTTCCTATCCCCCTTGTCTCTATCATTATTCAAATAACCTACTAGTTTGAGTGACGTCAGAATACTACCGCTAAGAGGAAATGGAAAACTGTCTGTGTGTTTGTCTCTGCTAGCTTTGCCCACAGCGTGTATAGAGACCGCTTGCAGAGCGAAGAGGGGTTTTTCAAAACTTTGGTAGTGTTGGCGTTAATTATTACAATCGTCTCGTTCTTACTACTGGGAAATGTCCGAATTATTACAAATTTTAGTGTTAAAGTTAACGTATTACGTTAATTAAAACGCCAGTTTGGTCACACAGTAGGCAAATCGTTAATTACAAGCTTTTTCCTCCGTTTCGTGCAGCAGATCAGCGAGATGTTAAAATGTTTATTGTACGTTTTTGAAACCGAAACTAAAAGCGAGTTAGATTTTTACGGCGGGTCATTTTTTAAGCATTTCCATTGCACAAAAGGCAGCGCTCTACTGGCGTTGAAGATGAAAATTGTCAGACACCTGAGGGCTGGTGTATTTATTATCATAGGACTAAAATCTTACTGAAATAAGCGATTATCTCACAGATTTCGCTACACACCTCCCTTCCTAAAACATGCATCCATTGCAGGTTACTATCTGTGAGATAACTTAGCGCAAATGAAGTCCTACATTTCTTTCTGACTTTCATCACACGGATGTCTACTCAAAAAATCTGCACCGACGTTCTGAGGGCCGGGAATATATTCAATCAGAAATGAATATGGCTGTAATAATAATGACCATCTTAATAATCTGGCATTTTCATGCTTGGCATGTGATAGGAATGCGAGAGGTGAATGATCTGTTTGGACCACAAATGTCCTGCCATATAAATAAATCTGGAATTTTTTTATAGCCCATATTAACGCCAAACATTCTTTCTCACTTGTTTAATAATTTTTTTCCGCATTGTTCAACTTGCGGCTTGCATAAGCGAATGGGTTCAATTCCCCATCTTGTGAGGAGGACCTTTACAACAATGCAGTGCCCAGGCCCACATTGCTTGCGTCACTTCTCACGACAAATTCTTGATTCAAGTCAGGCAATTGCAATACTGGCCTGCTTGTGAGTTTTTCTTTTACCTCCTGGTAAGCCAATTCACACTGTGCGGACCAATTTATTGTATCAGGTTCTCTATCCGTCAGAGGAGCACATATAGAATTAAAATGTTTAATGTACTTTTGGTAGAAACCACACAACGACACAAAAGATCGCACATCTTTCTTTGTTTGTGGCCTAGGTGCTCTTTTCAGTTTCTCCAGATTCTTGGGATCAGGGGTCATGCTACCCTGATGTACGGTATGTCCCAAGAATTCCAACTCTTTACACCCAATACAACATTTTGTTGGTCTAGCAGTCAAGTTAGCCTCTCTGAGTCTATCAAACAGCATATTCAAAGCGTTAACATGTTCCTCAAAAGTTTCAGTAGCAATGAGGATATCATCCACGAAATTCGAGATACATGGATTTTTCAGGGGATCCAACAATTTTCGCATCATCCTAGAAAACACACTCGGGGCATTTTTCAACCCAAACGGTAACATGTTGAACTCATAATGACCTTCCGAGGTGCTAAATGCTAAGTAAGGTCGAACCTCAGGCTTTACTGGAATTTTATAATAACCTTTGCTAAGATCTACCTTGGAAAAATATTTTGCCTTGTTCAGCCTGGCAAAAAATTGGGTAGTATCAGGTAATGGATCCACCTGACCTTCTGTGATAGCATTCAGTTTCCTGTAATCTATGCACAGTCTATGTTCTCCCGATGGTTTCCGCAACAAAAACACACAGGAACTATATGGAGACACACTGTGAGAAATAATCCCTTCTTGTATCAAATAATGTATCTCCTCTTTCAAAGCTTTTTCCTTAGCGAAAGGAATAGAATAAGGCCTCATACAGATGGGTGTTGGGTCTAGTAGTTTCATATCATATTCCAACAAATTTGTGTGCCCCGGCTTATCCGTTAACACGTCTGTATGTTTCTCCAGGACCTTTTGAATCCTCTCTCTATGTCCTTTTGTCAGGTGATTACTGATCATCATCTGTTCAAACGTTTCACTGGGCTTCAGTGGATATTCAAATGAGGTGAGAGGTTCATTTTTCATTTCGGTTGCAATTGACAAGGCCATTAAGTGTGTTACTTCCTGGATTTGTCTGTCCAGATATTTCTTCAAAAGGTTCACATGATAGACTTTTTCCTTTCCCTTCTTGTCTATCTTATAATTTGTTCTGGATACCTTTTCCAAAACTGTATATGGACCTTGCCATCCGATCTGAAGTTTATTGTTGCTGCCTGGTAATAGAAGAAGCACCTTCTCCCCTACAGCAAGCTCCCTATCCTTCGCTTTTTTGTTATAATAAGCAGCATGCTTTTTCCTGGCTTGTCTCAAATTTTCATTTGCCACTTTCCAACTAGTTTTTAAAGGAGTAGTCAGTTCGTTCACATATTGGTATGATGAGGTAACAGTCTCTTCTGCCTTCTCATCTGTCCACGTCCTTACAATGTTACATATGGACTTTTAATTTTTCTGACATATTTTTCATAATACTGGAAGCCTTGTGTTGAGGACGTTTCTTCCTTGTGTCATCACACAAGAATCTACCACTACCTATTCGTTTCCTGGGGTTTTCTCCCCACTTCAGGTTCCTTGTGAGAGATCTTCTCTCTCTTTTACCTTCACCCAGTTCACATAATTCCGACCGAGGGATTGTCGGCTTATTCTGTGGTAAAACCACTTTTTTTTCTCGACACAGAGTTGCCATTTTAATACATTCAAGTGAAGACTGTATGTGAAAAGGGGGTTCCCATTCCACGTTGTCTACTTTATTACAATTATTTTTATTTTCACGCCTAAGTTTGCCCCATGGCGTGTCTAGGTCCTGAACAGTTTTCCCACGTGTGGGTGTTCCCTCGTGAAATTGGCCGCAGTTCTCCACAAAATTCTCAATAACTATCTTTACATCTGGCCAATAATAATTATTTAGAAAACGTTTTGGCAGATGGTACCTATTTTCCTCTCATGGTCACCATCTTTCCCAACATGTAAACTCCGTATTACGTCTGCCCTAAACATCTTGGGACGTACCAGTTGTTCCGTGACCATTTGAACCAGTTCCGGCCTTCCTATATAACACAACTTTTATTCTTCAGTGTAAAAAATCTCCTTTATAAGGAGGTGTATGGCAGTTACGCAATTTTTGAAAGCACGGCTTCAGTGTCCCTATTCAGCCCTGTGCCTTCTCATCTCCTCTGGATGAGTATTTATCGGCTCATCTTCTTCCTTTCTGGATTGTGAACGGGTCTGGGCTGCTGCCAGGACCACAGGTCTCTTGGGATTCCCCAAGAAGACATAACGACATCCCAATATCAGAGGGTAAATGGGTGCGTCTATCACTGCTGCTCTGATTATTCCTTCCACATAGCGAGTTTTCACTGTTATCCTTGCAATGGGAAATGTCATGAGTGGTAGGTCCTTGGTCGCCCCTTGAATCTCCACTGTTTTTGTGGTATACTGATCCGGGTTCACCAAGTGCGCACTCACAACGGAATCAAAATCCAAACCGGTATCGTAAAGGCACCTAATTGTGACCCCATTACATACCACGTCCTCTCATACTGGGGGATGATAAGGTTCCTGCTGTCCAGTAGGTTTTACCTTTTCTTCCTTTTCCCCCAACTTCATCGCAGCACATCCAGAAGGTTTCCTTGTACAAAATTTGGTGTCATGACTCTCTCTCTCTTACACCATTTGCAATAGTATCTATTTTGATAAAGGGGTTTTCTTTCCTCATATTTCCTGTCATTGAACTGTGAGTTTTTATGTTTATTATCATTGCGTGGCGTATCAAAATTTTGCTTAAACTTGTTACCCTGATCTTTATTATCAAATCTATTTGAGTTTTGTTGGGCCCTATAATTTTCTACATGCTTCTTTTTGGCGCCAGCTACCTCTGCCTGGGCTGCCTGATACCTCTCAGCGACATTGAGTAACTCCCCCAGCCTCTCTGCACCCTGTTCCATGAGAAACTTTCTCAAGTCTGGAGCCATAGACTCTCTCAATTGCTCAATAAAGATCATTTCTTTAAGATCTTGGGTTTTTCCCAGAGCAGTCCATTTCTCCAAGTAGGTCTCTAACCGTGCAGAGAACTGGTGATAAGTCTCACCCGACAGTAGCTTGGCATTTCTAAACTTTTTCCTGTAAAATTCACCATGCTTTTCGTATCTTAACAATAGAGCCTGCTTTAACATGTCATAATTGTCTTGGTCATCCCTGCTCATTTTTGAGAAAACTTCATAAGCTGTTCCCCGAAGACCTTGGGATAACTTCAAGCTCCATCTTTCTTTTTCTAGCCCATAAGTTGTAGCTAATACCTCATACCTACTTAAATATGATTCAATATCATCATCTCTCTCAACAAAATAATCTAAGTGAAACCCCATAGCTGAGTTGGAGGTCCCCGACTAGCAGTAGTATCAGAGGTAGAGGGGCTGTGACCATTTTCAGGAGCATGGCCTTGCAACTCCAACTCACTTAGTCCCAACTCATGCTCCCTTTGTAACCTTTTATCTTCTGCCTCTGCTTCCCTTTGCAGTCGTTTTTCTTCTGCTTCCCTTTGCAGTCTTTTTTTTCAGCCTCCCTTTCTAATTTTTTCTCCTCAAACTGGAGCTTCTTGATCTCAGCCTCTCTATCAGCCTCTAAGGCCCTAGCCTCCTTCTCAGCCTCAATTTGTAAACGTTTAATTTTTTTCAGAGCCTCTCTATCTAAATCTAATTTCTTCATCTCTCTGGCATCTTTTAACTGCATTCTCCTCTCTTCAGCTAACCTATGTTCTTCCCTAGCAATAAACTTATCACATTCTAGGGTGACATAGTCAATTAAAACTTGACCTTCCATATTCATGTCTCTCGCAGTCTGCACAGCAGCAGAGCAAAACCTGGCCAAATCCGCCATCTGATAAATACTAAAATGTTCTAACTAAATTTCTAAAACAAGTACAACATAATTAATTATTCCAGGATCTGACACTTCATCAATTCCCAAATCTTGGGCAATATTAATAATGGGGATTCCCTGAGTAAATAGAAATGTTGTTATAGCTAAAACCCAGACCAGGACCCTAAATATATGTAGTACTAGAAGTTCAAATCCCGGAAAAGCCTACCAATTTATGTAGCAAATGTAATTTTGCTGGGGAAGTTAAGATGTTATACCTAACAAAAAAGATAGCTGTGTCTGTGTCAACTGTGTGAGGTCAAGCACATGTAGGTCCCTGACTCTAAAAAAGATGATGATGATGAAAATGATATATATATATATATATATATATATATATATATATATATATATATATATATATATATATATATATATATATATATATATATCAGGGAACCTAACGCTACTTCCCTAGATCTCACACAGTCCGTATTTTGATTCTAGTAGCTGGTGTATGATGTCTGTAGTGTCTAGGGGTGAAATGAAAATGATGGTACAGCAACACAATACACTTTAACTCACTATAAGAAAATAAATAAGACTGTGGTTAAAGTTTCTTTTAAAATTGGAATGTTTTTTTCTTTGTACAATTTAATCTGCCTGTCCCGCCATCTCTTTTGGACAGGTATTTGAAAATGAGGAAATATATTTACATATAATGCTTTAACTAAAAAGTATGGACTCTTGGTCCTATGAATGTAATGTTATTATATAGAGTTCCTGTAGGTGTATTCACAAACTAAACTTTAATAACTTCTAGTGTTGGTCATTGGTTATGAGGAGCTGTTGTTTTCGTCATTCCCCATATAATTCAGTTTTATTTTAATAAGAACAAGTTTATTATGCTGAAGTGTCAGATGTCCCCGCTGTTAACGTGTCACCTAGGATTCTTGGTATGACGATAATAAGTCAGGATGTCATTGCAGATATAATAGATCAGCACCCACACACAAGCTCCTTCAGGCTATCAGCTGACAGCATATACTTTTAAATGGAGACTTTTCACTTTTCACTCACTCATCAGGTTTCCTATCACCGGATGGTAACAGGAAATAAAAACTCTGCAATAAGAAGACACCCTGGCCTTTTTATATCTGATCACAACTTCTTATCCCTATGTATACATGAAGGTATGGGGTCAGCCTCGTGTGCATTCATGTGCATCAGCCCCTAATTATATGACACACCTTTCTGTGACCACACCTCAGGTCCCTATGGCAGATACGCCACTGTACTTTTACCTAGTTTGCTTCAATACAATAACGTGGAGTAACCACATCTCCTTTTATATGATTTTTCTTTTCTTTTCTAAATTATAACTCTCTAGGCATGTTAAAGAGTGTTCATGGAACACAGAGGCTTCCTAACATCTTCCAATACAAAATTATTAATACAAAATCATAATAATATGCAACAGTCAAATACAGTTCAATGTGAGGACTCAATAATGTTTGCTCCCGGCATGTCCTTCACCTTTCCCCATAGCAGTATCTAACTTGTGCAGTTTTAATCAAGCATGTAAATACATAAAGCATTCTTATCACTAGTTCAAAGAAATATGTCACAAATAACGTTGACTGGCAAAGAATATGGCCTCAGTTTTGCACTGCTTCGTCCAGATTGTGAATTAGTAGTTAGTTTTACAATTTATCACATCTGCTCTCAACGTAGTTGTTTGTATAAAATGTTCTAGTCAAATGGCCACGAGACCACTATGCCTTTTGCCAATATCTATTAGAGCCGACCAATGAAAGCAGGCACTACTAAATCTTTTTTAAATTTAGTTTGAAAAAACAAAACCAAAACTCCAAACAAACTATGTGCCTCGTAGTCGATTGGTCAGTCCGCGTTAGTTATGCCAATAGAAAAAGATGTTTAGTTCTAGTTACATTTTCCTATTCCCCCTGTCTCTATCATTATTCAAATAACCTACTAGTTTGAGTGACGTCAGAATACTACCGCTAGGAGGAAAGGGAAAACTGTCTGTGTGTTTGTCTCTGCTAGCTTTGCCCACAGCGTGTATAGAGACCGCTTGCAGAGCGAAGAGGGGTTTTTCAAAACTTTGGTAGTGTTGGCGTTAATTATTACAATCGTCTCGTTCTTACTACTGGGAAATGCCCGAATTATTACAAATTTTAGTGTTAAAGTTAACATATTACGTTAATTAAAACGCCAGTTTGGTCACACAGTTGGCAAATCGTTAATTACAAGCTTTTTCCTCGTGTCGTGCAGCAGATCGGCGAGATGTTAAAATGTTTATTGTACGTTTTCGAAACCGAAACTAAAAGCGTGTTAGATTTTTACGGCGGGTCATTTTTTAAGCATTTCCACTGCACAAAAGGCAGCGCTCTACTGGCGTTGAAGATGAAAATAGTCAGACACCTGAGGGCTGGTGTATTTATTATCATAGGACTAAAATCTTACTGAAATAAGCGATTATCTCACAGATTTCGCTACACATACCAATAAAAAACAGTATACGTACGAAAGCAAACGTATGAGCCAGTCTTTCTTGATATATATATATATATATATATATATATATTATATATATATATATATATATATATATATATATATATATATATATATATATATATATATATATATATCGTATCCGCTACGCTGAGCGCTCCGTCTCTCCCGTTCCATAGTCTTTCGGGCAAGTCTGCCGGTTGCCACAGAGGTGCGAAGTCTGCAAGAAGCTTTCTTCTGACCGCTCGTGTCCGTCTTGCGAACGGGGTAGTAGACTACCTTGTAGGGTAAAAAACTCAAATTTTCCTTTCAGAATCAAACAACCATGGGTATAGTGTTAGTAAGGACTTAACATTTTTGTCCACATAATGACCTCATTAATTATGCAAATTAGCTATCCAATATGGCCGCCGTAGTGAATAAATTATACACCTTTTTTAAAACATCATAACTATGTTATTTTTACAAGGATCTGACTGAAACTTGGCAAATTGAATTAGTATATATAGCTTGAGCTTTTGACCTAAAATAACAGATATTGACCGAAAGGTTGATTTGTAATGAATTTTCAAAATTTATATTTCTTGAATGTTTGATATTTGTGCCTCATTATATATGCATGATGGTCATAAAACTAAAATTTTGAATTCAATTGTATCCATTTTAGGTCATAATCTGTAAGATTATATGATAACCAACTGTGTTAATTTTCATGTCAATTGAATGTACAGATCCAGAGATATCTTGTTTCAAAGATCACCAATTATGCTAAAAAGACAATTCCGAGAAAACAAAGAAAAACAGAAAAAGAACTCACAAAATGAAGTTTAATGAGCTCCTGTTGAATAAAGGTCTCCTTCTACTGCAGCTGCAGTGTCTATGAATCTGTTACGCACAATAATTACTTTTTTCCAAAGTCTTTGTATGATCGTTTTTCGTATGTATGATCATTATTTGACTGAAATGCATGTTATATATATTTTATGGTCAAAGGGACAGAATCCGATATATCAATACTGCTATTTTTTATGAGTTTACCTCCTCTTGTATAGAGACACGTTCGGTCTATAATGTCTTGAACGAAGCGTGACCATATCTCCTTATTTGGTAGTATCAGTCAACTGTTGTAGATGTTTGAAACCTTTCTTAACGCTTCTGTTCATGTCCATAAAAGGCGCGACTGTGTAAGACTTTTATCTCGAATGTTCTTAGAATCGTCTTATTGTGAACAGCGACTCAGAGATTGTCACTCTGCGCATGTCTCGACTTGGTTGTCGTTTGTTGTTCCGCCCAGGTCGGAGAGTTGAGAAATGGACTGATTAGCGAGCGGACGCGACTGCGTCTTGTGATTCTCTGAGGGAAATACATTGTCTTTGTGAGTTAGTTAGCTAACTAGACTATTTCCACGTATTATTCAAGCCTGCCTGGAGGCATATGTTCATGGTTGATTTTCCGAAATAAGGTAATTCCTCTTGTATCGAACTTTAGGCTATCATCTAGAGGTTCGTCATTTTGTCGCCTTTTTTTGCTCGCCTGTGTGATTCAAAATGGAGAGGTACTTTGACTAGGATTAAGTCACCGGTATCTTTATACCTGAACTAGTTACATATCTATGGGTCGCTCTAGACCAACAAGACTATTGTCTGTGTTCCAGGATTCGTTATATCAGAGATCACGTCCAAGTCAGATGGTTAGACTTAGGAAGATTATAAAGGTCGAGCTGACCTGTAATCCATGTATGCTACTCACGTGCAGACAGTAAACGGACGTATTGTATACATCTGATCTGCTAGCATCAGGAAGGAATAATTATTATTGTCTATGAACATTAAGGACCTGCAGCTGACCACGGTTGCAGAAGTTATATGTATTATTTATCAAGCTTTGCTATGATATTTGTTTTCCATACAACTATTGAGTATTGACTTCTACATGACTGTCAGTTAACATGAGTTTGAATGCTCCATTCGTTACTATGCTGATGATAACATAAGTATCATGACTGTTTTTGTGGCGTGTAATAAATGGTATAAACCTAAAGCGAAGTTACCATTTTTATGACTCTACACGTCATGTTGCCTGTGGTGTACCCTGTGAACTGTTCTACTGCAACACACACAGCAACAATCTAAACCAGATAAGACACCCACATCTTGCATTGTAATACCTGGTGTCGATAGAGGTGGTAATTTGACGGCATCCTAATTCCACCCTTATCAATTCATGGTGGCCAGTAGTTGGTTTATTCTGGTACCAACTCTCAAGGGGGTCAACAAACCCAGACATCATCAGCAGACTACAAGACAACATTGCAGTTGCTATTCATCACCTTTGATGAAATTTTTTTGAAAGACGCAGCAGTACTGACAGTTGTTGATAGTTTGAAACTACACCCGGCGCTCTGCTCGGCGGTATTGAAGTTTGTCTACAAATAGAAGGAACAAGTACGAGCGAATGGATTTCCTGATCTGTTGAGAAGAAGGACAAGTGCCGTAACAACTGTTCCGGTCTCAGAATTACTGTTGCAGATTCAGAAGGGTCAAAGTTCAGAAGCTGTTTCCTGTCAAAAGCTGTTTCCTGTTAGAAGCTCATTTCCTTCGTCATGGCAGTTTACGAGAGCAGATATGGATCAACGTTGGATCATTGTCCTAAGAATGCTGATCACATCCTGTTCTGAACTGTGCTGACGTTGTGGATACATAGAAGTTAAGTGGCCTGTTTTGTTTGTGAACTGTGCCCTTATGTTCTAACTGAGCCTTCTGTCTATCACATTTTTCGCACTCTTTATATGTTTACATGTTATATGTTATTTGGATTTGTATTTATATGTTTATATTTCTGCGGGTTTTCTCGGTTGGGCGGTGTCTATCAGTAGTTGATACCACGTCACAGAGGTTCTACTGTTAGCGTTTTCGTTAGGGACTGTGCGAATTTCCTATTGTGAAATTTGCTAGCGACAATCGTTGCTATATCTGTTTAGTTGTGACGAGTTGTGCTTTATTTTCGTTTTTTTGTATATATATATTTTTTTTGTTTCTCTCTTTCTTTCTGTTTTTTAGTTTCGATTTCAATTGTTTGTATTTGTAGGTCTCCTCTTTTCTATTATTCAGTTCTTCACGTAAATTTTTGTGTATATACTGTAGCGTCATTTGTTTGTCATATCTTCGCATTCTGTCATCATATTCTTTTTAGTTTCGCTGTTTATTTATTTGACTTATGCGAATGTTTTCGTATTGTTTGATCTTTGTTATTGTTTACATTGACTCTGATCTTTGTTATTGTTTACATTGACGTTGATCTTTGTTATTGTTTACATTGACTCTGATCTTTGTTATTGTTTACATTGACTTTGATCTTTGTTTTGTTTACATTGTTGGTACTTTGTTATTGTTTACTTTGTCTTGTTATTGTTTGCATAGTTCTTGCATAGTTAGCTTTCACTATTGTTACATATATGCTCATGCACTATTGATCTATAGTGCACTTATCATAACTAGCTGGTGGTTTTTTTTTTCCTTATGCACTATTGTAGTGCAGTTATGATAAATAACTAATGGTTATGCACTGATTTGGGTAGTGCACTGATAATTAAGAGGTGACTTGTGATATTATTGTACAACTGATAATACAAATTGGTGTCATGTCTTGTTTCCCACAGAGATTGGAGTAAACATAGTAATTATACAAGCACTTTATTAAGTCTTGTTGCTATTAAGATTGAAATAAGATAATTAATTATTTCAGGTTCTGTACTCACATTTTAGACATCATGTCTACATTTGAGTACTTTATTGAGCAGGGTAAAGCCCTTGGGAAGACAGGTGATAAATTAGAAGAATTTGCGACTGTTCAATATGCCAAGGCATTGAAGTCGGAGGAAAAGAAAATGAAAGAACTAACTGAACAAAAGAGAATAGATGCTGAAAATTTAAAACTGCAGATGCAGGTAGATGAAAAGAGATTACAAATGGAAATGGAAAAACAAAAAAGAGAGGCTGAAAATAGGAGACTTGAAAGAGAAGCTGAAAATAAGAGACTTGAAAAAGAAGCTGAAAATAAGAGACTTGAAAAAGAAGCTGAAAATAAGAGACTTGAAAAAGAAGCTGAAAATAAGAGACTTGAAATAGAGGCTGAAAATAAAAGATTAGAAAAACAGGCTGAGGCTGAAGAAAGAAAGTTACAGGCTGAGGCTGAAGAAAGAAGGTTACAAAGAGAAGCTGATGAGAGAAAAGCAAAAATGGAACATGAAGAAAAACTCTTAGCTTTGGAGTTAGAAAAGTTGAAGTTATCTAGTAATGCTAATGATGCTAATAAGGTATCATCTGCTAATAAGTCTAGTGCTGTTGATTTCAAGCTTAATTTACCAGCATTCAATGCTTCAATTGATGATATAACATTTTATCTAGATAGATTTGAAAGTGCATGTAAGGTGCATAATATAGATAAACATTATATGTTTATCATCTGTCCAAGATACTTAGAGGTGATGCTTTGACTTTGTTGGGTATGGTAGATGTGCCTGACAAGAACAACTATGAGGTTGTCAGGGCAGCATTGTTAAAGAAGTACCAACTTAACGAAGACGGATATCGTCTTAAATTTAAAAACATGTTACCAGAAACTGGAGTTGAATTCTCAGAATTCATCTCAGGCATACGTCTTACTTTTTTACGATGGGTTGAGCTTTCTAAGACAGAAAGTACATTTGAAGCCCTCATGGACTTACTTCTTAGAGACAAGGTTATGTCTTCTGTTAATGAAGCTTTTCTTTCTTTTCTTCATGAGCGTAAGCCTAAAAATATAAAAGAAATGGAAGAATACTGTAGCCAGTATGTTACTGCACATCCTCACATAACCATTAGCAACTCTAAGGTAAAAGAAGGTCTGCCAGTTGCTTCGGCAGCACCTTATGGCCCGAATTTTATGCGTAATTTTCAGGGTAGCCAGCAAAATTTCAATAAAAAGAGTAACCGTAATTATGCCCAGAACCATGGTAATCAATTTCAGGGAGATTCTTCTTCCCAGAACTGGAGCCAACCTAATATGACACGGTATTCTATACCCGGTAACTTTAGAAATTGTCATATAGGTAATCGGTATAGAGGAAAATATTTTTTGCAGAGAGCTCAATACCAAGATAATAGAGGTTCTCAACAGCATAGAGATGGTAATGACAGTTATGGAAACTGGAACGCAAACCAGGATAAAAATTACAGTAGGGACTTTAATGATAATTGCAGAGGCAATAATGGTCGCGGTAGATCGCAACAGAAGAGAAAAAGATATCAACAGACAAACTCTGTTCAACAAGAATCTCAGGGAGCAGATAAACAGGTTAATAATGATAAAGACCAAAATACTATCAAATGCTCATCTTTTGATGGTGGTTGGGCAAATAAAATGTATCCAATGCAGTACTTTATTTGATCCGAAAAACCATTAGTACTCTAAGCTGTGGTCATCCTTTTGCCCGCTCTTCCTGCTAATGTTGCTCATGATGGGAGAGGTTCTCTTATATTACATAAGGGCTTGTAAATAGTAATCCAGTCTCGGTGTTGTTTGATTCTGGATGTACTACTGTCGGGGTTAGGCAATCTCTTGTAGATCCATTCTGTGCTACAGGAAAGGTCATCAAATGTGTCACATTTGGTGGCACGTTGGAAAAATATCCTACTGCCATAATACATATTGCTACTCCTTTCTTCACGGGAGAGGTCCACGCGTGTCTACTTCCAAACCCTATTGCGGACCTTATTATTGGTCGTATTCACGGAGTTAGGGAATGTACCCCACAGCAGATTGCTGTTTGGGAAGAGCAAAACATTGAAGCTACCAATACGGTGGTCACAAGAGCACATGCTCTGGATCCACCTCAAACTTCATTAACTAATAATGATGAAGTAAATGAACAAAATAGTCACTTGACTATTACACGTGACTCATTTATCAAATTGCAAGAAGAAGATCCGTCGTTACAAAAATTCTTCATTCTAGCAAAAAAAGGTGATCCTAATCAAAATACTAATAGAAAATCTTGGATTTCTATGAAGAACGGCGTACTTGTACGTATGGTACAAGACTCGACTACATCCACTCATTCACAAATTCTTGTGCCTAAGAGCATGAGGGTGCAAATATTGCAACATGCTCATGACTCGCAATGTGCTGGACATATGGGTTTTTTCCCGTACAAAGTCGAGAGTTCTTGCGGCTTTCTTTTGGCCATTTGTAAGCAAGGACATACGAATGTACTGTCGCTCTTGCAAAGTATGTCAGGAGGTCAAATCTAAAGGACCACGACATGCTGCGCCTATTCAGGCTGCTGACATTCCAATTCGCCCTTTTTCAAAAAATGGCAATAGATATTATCGGTCCTTTTAGAATTAAGTCGGCTAGAGGGCATCAATTTATTCTTACATGTGTCGATATGTGCACACGTTGGCCAGAGGCAATACCTCTCAAGAGCATCTCAACTGCTGATATCGCAGACGCTCTTTGGCTGATATTTTCTCGCTTGGGTTTTCCCGGAGAAATATTGTCAGACCATGGCACTCAACTGATATCAGACACTATGTCACAGGTAATGTCTATGCTACATATAAAAAGGTCTCTCAGCAGTATCTATCACCCAATGTCTAATGGGTTGGTCGAACGTTTAAATAGGACTCTGAAAACTTTACTGGGTAAAATAACTGAGGATCATCCTCAGGATTGGGACAGGGTCTTACCCGCGGCTCTCTTTGCGTATAGAGAGGTCCCCAATGAACATACGGGGTTTTCCCCTTTTGAACTTGTCTTTGGCGCGCAACCGCGCGGCCCTATGTCTTTACTTCACGATCTAATCACTGCCGATAATATTAGCGATGAGACTCAGTCTTCTTATGAGTACGTCATTGCTCTTAGGAAAAAAATCATTGAGGCATGCAGACTAGCAACTTCGTCTTCCGAATTTGCTAAAGAAAAGGCAAGGCGTTTGCGAATAAGAATAGATGTCTACGACAACTTTGTCCAGGTGACAAAGCTCTCGTCCTACTTCCTTCAAGGGAGAACAGACTTCTAATTGCATGGAAAGGTCCATATGCAATAGTCTCCAAAATTTCTGATGTCGACTATGTTGTCGATATTGATGGAAAGCATAAAACTTTCCACATAAATATGCTCACGGAATTTCATGAAAGACCAGACTATTTGCAGCCTATTTTCCAGGCAACGGACAATTCTCAAGTACCTCATGGTCAATACTCATCGCTGTCAGTTATACAGGATGAGGAAACTACTTTTTCTGATGTCAATCTTCCTCTTTCTATGGTCCCACTTTATTCTACGGAATCTTGGAAAAACGTGACCGTTTCTCCAAATCTTTCCGCTGAGGAACATCGACAAGTTTCTTCGATGTTGCAAACATTTCAGGATGTTCTTACAGACATCCCGGGACACACACATGTCATTGAACATGACATTGTGCTAACTGATCATAATCCTATCAGAGTCAGACCCTATCCAATACCTATCCATTTCCAGTCTCAAGTCGAAAAAGAATTGGATGAAATGATACGTTTGGAAATCATTGAACCATCCACTTCAGCATACTCTTCGTCTATGGTTATTGTTCGAAAGAAGGATAATAACATTCGCATTTGCGTAGATTATCGCAAATTGAACCAAGTTACGAAGTTCGACGCTGAACCTATGCCTTCATTAGAAGAGCTACTCAATAAACTTTCTAATTCTAGATTCTTTACCAAACTAGATTTGTCTAAAGGTTATTGGCAAGTCCCGCTAACTGAACGTGCCAAACCTTTTACAGCTTTTTCTACACCTAGGGGTTTATTCCAATGGAATTTCATGCCTTTTGGTCTTATGAACGCCCCTGCTACATTCGTACGCATGATGCGGCGAATTCTCGCATATCGTACAGATGTCATAGCATATCTAGATGATATCTGTCTATTCAGTGATTCCTGGGAAGATCACTATTTGGGTTTATACGAATTACTGTCTACTCTTCGCGAGTATAACTTGACTGCAAAACCCTCTAAAGCCTTTATAGGATTTAGTGAGATTTCTTTCCTAGGTCATCGTGTTGGTCATGGTCTTTTAAAGACAGAGGACCACAATGTTTCAAAAATACTTAACATTTCGGTCCCTAAGACAAAGAAACAAGTAAGGAGTCTATTAGGTTTGATCCAATTCTACGGACGATTCATTCCGAATCTGTCCTCCATTATGGCACCGCTTTCTACTTTATTGAAGAAAGGGTCGCCTAATTTGATCCGCTGGTCAAAAGAATGTCAATCCTCATTGGACCAGGTTAAAGACCTATTTTCATCTCCACCTATTCTTAGGTTACCTACTATTGAGAAGACTTTTGTTCTTCGAAGTGACGCCTCGTCAACTGGGATTGGGGCAGCACTAATGCAGGAGTATTCTGATACTCTGCATCCGGTGATGTATATCTCTAGGAAATTAAATGTTGCAGAAAAGAATTACTCGGTTTTAGACCGTGAGTTATTGGCTATGGTATGGTCTATTCTGAAGTTACAAAGATTTCTTCTAGGCGCACATTTCATTGTGGAAACCGACCAGAAAGCGCTTACTGCTATTCAGAGCAAAAACTTGAAGAGCTCGAGGTCCACTCGTTATGCCATAGCTCTTCAACCATTTCATTTCTCGGTTCGAGCTATCCGTGGTTCGGATAATGTAATGGCGGACATTCTGTCCAGATGCCCACACGATTCCACATGATTCTTCTGTCATATATATATTTCCTGATATACAGTCCAATGTTATAATGACATGTTAGTAGATTTTTTTTTTCTCACTTTTTTGAGGGGGAATTTATAACATTGTTCCATGTAATTATCTAAGAAGGCTTAGTTAGTGATATACGGGCCAAAAGATCACTCGGCCACATTTAAATAAATTATTTTCAGGATTGTATTGAGAGATTTACCAGTTGTCTTTAAGATTTGTGTTATTGATATTTTCGCAGCACATCATTGAAGATGCGAGATTGTGTCCATTGTGGAACTTTGAGTATATCAAGTCTTGTCCTAGATTGGGAGCGGATGATGTCCACATCTTCTTCTATTGAATGTTTTATGTCAACGAAGATCAACACATGTATTACTTATTAGTTACTGATGCATTACATAATGTAATAAAATAGTGCGGTATATTAATATATTACACCGCTATTTGCAACACATTGTATGATATCATAATAATATATTTGATTTCATATATTGGTATGAGAATAATTTGACTTTTATTATGATGTTGCCAGCATTGTGGTTTGTGTTGGTGGCACCTTCCTGGGATATATACGCGTATACTTAGATAAATTTTTCTCTAAGGACCTGGGATATGATCTCAGTTTCGCTCCAAGTGTTGAGCTATTTTGTTAGGTATATCCGCGCATCATACGTGCGTTAGGAGCCTAGATTTTTCCGGCTCCAGGATTTAAAAAAAAAAAAATGTTTCATTTTTTTTTCCCGGGAGGGTGCGGTAATGTTACGCACAATAATTACTTTTTTCCAAAGTCTTTGTATGATCGTTTTTCGTATGTATGATCATTATTTGACTGAAATGCATGTTATATATATTTTATGGTCAAAGGGACAGAATCCGATATATCGATACTGCTATTTTTTATGAGTTTACCTCCTCTTGTATAGAGACACGTTCGGTCTATAATGTCTTGAACGAAGCGTGACCATATCTCCTTATTTGGTAGTATCAGTCAACTGTTGTAGATGTTTGAAACCTTTCTTAACGCTTCTGTTCATGTCCATAAAAGGCGCGACTGTGTAAGACTTTTATCTCGAATGTTCTTAGAATCGTCTTATTGTGAACAGCGACTCAGAGATTGTCACTCTGCGCATGTCTCGACTTGGTTGTCGTTTGTTGTTCCGCCCAGGTCGGAGAGTTGAGAAATGGACTGATTAGCGAGCGGACGCGACTGCGTCTTGTGATTCTCTGAGGGAAATACATTGTCTTTGTGAGTTAGTTAGCTAACTAGACTATTTCCCCGTATTATTCAAGCCTGCCTGGAGGCATATGTTCATGGTTGATTTTCCGAAATAAGGTAATTCCTCTTGTATCGAACTTTAGGCTATCATCTAGAGGTTCGTCATTTTGTCGCCTTTTTTGCTCGCCTGTGTGATTCAAAATGGAGAGGTACTTTGACTAGGATTTAGTCACCGGTATCTTTATACCTGAACTAGTTATATATCTATGGGTCGCTCTAGACCAACAAGACTATTGTCTGTGATCCAGGATTCGTTATATCAGAGATCACGTCCAAGTCAGATGGTTAGACTTAGGAAGGTTATAAAGGTCGAGCTGACCTGTAATCCATGTATGCTACTCACGTGCAGACAGTAAACGGACGTATTGTATACATCTGATCTGCTAGCATCAGGAAGGAATAATTATTATTGTCTATGAACATTAAGGATCTGCAGCTGACCACGGTTGCAGAAGTTATATGTATTATTTATCAAGCTTCGCTATGATATTTGTTTTCCATACAACTATTGAGTATTGACTTCTACATGACTGTCAGTTAACATGAGTTTGAATGCTGCATTCGTTATACTATGCTGATGATAACATAAGTATCATGACTGTTTTGTGGCGTGCAATAAATGGTATAAACCTAAAGCGAAGTTACCATTTTATGACTCTACACGTCATGTTGCCTGTGGTGTACCCTGTGAACTGTTCTACTGCAACACACACAGCAACAATCTAAACCAGATAAGACACCCACATCTTGCATTGTAATACCTGGTGTCGATAGAGGTGGTAGTTTGACGGCATCCTAATTCCACCCTTATCAGAATCCCTTTTTCAGTGCTCTCAGGGTCTTTCCATTGCAATGTCTTTACTTGCTGAATAGATCCTGTGCAGCGTTCTCCTGTATGCTTTCTTTGCCATGCGTTGACTTGTGTTCATGTATATCGAAAAATTCTGCAATGCACTGTGGCCTTTCCCAATAGAACGCACAAATGCCACCATTCACACATTTACTTCTTTGTTTGTGAGTAGCTGAAGATGAAACATCAGAAGTATTGAAATTGGCAGTCCATTCGCCACTGTTTGTGCGCTTGATACTGATTTCATGACAAAAGCCATTCCGAGTCTCTTCGACGAACTCACAGGTCAGTGAGTACTGATAACATTTGTCACATCTAAAGTTAGCGCATAAAAACCCAAACAGTAGTTTTACATCCATAAGGATAAACCCATTTCCTTTGTTGTCATTTTTAGCTTGTCCTTCACTTTCTTGGACCTTTATGACCTTTATTTTCTTTGCTGAGGAGCACAGAGGTTTTATAGCGTCACTATCGACAATAGGTGTCTCATTTTCAGGCAACAGTTTGTTGGTGTACACGCCTCCCAGTCTTTGTCTTATTTCTCATTGTGAACAAAAGAAGCTCTGCTAATTACTATTATACAGAATCAGTATAAAACTAGCAATAAATAGAGTTGATGTTGGTGAAAATGCACTATGCATGTAACAAATGTTGAAATTTACGATCAAAGCTTTCTAGACACACACTTTTGAAAAATTCACAAGAAATCATTGAGTGATTCCCCGTGGAAAAGTTATAAATATCTTTTTCCTGTTGCCTATGTATAATTATAATTTCGCAGTTTTACAATTACGCACCTTCTTGTTGGGTCATTATTCACATGGTAACCAACTATAAACATTGGTTGCTATGCAAATCACTCAAGGGGGCGTGTGTAGAAAAACACTGATTCCTATCAAACCAGAGTATCTCTAAGCTTCTATGAATTATTTTTAGTTCAAGAACATGTTGACGATGATTTAAAGCATGAAAATGAAAATTGTTGGATTTTTATTTTTTTAAGCTTTTCTGGGTATACTTCTACCTTAAGCATTTCCACTGCACAAAAGGCAGCACTCTACTGGCGTTGAAGATGAAAATAGTCAGACACCTGAGGGCTGGTGTATTTATTATCATAGGACTAAAATCTTACTGAAATAAGCGATTATCTCACAGATTTCGCTACACATACCAATAAAAAATAGTTGAAATTTGTAAGGGGGGTATCTTAGCTATTTCTTAACAGTCTTGTAGTTTGTTAACATATATCCTTTATTTTAGTTTATTTTTATGAGCACTGTGTGTGCAGCATGTGGCCCAAACTTTACAGCTGTATCACTAATAGTTCTTGAAAAATCATGGGCTACGTGGCCACATTTGTGTGAAAAAGTCTGGTTTGAGAAAATTAAGAAAAAAAGGGAAGAATTACACTCTTAAACATCATTTTCTCACCTCAGTATCCCCCTGCTATGTAAGAATCATCTCTGGTATTTCCCTTTATTTATTCCATGGGCTGTTTCATACTTCGCAGCTTACGTTTCATTAAATTATTCATTTCAGCAGACTATGCGCTTTTCGTCAGTTCCCGAAAAAATACATTCTTTCTCTGGTAGACATGTACTATGTGTGGGGAAGCGATTGCTCTACCCTCAGCAGACTCAGTACATGTAGGAGAGGCTTTGCTTTCAATATTCACAAGATCAGGATTCCCTTATCAGATATTAACTGACAATGGTTCACAGTTCAGAGGGAAACTGATGGAGGAAGTTTTTAATATTTTTAAAAATATACTCGTCCACACATTTTATCATCCACAATCAATGGAAAGAAATAACGGGAAAGACGTGGAAAGAAATAACGGGACTCTACTTACAATTTTACGGAAGCTCGCACTAGAGAAACCAGAATCCTGGGATTCGTTCTTACCTGCAGCTTTATTTGCGTATAAGGAGGTACCCCACCACTCAACTGGAATACCTCCAGCCACGTTATTATTTGGACGACTCATCAAAGAACCCCATGGTTAATAAAAATTAGCCAGTCAAAATTATTTTTACACATGAAACGATGTTTAAAAAACTTTAATTCTGTTTGATTCCGTGAAATGAATACCGACAAAATTTTAAAATCCATCCGTTAGAAGCGAAGATATACCAATTTGTATATTTTGCATATATAATTAGGTACAAATACACTTACCTGACATACTTTAAAAATTTATATAAAATCATCCACAAGGGTTTTAGTGAAAATACGCATATAGAAATGTGGGCAAATGAATGTACTTTCCAGTGCAATATACTAGTATATCTTAAATTTGATATTTTCAATGAAATTCTTCATTTTTGGGGGTTAAACCAACAGGGAGGCCGGAGATTCGATACATGCCCACCATGGTTATCTTAGCATGGCTCATTTCTTGTTAAGGTCAAGGTTGTCCCATAACAGATACTGCCGTATGGGAGTGACGTGTTAGAGACTTCATTATGCTAGGTCCAGCATCGAGAGGTGGGTTGACCCGTTCCTTTCATCGCAGCCTTTTCCTTCCCTATCTCAAATGCAGGTACCCATTTACAGCTGGGTAGACTGAAGCATGTCGATACCGTGAATTGAACCCGGCACTGTTGCCGCGAGAGACCAGCGATCAAACCACTCTGTTAATCGGACTCCTTCATTTCTTTTAGGCGAGGTTAAAAAAAAAAAAAAGATAAAACGTCTTATTGGATAAATAAAAGTAATTGTCCCATAGTAGATACGGCCGTAAGGGAGGCAAGTGTTGGAAACTTCTGGAGTGGACTGTTAGAAACCTCCCCACACTAGTTCCAGCTTTATGAGTTTTCCTTCCTCCCTTCCTTTGCTATCCCTAACTCAAGATCAGAGTCGGGTATCTATTTACAGCTGGGGAGATACGATCGCGACGCCACCAGGTTTCGAACCCGGAACACACGGAACTGAGGCAAAAGGACAATAAAAATGCCCTAGGACAAACGAACCACACCAGAAGAGAAAGAAAAGACGAACTACCGGTAAGTTAATTACGTAAATATGAACATAAATGATATGAATGCAGAGAGGAGGTAGCGTCGTTTGGATGACCCAGGATCGAATCTTTTGTGCGTCTGTTACTTCTTTTCCTTTGTGTGTGTGTGTGTGTGTGTGTGTGTGTGTGTGTGTGTGTGTGTGTGTGTGTGTGTGTGTGTGTGTGTGTTTGTGTGTGTGTCTAGAGTTGACTTTCTTTCTTTTTTTTTCCTTAGTATCAACCTTCATTTCTTTCATTCTTTAATTTTCTTTATTTCCTTCCTTCTTTCTTTCGTTCTTTCTTTCGTTCCTTCTTTCTTTCTTTGTTTTGTCTTTCATTTTTCTTTCTTCCATCTTTCGTACTTTCCTTGTTGTTTTTTTTTTCAATCATTCTTATTACTTTCGTCTTATTTACTTTCTGTCATTGTAATTTCGATCGTTCGTAACTTAGGTCTTTCACTTTGCTCTCTCTCTCTCTCTCTCTCTCTCTCTCTCTCTCTCTCTATTTGTGTGTCTGTCATTCTGTCTGTCTACTTTCTTTCTTTCATCTGCCTTCATTTCTTTCGTTCTTTAATTTTCCTTCCTTCCTTCCTTCCTTCCTTCCTTCCTTCCTTCCTTCCTTCCTTCCTTCCTTCCTTCCTTCCTTCCTTCCTTCCTTCATTCCTTCCTTCATTCTTTCGTTCGTTCTTTCTTTCGTTTTTTCTTTTTATCTTTTTTTCTTTCTTTCTTATTTCTTACAGGTGTCGTACTTTCTTTCTTCTTTTGTCTTTCTTTCTTATTGCTATTATCTTACTTTCTGTTATTGGAATTTCTTTCTTCTTTATTCATGACTACTTTTTTGTCTGTCTTTTTTTCTGTCTGTCTTTCTGTCTTTTTGTGTCTTTATGCTTCCTTCCTTTTTTCTTTCTTTGTTTGTAAGTTTTTCTTTCTTTCTTTCTGTCTGTCTTTATTTCTTTCTTTCTGTTTTCTTTTTCTTTCTGTCTTTCAGTCGCGCATTATTTCTTTCTAATTTTTAAAAATTCTTTCTTTCTTTCTGTTTTACAAATACCTGTGGTCGTTATTTTCCTACGCCTTACACGCCTCGGCTTTCCCTCTTCATGTCTGAAGCGGTCAACAGGTCAGACACAGGAGACAACGTCGTAAACACGCCACGATGAACGACAGGCCTAAAGCACAAATGACAAACGAGAAACCATGTTTGGAAGTATATTCTGCAGCGAGTCCGACACACGCCAGACTTTGTCTCCTTATCTGAAATCTTCGCCATAAACACTTGCCTAATTCCAGCACTCACCAGGTATAAAGGACTATCTAGATGATTCCTCTCACACGAGTGTGCGCAGATCAGCGCCCCCGATACGAGCATTGTAAATTGGTGAGTAATTGGGCCTAATCTACGTTTCCGCTCACATTCAAGTATTTTTGTGCACAAAACTCTTTGCGAGAGTGAAACCAAGACTTCTGCTGAGTACTTTTGGCAAATTTAGGTTATTTTTGTTCGGGATACCCTACATTACCTTCCCCCCAGCACGGCAAACAGGGCAATTTTTCGCCTGTAAATAGCAAATTACTCTGTTGACGTTTCAGAAAGGCCTTGTTGTCAAACTCAGACCTCATCTCTCTCAGGTCCTACCACGCCTTTCTGTGCTTTTTTGGAGGAGCTTTGATTATCTCTTTGATTATCTCCTCCTTGCAGTCAAGTCGGCCGACAGAAGGCGTCTTTATTCCTTCTTCGCTCGGGCGTCATCATTTCCATGGTATCCACTTCCGCTGTTTTCCAGACCATATGGCCAGATGACAGTGGAGCAGAGCCATCTGAAGCAATTCAGAAATACATATTTTCAAGTAGTAAATTTCGAAAGGGAAACAAACTAGAAGGGGCAATAAAAGCGAACGAAAGTAATGCATATAGAATATAGGATGAAGGATTTTGATAGACTTGTCAAAGAAGAAGCAACCGTGCGGCTGTTCCTACATTTGGTTGAGTAACCTGACATCTCGCTTAACAAGAATTTAAGAAACTCCAAGAGCCACTGTTACGAGAAAACATCCTATACCTTAACGCTAACATTTTGTGTTTAAAAAACAAAACAAAAAACAAACAACGATTGGATATAATAGTGAAACGAAAGTGTAGAAAAAGGATTCAGCCTGAATAGCAACAATGGTTATCTCCAAGCAGGCAGGCTATAATTGTGCGCGGCCACACCGGGCTCGGTCTTGCATTGACCGGATGGGGAAAAGGAGGGGGAAGGGGAGGGGGGGGGGGGGGGGGGGGGTGGGGGGGGGGGGGGGGGGGGGGGGGGGGGGGGGGGGGGGGATGGGGGGGGGGGCGGGGGGTGGGGGGGGGGGGGGGGGGAGGGGGGGGGGGGGGAGGGGGGGGGGGGGGGGGGGGGGGGGGGGGGGGGGGGAGGGGGCGGGGGGTGGTGGGGGGGGGCGGGGGGGGGGGGGGGGGGGGGGGGGGGGGGGGGGGGGGGGGGGGGGGGGGGGGGGGGCAGAAGTGTATACATTTTTTTCCCTAAAAATTAAAATTTGTTAAGAGCAATTAAAACCGCATTTTAAGGTACAATCTATTTTGATATTTAAATTGACTCCGTTTAATGCAAATACGTTTTTCTAAATAACTAATGTGTATAGTATTCCTTTGTTTATTTCTTTGTTTGTTTGTTTTTTTTTTCTTTTCGAAAACAGCACACTTAGCGCCCATTTGTAACATGATTTTTCTTTTTACATATCTAACATAAGATTTTAATTATGAATTATGTTATTTTGTAAAATGCTACAATGAGGACATTACAATAGCCAGACGTTGAATTAAAACACAGAAGTTTGTGAATAGTTCCTCATTTTTCTTCATTGTTCAAAGACCACGTTTGTTGTCTTGTACTTATCTTTGCATTCAGGTCATCCATGAAAATTGTAATGTCTTTTCTTCTGATTTTATTCATAATAAGTAGTAGTCAGGTGTTAAATTATTCTGTCGCAGACACTTCTGTGTCACCAGTTGGTACATAACATTGCATGATGTTTACTTTTACTTTCATCTTAGCTGTTTTGAATGTTGCTGTTATAATTCTGAGACCCACTGCCTCCCATTCTAGGAGTGCCTTCTGCGCTTCTAAAGATAGCCTTAGAGCTACCCCCCTCACTGTGGTGTAGCTATTTCATCATATTCTGGGAACAGTACCATTTGCCTTGTACTGAGTTTTCTCTTATCTACCCCCCCCCCCCCCCCCACACCTTGTTTCGCACAGTCCTAGGACATTGATTTTGTTGTGTCACAATTCTGCTGCCACCTCTACCGTTTTCCATTGTTCGTTCAGTGTGCGAACATTCCACGTCCCGAATCTGGATGATCACACACACACACACACACACACACACACACACACACACACACACACACACACACACACACACACACACACACACACACACACACACACACACACACACATACACACACACACACATATATATATATTTATAAGCTTTATACAAGTGCGTGTTCTTAGTATTTATTTCGCGTTAATAGAATTGCGTCGTATGGGTTTAGCTAGTCGAGGAAAAATATTTTAGGGGTTCCGTTTGGTAAAATGGCTGGGAAACACTGGGCTATCATGATAATATTTTTGGAAAGCGGGGGCCCAAACGGTTTAGGCTCAATCCTTATTGCACTTTTAAAATCAACTTTAGGCCTTCCCAGTGTTAGGAAGCTAAATGCATACATATATTACCCCCCCCCAAAAAAAAAAATTACAAAAAAAGAGAGTAGTTCTCATATGCTAGAATTTGTTGAGCGATGTACTGTCAATGTTTAATAGTTACTACTTACCTAGTCGTTCCTATTTTACCTTGGGTTGTAGAGGTTAGCCAGAGAGAGTGCCATTCTATCCTATTGGCTGTCTTCATTTTGTCCTGGTTCCAGTCCAGTCCTCGGTCCTACAGAGATGGGCCTGATGTTGCCCTGCCAGTAAACTCTTGGTTGTCCTGGACGACTAGATCCGTCATTCTTGGTTCTCCACGTTTGTCGGGGTAGCTGGTCGGTGAACATTTTTAATTATATCAATTTTCATTAAATAGTTTTTTGTTTTTTTGTTTTTTTTCGTACGTCCGCTAATACTCGAGGCGAAATCTCAGGTTATTGTTAATGTCTAATCTGACATTGATTTTACGTGAGTATCCCTTTTCTTGTGCAGAGACAGGTGTCCCTCGCCATTCAGGCAGATACTCGCCGATTTCGGAGGTACCCATTAGAGCTGGGTCGGCTCAGGAGCCGCCAATCCCTGGTCGACGACACTCCTTCAAATGTCCTCGCCAGGTCTCGAGTTAATCCAGTCCAATTCCCGGTCGACGAAAAATCCTCAAATGCCGTCGCCCGGGTTTGATCCTGAATCACCCGGTCGCCAGAGCGGTGTTGTAACCACTACGCTAGCGCGGCTCCCCATTAAAGAGTGAATATAAGACAAGGAAACGTAGTCCCTTAGCAGATATTGCCGTAAGGGAGTGTAGTGTTAGAGATCTCACCTACAATGTGTCCCCTCTTTTTCTTTATGAGATATTGCCTTACTCACTGCCTTTGCCTTCCGTAACTCATGAACAGTGTAAGATACCCATTATTTGTAGCTGAATAAATGTAAGAGTGACAAGACCTGGTTTCGAAATTAGCCTCTTTGCCTCAAGACGCAAGCGCTGTAACCACTCTCCATATAGGTAGTGTACGACTCTGGTTAGTTCCCGGGAATTTCTGAATAGACAAAGAAAGCGTATCATTACTTCCGCCCTCAGGCATGTCGTACAAGGCAACTAGTACATGGTTGTGCATGAGACTGGCAACTTCATCATGTAAAATTAATTGCACCAGAAACATGAATATCTGGTGCAGGCTATGTACCAGCTGCAGTGGTGGGCTAATTGCTCCATCTGGAGCACAAAGGAAAAGGCTGGCTATGACACAAGCTATACACACATTAGAAGCAGATACAGAGGGAGTATTTTTCTCTTATTTCTATAGTTTCATGTTCACCACTTAATTCTCACTTTCTTTCCCTCCTGTCTCTTGTTTGTCTGTCCCTGACGAAGGCCTTGTGGCCGCAACGTAGGTTTTTAAAATCAACTTTAGGCCTTCCCAGTGTTAGGAAGCTAAATGCATACATATATTACCCCCCCCCCCCCCCCCCCGCGCCCCCCCCCCCCCCCCCCACAAAAAAAAAAATTACAAAAAAAGAGAGTAGTTCTCATATGCTAGAATTTGTTGAGCGATGTACTGTCAATGTTTAATAGTTACTACTTACCTAGTCGTTCCTATTTTACCTTGGGTTGTAGAGGTTAGCCAGAGAGAGTGCCATTCTATCCTATTGGCTGTCTTCATTTTGTCCTGGTTCCAGTCCAGTCCTCGGTCCTACAGAGATGGGCCTGATGTTGCCCTGCCAGTAAACTCTTGGTTGTCCTGGACGACTAGATCCGTCATTCTTGGTTCTCCACGTTTGTCGTGGTAGCTGGTCGGTGAACATTTTTAATTATATCAATTTTCATTAAATAGTTTTTTTTGTTTTTGTTTTTTTCGTACGTCCGCTAATACTCGAGGCGAAATCTCAGGTTATTGTTAATGTCTAACCTGACATTGATTTTACGTGAGTATCCCTTTTCTTGTGCAGAGACAGGTGTCCCTCGCCATTCAGGCAGATACTCGCCGATTTCGGAGGTACCCATTAGAGCTGGGTCGGCTCAGGAGCCGCCAATCCCTGGTCGACGACACTCCTTCAAATGTCCTCGCCAGGTCTCGAGTTAATCCAGTCCAATTCCCGGTCGACGAAAAATCCTCAAATGCCGTCGCCCGGGTTTGATCCTGAATCACCCGGTCGCCAGAGCGGTGTTGTAACCACTACGCTAGCGCGGCTCCCCATTAAAGAGTGAATATAAGACAAGGAAACGTAGTCCCTTAGCAGATATTGCCGTAAGGGAGTGTAGTGTTAGAGATCTCACCTACAATGTGTCCCCTCTTTTTCTTTATGAGATATTGCCTTACTCACTGCCTTTGCCTTCCGTAACTCATGAACAGTGTAAGATACCCATTATTTGTAGCTGAATAAATGTAAGAGTGACAAGACCTGGTTTCGAAATTAGCCTCTGCCTCAAGACGCAAGCGCTGTAACCACTCTCCATATAGGTAGTGTACGACTCTGGTTAGTTCCCGGGAATTTCTGAATAGACAAAGAAAGCGTATCATTACTTCCGCCCTCAGGCATGTCGTACAAGGCAACTAGTACATGGTTGTGCATGAGACTGGCAACTTCATCATGTAAAATTAATTGCACCAGAAACATGAATATCTGGTGCAGGCTATGTACCAGCTGCAGTGGTGGGCTAATTGCTCCATCTGGAGCACAAAGGAAAAGGCTGGCTATGACACAAGCTATACACACATTAGAAGCAGATACAGAGGGAGTATTTTTCTCTTATTTCTATAGTTTCATGTTCACCACTTAATTCTCACTTTCTTTCCCTCCTGTCTCTTGTTTGTCTGTCCCTGACGAAGGCCTTGTGGCCGCAACGTAGGTTTTTCTTGTCCTTTCTCTTTGTAAGACGTATTTGTGTGTTTTTGTAATTTTTTTTTTCATTCTACCGAACAAATGTGAAGCAATCATTCAGGCCACACACAAAATGATGCGTATTACCAGCTCGGCAGAAGTGAACAAGTGGTTATCTTTAGACTTAGCCCAGGTCACAACAGATTGAGATACCATCTGTTCAACAAGCTACAGATAGGAACTACCGATGAGTGTAACTGTGGGCCCTTTAAAATGACTACTGAACGTCTGCTTCAAAGATAGATACCCATCATATGAGGAACAGAGAAAGCTTATGTGGCCGTCATCAGTAAAATTCCTAGAAAAACTCTATGGAGACAGAAGTAGTCCCAAGCTGACCACTGATTTCTGTGAACATATTCAAGTTGACGTCTGAGAGTTTACGAAGAGGACGAAGATATACCCATTGCATGTTTATTTATTTATTGTTTTTTTTAATTACGCTTTGTAGCTTTTATTTTATATTTTTTTTTTACTGCGAGGATTCTCGTGACGTAATGTCACGCCTTCCTTTATAAAGTTCTGTGTTTCCCCACGGGGCCGCGGATCACAGTTTGTGAATCACTGTTACTGATTGTACCTTAATTTTACAAAGTCAGTCTCAAAACTACTTTAGCTTCGTTAGTTATCTATTTATGTTACATTCTGCCTCCTTACTATCTTATTTGAGCTTTCTCCTCTCCCTCCTCTCCGTACTTCATCATCATAATCATCATCTTCTTTTTGCTACTCCTCTTCTTCGTTTTTTGTTTTATTTTCATCTTCGTACTTTCCCTGTAATAAGTTTTAAAACTAACACAATAAATGACCATGTATTGTATTGACCTTATTACTGTTATTCCAAGATACAATAACGTTTCTCTTCACAATTATCTAACTTCTTATAAGCTGGGCATCATAAGCGTAACCGTACCCACAATATCTAGTGTAATGGTTCTCAACCCTTTTTGGCCGAGGTATCCTCTGGAAGGTCGGCCCTCAGATAATTGTGGACATCGAAGGCTGACAAGGGGCGTTCTTCGATGTTTGTAAGAATGTATGCACTGTATTATAATGGAACAAAAACAAAAATCGACATTCTTAAAATTTTAAACTAAAACTATTAAACTATTATTAGTAGCAGTAGCGCCCTTCAGACATAACTAACTTGGGGGGTGCGCCCCTGAGGTGATAACCCTCAGATGTTTTTGCTTTTTTAGCCCAATCTGAGGTGGCGCTGTAGAGAGCATCGCCACTTGGTGAGATCGGCTGCTTCTTCCTCGCACGTTGATGGATTTGTGTCCAATGCCTCCTTGTCTCTCTTGCTCACAGCTGTGAACCTCAGCTGCGGTCGCTCGAAGTATTATTAGGACTCCAAATTAAAATTTAAAGAAAAAGAATACTTTTCTCATTGAATCTAATTTTTCAAAAGAAAAAGGAAGATCTTATCAAACGAGAGCCTTTCATAAAGTTTCTGATGAGTTTCTGCTGAGTTTCTGATATCAAAATTCAACACAGAGAGATTTGATGTCGCACATCACCTACTGCAGTAATAGAAACCATACGAGTAAGTCACCCGCCAAAATATGGCGGGAAATTATTGTGCTGTGCTCTTTCTGCTGCATGCCCCGATGACGTCACTAAATTACAGATTTACGGATATAGAACACGTGCTGTTGCATGCCCTGATGACGTCACTAAATTACAGATTTACGGATATAGAAAACGCGCTGTTGCACGCCCTGATGACGTCACTAAATTACAGATTTACGGATATAGAACACGTGCTGTTGCATGCCCTGATGACGTCACTAAATTACAGATTTACGGATATAGAACACGTGCTGTTGCATGCCCTGATGACGTCACTAAATTACAGATTTACGGATATAGAAAACGTGCTGTTGCATGCCCTGATGACGTCACTAAATTACAGATTTACGGATATAGAACACGCGCTGCTGCATGCCCTGATGACGTCACTAAATTACAGATTTACGGATATAGAACACGTGCTGTTGCATGCCCTGATGATGTCACTAAATTACAGATTTACGGATATAGAACACGTGCTGTTGCATGCCCTGATGACGTCACTAAATTACAGATTTACGGATATAGAAAACGTGCTGTTGCATGCCCTGATGACGTCACTAAATTACAGATTTACGGATATAGAACACGCGCTGCTGCATGCCCTGATGACGTCACTAAATTACAGATTTACGGATATAGAACACGCGCTGCTGCATGCCCTGATGACGTCACTAAATTACAGATTTACGGATATAGAACACGCGCTGCTGCATGCACTGATGACGTCACAAAATTACAGATTTACGGATATAGAACACGCGCTGCTGCATGCCCTGATGACGTCACTAAATTACAGATTTACGGATATAGAACACGCGCTGCTGCATGCCCTGATGACGTCACTAAATTACAGATTTACGGATATAGAACACGCGCTGCAATCGCTTTGCTGCATCTGATTCTTCTTCTTCTTCTTTGATCCTTAGCCGACGACCGTAAAAGCAGTCAGTGGCCATCACGCCTAGTGGCGTCTTGTAGGGCAACAACAAATTGATTCCACTTTGCTCGGTCGGTGGCCATCTTTCGTTCAGTGCCCCAACTCTGGTTCATTCTTTGCATCTCAGCCTCCACAGTCCTCCGCCAGGTTATTTTTGGTCGGCCTCTCTTTCGTTTTCCTTCAGGGGTCCAAAGCATAGGTGTTCTTGTGATGGCATCGGGGCCTCTTCTGAGGACATGGCCAACCCAGCTCCAGCGTCTGCCAGCTATGATGGTGTGCATGTCCTCTTGCTTGCTCCGAGTAAGCAGATCTTGGTTAGTGATGGTATTCGGCCAAAAGATTCGGTGAATTTTTCTTAGGCATGTTGTGTGAAAAGAGGACAATTTCGACATTTCCTTCTCTGTAACTCTCCAGCATTCCGCACCATAGAGAAGCACAGAAAGCACACAGCTCTGATATAATCTTAATTTTGTGCTTGTGCTGTATTGGGAGGACTTCCAGATGTTGTTTAGGCTAAAGAAGGCTTCCCCAACCCCAACACCCTTGTTCTCATAATAATAGAAAAAAGACGTTCGTAAAAACGCATATATCATTTGAGATCTAAATGGTTCAACAATTAAAGGCAAAGGTATTCCCACATCAGATACTGACGTAGGGGAATGAAGTGTTAGAGAGTTCACCATACTAAGCGCAGCTTGTTGATGAAGTGGGGTGACCAGTTCCCTCCCTCCTTTCGTTTGCCTTCCCTAATTCAAGAGCAGTCAGGTAAAAATGGTTCATTGACTGGAGCATGACGCCATCAGGATTCGAACCTGGCACCCAGTAACTGTGCCAGGAAAAGAAAACTCTCTAATAGCTTAACCAATAAAACGATGTGGTTTCCCAGTTAGCTGATAAATAGTTTACTAAAACCTAAGAGCATGACAATCAGCCATTTTAGATGCAACGTTCGAGGTACTACAGGGTACTTCTCAAGGTGGGGGGGTCGGAGTGACTAAGAGGTAAAGCGTCCGCCTCGAATTCTAGGGGTACCAGGTTCGATTCCCATTTAAGGGAATATAATTTATGGAAATTTTTTTTCAGAACCAGTGGTCATAATGATGTCAAACTCCCCCCTGGTCTGCTGGGTAGTGAGATCGGATACCTAGCCGTCTCGGATAAGGGCGAAAACAATAGGAGGTCCCGTGTGTAAGTTGCGCACGTTAAAAATCTCATGGCAGTTGGAAATCGTAAAGAGAAGGCCATAATGCCGATGCCCTGGCAATATTAAAAAATTAGGAAATCTACCCACCTGTAGTAACATCTGCGAGAATAATCGCTCATTTCAGTAAGATTTTAATCATAAAATGATAATAAATACAACAGCCCTATTGTGTCTGACGGTGATGTTCTCACATGCCAGCATAGCGCTGAATTTAGTGCATAGGAACGGCTTAGAACTGCTCCCCCCGTTTAAACCTACTCGCGTTTCTTGTGACGTACATTTTTAACATTTTGCCCGATTTGATAGAGACTGTGGCAAGACTTACAATTAACGCTTTGGCGGAAGTGTGCCGCAAAATAACTATCTGAATTAACGTATTCTGTCAACTTTAACGCAAATTTAGTAGTAATCCTTACATTTTTTGGTAGTGTTACACGATACAATACAAATTATTAACGCCAATTCTTACCCGCCACGCATTCCCCCCCGTTTCGTTTGACACATTCTGCCATGCAGATATACACGCGCGAGCAAAGCCAGCCAAAGCAAAACCACGCAGACAAATTTATTTTCATCCGTGCGGTAGCATTTCTGACGTAACTGAAACAAGTTAGTTATTTGAAAAATACATGCTGGCGAGAGAGGGGAAGATGGCCGCCTTGTTAAAAATTTTACTTGACGATTGTCAGTGGAAAAATTGTAAAATCTAAACCAATATCAAACTGACCATAAAAATTATATGGTAATATAGCTTAAAGTTTAATGAACAAGAATATGTTTGAAATAATATGAAAGTCACAATATTAGCTCAGTTATTGAAGAAATACTAAATGTCTACGGACGCACTAACTGACTGACGGTTGTTCCTGCTTGTTAATTTTTTAACGTTAGTAGGGACGCCGGCTTAGAAATAGCGGCATTGAGGTACATTCAAATTCGCTTGGGTAAACAGAGAGTATAGGGGGAAAGGGGGGCGGTAGGAAAATGTAATTCAAAACGAAACATATTTTTGTATAGGCATAACTAAGGCAGGCTGGCCAATCGACTACCAGACGCAGAGTTGGTAATTATTATTATTTTTTTTTTAAAGAACTGCATTTGAATTCTAGTAGTCGAAGGTTTCGATTGGCTAGAGATACAAAATATTAGCAAAAAGCTTTCGCTGCTCAGTGCCAGTTGAGAAAAATTTTCATTCAGTTACGCTGAGATCAGCTGTGATAAATTTAAACTTAAATAATAGATAAATATTCACAGTCTGGGCGGAGCACAGGGAAGCTGAGGCCATTTCTTTGTAAAGTCAGCGTTAATTGTTTATATTTTCTTGAATTGTGAGGTTCTATTTCCTGGTGCCAGCGGGTGACAGTAAACCTGCTGAGTCAGAAACATACTATCAAGTCTCCGACCCTTCATATGCTGTCAACAGATAACGGGAGGAGCTTGGTGCACGTTTGAAAGAGATTTTCTGCATCTACATATTGTATTTCATTCTACCAAGGAATCCCAGGTGATGAGTTAGGCATCGGGGTACATCTGACACTTTCGCTTTAACAAACATTGATATTTCAACATATACTCAGGAAGTTTTGGGGCGTGATGAAACTACAGCCCCTCATACACAGTGACTCTCCCTGCTAGATTAATAGAGTAATAGCTGTAAACATTTCCCACAGGACAGAGATAAATAGATATATATCAACTTTCTAATGTTGGGCAAATTGTCCACACATACTTTTAGTTGATCTTTTTTATGTAAACTAACTTGTCCTCATTTTAAAAGACCTGTCCAAGAGATATGACTGGACAGGCAAAATGAATTGTACAGAAAAGATTAATTTAAAAGAAAACTTTAACCACTGTTTTATTCACTTCCTCATAGAAAATTAAAGTGTTTTTGTGGTGTGTACCATCATCTCATTTCTCCCCTAGACACTAGGTACTTGGTGCTACGGAGCTCGTGCATTGTGCTGAGATCCCCCTTGTGTGATCTAAGGGAAGAAATCGGATCACTGATTGACTTGTCAGTGTGCAGTGAAGATAGTCCTTAAAAACCAAACCTAATTTCTCAAGGTACCTGACACGTGCTGGAAGATGCACCCTGTCACATTAATTAATCCTCAACTATGCTTACTATCTTCTTACACCATAATTGACACATCGATTCCTGAGAAACCAATCAACACCGAAATTTAGTCCCAAACTGAACACTGTATTAAGAAAATGTCATGAAACACAAACATTATATGAAATACAAATATCCAAGGTAATAATTCGTAATTCTTCCTTCAGAATTGAACAACAAGATTCAGCCATAACATCTAGCCACCTTCTCCGCTCTACACGCAACCTTCCAGTTCAAAACTAACCACCTCGTATCTCGAACTATTATCCCGTGTTTTGACACACAACCCGCACGAGGCAAACACACGTAAAACCAGACTGACCAGTTTTCATTCGCACTTAACATACATACAGGCCTACACAATTTATCGTTTACGCAAACAACCTCTCTTACTTTATCATTTACGCCCACACACACACATTGGCCGTTATCATCATCATCAGCGCAGTAATCATCATCATCATCACAATATATGCTTGATAGCTGTATTACACTGACATCATCATCATCAATACAATATACGCTTGATAACTGTATTACACTGATATCATCATCATCATTACAACATAAGCTCGATATCTGTATTATTCTGACATCATCATTATCATAACAACATATGCTGGATATCTGTATTACACTGACATCATTATCATCCTGTAACATTTAACCCCTTCTCTAGAAGAAAACACAGTTTTCTATAGAGTAAGGGCAAATGTCTGCAAGAATTAAAAAGTGCATTACATATAGTTAAAGGTAAATTAGTATAACAATAATATCATCCAAAGTTGTCTCATGAAAAAAGTATCTGTGTTGAGAAGAAAACAAAATGAGCTCCCATCAGGTACTTGGAAAGCTTTGCAACACACCACACAATGGCTAGGCATTCTCTTTCGATTGTAGCATGCATTAGGCAAACTCCTATGCCCACAGAAGACGCATCCGTCCTGGAGACAAATGGGAGATGTAAATTAGGCACCACCAAAATTGGATGTTTGAAGAAAATACGTTTCATCATTTGTAATGCTACATCGCACTCATCCGTCCATATCACGCTATATGGTATCATCCTGCGCATCAAATACCAGAGGATAGTAAGCAAGACTAACAACTGGGGAATGCAAATGTGGTAAAGGATAATGACTATAAATGCATGAGACATCATCAATATTACATCTGATGAAACAAATCCACAAGATGTAGAATCATACCAGCATCGACAGCCATATATACAGCATTGGATGGACCAATAGTGACGCCAACGTAAGGATACAAAGAGCAAGATGAGAATACACCTCATTGGGAAATACATGGAAATCAACAGAAATCCAGTGTGCTCTGAAGAACATAACCCTAAACTCAAATGTTAAGTCAGTTTCCATGTATATTTCTGAAACACGAAGACCCTCAATACCAACTATAAAAAAACAACTGATTCCCAGCATTGATAGCCTTCAAAAATGAGAAAGACCTACATGGCATAACAAGGTCACTAATAAGGAACAAACGACTAGAATCCGACAAGCATTAGCAAAAAAATTGCTAAGAAGAGGACTCCACCGTTGGGCTAGACACAACCTAACGAAACTCGTCGTCAGCACCATCAGACAGTTCCAGTTCTGGAATTCCAAGGATAAAATAACCAGTGACCTATTAAAGCACATTTGGAGAAGTGGACACGCAATCAAAACCAAAATGACAAAGAATACATGGAAAGACCTAGTGCCGATGACATTCGACAGTGGGGCGTAGCCTATGTCTGCCGAAGACGAATGCTCCATGGGGTGTTGAATGGCATATCTGGTAAGACTGAAATCCGCCACAAGACTCACAGTACCTCGAGTAGAAACTGCATTTAAGGTTCAAGTGGTGACACACCTTTATTCCCTTGTGCTCTTTCATTAATCAAGTCTAATGTAAACTGTGTCCGTGTATCGGATAATATTTCGTCCGGAAACCCGAACCTACTGAATAACATTTGGAGAGCTTCTATTACCGCTGCGGAAGTGATTACTTTCATAGGGACTGCCTCGGGCCATCTAGAGCAAAGATCTACCACCGTAAGAATGTAGCGATGTCCTCTGTCAGACATTATGGGAAGGGGATTTACAATATCTACTGCAAGTTTCTTAAATTGTCTACTAGATATGTCCGTAACCTGCAATGATGCATTTGGGACCCTACCTTTGGGAAAAGTACTTTGGCAAACTACACACGAACGACAATATGCCCGAATGTCTTTATTATAACCTGGCCAATAGAACTGTGATAATGCCCTATTTGTGCTTCTAGCTATTCCCATATGACCTGCGAACTAAATCATGTGCGGTTTTAAACACCATAGTCCTAAGTAAACTAGGCAAGACAATTTGCAGCGTTAGAGAATGACTTTTGGCACAACATCTGGTTACTATTTCATTCTTTAATTGAAACAAATATCTCGCTGATTTAGTGTGTTTAATATCAGCCTTCTCAGCAAAATCGAACAAGGGGCGTAGAGATAAGTCAGCACGCTGCTGTTCTATAGAAGACGCACACCGATCCTCGGGACCTTTGTTTGGCTCAGCAGCATTGTTATTAAGTAAGAGCACCGGATCCTTATGCACCTGTTGATCCTCAGCCTTTTTCTTTGCCCTAGTAGTGACTGCGTTTGCAATAAGTGAGTATTGCTGATTCCAGCCATCTATATTTTCCTGTGTGCAGTTATGAACTTTCGGTATATTGCCTATAATTAAATCTGCGATGGGTGGGTCGAGGACGCATGCGCGAACTGTACCCCCTTCCTCAATCAATGACAACGCAGGCAAAGCGTGCCCACAGATCAGTATTGGCTTACCGTTAGGTTCGAATAAAGGCTTACAACCTAGACAATCTTTACTGTTAAATGTTTCCAATATTGATGTAGCGTTTGCATGCTCTGTCTTCCTGGTCGGACATTCTTTTTGGAAATGATCAGTCGCATTACAAAGGTAACAGTGAGCCTCACGACGGATGTTATTCCTTGGACTTCCCTTTGGGCTGGATGGTGGTCGGTTAGTAGGGCTTGGACGTGATTTGTCACAAAATTTGGATGCGTGTCGCCAGAAACCACAGCTACGACACCCCCATTTAGAGCTATCTGACCTGCGCTGAGAAAAACGCTTGGGCGGGGAATAACGCGGTCTAGAATTGCGGTTAAGTGTCCTAAAAAATCTCGACTTCTTGTCGTATTATCTGTTCACACTATCAAATCACGGGCTACGATATGGTGCATTGTTTACTTCCCTTGCAGAACATACCAGAAAATTATCGGTTTCCACTTCCTTATGTACTGACCTCCCATGATGGGCAGTCATATACTGATTACCAAGCTCTAACATGGTATCAAGGTTCTTTTGGTCACGTTTGTCACAGGGTTAACCCAAGGATTAACCAGGGAGAGTTCTCTTTGTGATGCAGGCGTTGTCAATGGCTCAGATTTGCCTTGCAACCGGTTAAAGATAGACAGCAGGAGTGGGAGAAGGTGAATTTAGGACTGTTTGATAAGTTCCCAGCAGATAATCCCAGTGATTCTGAATCTCGTGACACTGTCACTCCTACCAATCTATCTACCCTTTCTTTATAAGCTCCCGAACTCCCACCCCTCTATTACACTGAGTGAACAGACGATGAAGAAAGGGAGAACTGTATGTCTCTCTCGCACACTTTCTTTCCTTCTCTATGTATGTAATAACGTGTGTTGGTAACGCAAACACAACTACAACATTTATTGGATTACTCATATGTAGCACAACATCTAAATACAATAATACAAATGCAACGGCGACTAAAACTAACTATACTTGGAAAAGATGGTAGTAGTTAATACATAAAATACACAATCTAATCTTAAGTTTATACTACGTGATGATGATGATGAATGTAATCTAACCTTAACTACTAAAAAAGGATATCTTGTGTCTTGGCCTCTGGCTGTCAATAAAGTTCTGGATGTTTGTATACACTGGACATGTCTTTGTCTGCATTCAATAACACTGTACGGTCCGCTCAATTTCCTTCAGGTGTCGACGGCCTGGTCTTTTGTTCTTCACAATGCGAGTTTTGACAAAGTAACGCGCGGCTGAGTTGGCGTGTTCATCGGTTGTGTTGAACGCAATGCTAGGTTGCAGAGTCTTCGTCTGGTAATCAGATGTCCACTTGTTGTGATAACTTTTGCTCATGTTGCACTTGATATGAATATGTTATATGTATATGTTGGCGCAGCAGTTTTACTTGGCGAGTCTGTCCATTACTGTAGGTAATTTACGATCTCAATAATTTCCTAGGCACTGGTTGTAAAAGATCGTCCGTATGCTACTGCCACTTCGGATCAATAATTCGTTTGGGCATTGGTTGTAAAAAGATCGTCCGTGTGCTCCTGCCATTTCCGATCAATATTTCTCGTGGGCGGCTAATGGTAACTCATCCATTACTGTAGGTAATTTCTGATTACTATTTCTCGTGTGTGGTTGTTAGTGGAAAGGTTCCTTGCCCCTGGCAAATCCCTTCGTACCCCCAGGTGCTTTTGTAGGTTTGTTGCCGGTAAATATCTGTGAGATACGTGTCGTCGCAGTATATCTAATGGGCCCTACGTTTTAGCTTGTCCCACGACGCCAACCAGGGTAGTAAGACATAGGCTGAGTTATCTCAAAGAGTTCCTGTCTCTACCACTGCGATAGATAAAATGATAAAGCCTCGTAAATACCATGTAAATCTATGCTACGCATGTAGTGTGTTCTTGTATGTCAAATCTTATCAATACAATGAATGAATGCGCGGTGTTTACTGCACTGTTTACCAGGAAATGAAAGAAGTAATAGAAATGTGTCTTGTATTTACCTCGTTATGGTTATTGGAAACTGTGCAATCTTATAAATATAATAATTCTCTGCACGGTGTTTATTGCAACATGTACTGAATAGTGTGCAATATAATATTATGGTAAAAAGTGACTGGTATGTACAGTGTTATATTTATGGAAAATATGTATATATATATATAACTGAAATTAAAATGGATGTATATTAATAATTTACAAACTATAGTACACTAACTTTGGTGTCCATATAAAGAATCACTGACTACAGGTCCTGACTCTTCCTCGTGAAATATAGAAACAAGTGGACTGGCGGAATGCTTTTCTGTTAGCAATCCTGAAAGACGAATCTCTCTGGCTTATATGTAGAAAGTATTGCCTCCAGCAATGTCGGTGTTCTCTCTCCTGATGTCTTGCGAAGTTCCATTCGTCTTTACTTTAGTCGGACAACCAGCCCCATTACTCTGTAAAGTTTTCTGTAATATTTTGCTATGTTTGCTTTCGTGTTTTGCTTAGCCCAGACAATCCGTCGGCGTCCGCCTTTTGGTGTCTGTGCAGTGTTGCTAGTCTCTTTATAATTTCTCCTTTCATATTGATCTTCGTTCAGACTTTCGGTCTCCGTTAATCCAATATTTCCATGAGAACCGACTGAACACAATACTCATTGCAAAGTTTCCTCGCTGAGCTTCTCCGGTAGTCCATTATGTTCTGTTACTAGCCAAAATAATACTGGTGTATTACTGCCGTTGTGTAAACACAACCGAGTCGTTGTGGCGACTACTTCTAATTGTCCCCGGATGGTCTGCTTAATTAATGTCTCATTGTTGTGTAAACAACCCATGCAAAATTGGTTGCTTTCGCATGACGTGCGAAGAACGCTGTCTATTGTGGACAATGAAATTTCACTATCGACTGCTTCTTCATGCCCTGTGAAATTTATCGGCCACTGTTCGGCAATAGGTTGTAAGAATCTAAATGCACAATTACTCGCCTCTCGCGACAACGTTCCCGAAAGAACGCAACTAAGTCCGAACTACAGACTTAGAGGACTTTATCTCTCAAGATGAGATCTTTGAGGCCTTCAAAATCTTTATTGATCTCAGATAAATCAATCCAGCGTGTAAATGCTAGTTTTATGTTAGCGATAAATTCGCCAAAGTCCTGATCTTTACTGGGTTTCTCGTTTTTAAAACGCTAAGAATAACCGTGTGATGTAAGACGGTATTTGCGAAGCAATGCTTTTTTTACAACATCATAATTGAGTCGGTCATTTACAGGTAATAGAAAAAAAATTGTAACTCCTGCCTTGTGAGCATATCGCATAACATGGAACTCCATTGTTCTTTCTTTATCTTCAGTGAAATCATCTTTCCTTCAAAGCGTTCTAGATACACGTCGATCAAATCGAAAGAGTCCATAAAATTTGGTAACTTTACTTTAAATGTATGAAATGGTTCCTTCCCCGAGGACTATCTAACAGAAGACTCCTGACTACAAGCTTCCAATTCTAATTTCTATAAAGCAATGGCCTTTTCCTTTTCAATTTCCATTTGTTTGGTAGCTGCCTCAAATTCCCTTTGTGTGATAGCTGCCTCAACTTACATTCTCTTTAACAGTCTTTCATCATATCTTTCTTTTCATTCCTCGTCCTGTTTTCGTTTTGTTTCTGCCTCTTTGAACTGTTACATTGCCTATGTTTCAAGTTCGAGGCCTGTTTTATCCAACTGTTTTCCCATATCAATAAAGTCTCTGAGACTTGCCATCTAGCCTTTGACTAATATTGAGGTTACCCAAACCAGAAAAAAATATCTATATTTTTACAAGGTAAACACCTCTGAAACCAGCAGTATGTATACTAATTACTAACTATACAGTGATATGTTTGATATTCATGACACAGATGATGGATAAAGAAAACAGACGCTACAATAAGAACAACGAAAACTAGCAGAGTGGTGGTGGATAATAAAGTTCAGAAAAGAAGAAGTGAAAAAAAAAAAAGATAAATAGAAAATATAGTTGTTCGTCCATCACGGGTGATGAAGACCACTCTGTTCATCCAATTATTAGGATTGTTAGGATAGTTTATGAGTACGAAGGTGACTGATGAGCCCGATGCGGGCCTGGAAGGATCTCGGACAGTGTGGGCAGGGAATGTTTGCATCACAAGAAGGTTTTATTACACGGTCTTTTCTAGCTTATCTCCGCTGTTCCGCTGCTGCTCTTCTGGAAGATTCGCATGCTGCTGCACCATTACGAAGAGATGTGCGCCAAGCAGTTCGGTCTTGCGCAGCAGCTTCCCATGTGTCAGGGTTTATGTCAAAGGCTTTCAATGAAGACTTAAACGTGTCTTTGAAGCGCTTCTTTTGGCCACCATGGGAGCGTTTACCCTTCTGCATCTCACCATAAAAGAGTATCTTTGGCAGTCGATGGTCTGGCATGCGGACTACATGACCTGCCCAGCGAATCTGTGACTGCATCAGAATAGTATCGATGCTAGGGATACCAGCTCTGTCAAGAACGGCAGTATCCGGGATCTTTCTTGCCATTTGATGTTCATTACCTTTCTGAGACAGACTGTATGGAAGTGGTTGAGCTTCTTTACGTGGCGCCTGTATACAGTCCATGTTTCACATGCATAAAGCAGCACTGGAAGCACCGCAGCTCTGTACACCTTCAGCTTTGTCTGTAGACTAATGCCACTTCGATGCCAAACGTTGGTGTATAGTCTGCCAAATGTGCTGCTGGCTTTGGAGATCCTGGTGTTCACCTCATCATCAATGACGATGTTCTGGGATAGTGTGCTACCAAGGTATGTGAACCTGTTCACAACATTCAGTTTCTCACCATTTACCTTGATGATTGGCTCAGTATAAATTGTGCCAGGAGCTGGTTGGTACATGATTTCTGTTTTCCCCGTGTTGATGGTAAGCCCAAAGTTGGAACAGGCTTCGGAGAATCTATCCACGCTACGCTGCAGATCAGCCTCTGAGCCAGCACTGAGGGCACAATCGTCAGCAAACAGAAGATCCCTGATGGTGTGTGATTTGACCTTGGTTTTTGCTTGAAGCCTCCTAAGGTTAAACAATTTCCATCAATACGATATCTGATGTCGATTCCTGTGTCCCCATCTCTGAAAGCATCAGTCAGCATAGCAGAAAACATGATACTGAAAAGAGTCGGTGCAAGTACACACCCTTGTTTAACTCCATTTGAGACTGGAAAAGGCTCCGATAGCTCACCGTTTTCCTGAACTCTAGCCTGCATTCCATCATGTAGTTGCTGCACTATTGAGATAAATTTCTTTGCGCAGCCGTATTTTGCCATGATCTTCCATAGACCCTCTCTACTGACCGTGTCGAACGCCTTTGTCAAGATGAGCCGTAAGGCGATTAAGAAGGATTCTGGCGAATATCTTCCCAGCGATTGATAGTAGGGAGATGCCTCGATGATTGTTACAGTCTTGGCGATTACCTTTACGTTTATAAAGATGTATAATTGACCACATTTGTGTGGAAGATCATGTGAAGTTTGAAAGTTTCTCTATCAGAACTGTACCGCCATCTTTATAGACCTCAATAGGAATTGAATCGGAGCCGGGGGCCTTTCCACAAGAAAGCTGACGAATTGCTTTTTGAGTCTCCTCCAGAGTCGGTATATCATCTAGTGCTTCATTTATAGGAATTTGGGGCAGTCGGTCTATGGCTTCATCGTTAATAGATGATGGCTGGTTCAAAATATTATTAAAGTGTTCGACCCAGCGTTGGAGAATTTTTTCCTTGTCTATAATTAGTGTTTTTCCATCTGCATTAAGGAGGGGAAATGATCCTGATGATGTTGGACCATAGACCGCTTTGAGTGCATGGTAAAAATTTTTCAAGTCATGGCTGTCAGCAAAGCCTTGGAGCTCATCTGCTTTATTACTCAGCCATGAATCCCGCATCTGGCTTAGTTTATGTTGGACGATTCTACGCATGTTGTTGAAAGCGTCTTTCTTGGATGTAGATTTTGGATCATTTAAATATGCTTTATGGAGATGGTGTTTCTCAGCCAAAATCTTCTGTATATCATCTGAGTTCTCATCAAACCAGTCATTTTGTTTCTTGATGGCGGGACCCAGAACCTCTGTAGCAGTGTTGTAGATCTGCTCGCTTAGGGCTGTCCAATTTGTTTCCGCACTTTGGCCGTCTAATGAGATAGATTTGAGACGGTCTTCTAGGGTGTCAGTGAATGACTGTTTAATTTTTGTCTTCTTTAGATTGGTGACATCCAGCCTTTTTTTAGTTTTCTTTCCCTGAGGGCGCCTGGCAGGTTGGATACGAATTTTAAGTCTAGACACAATGAGGCGATGATCAGTCCAGCATTCAGCACCACACATGGACTTGGTCACCCGGACATCTTGCCTGTCCTTCTTCCTAACAATTACATAGTCAATTAGGTGCCAATGCTTTGAGCGAGGGTGCATCCAGGAGGTCCTGTTGCGGATAGGAAGTCGAAAAATGGTGTTGGTGACAAGGAGGTCATGTTCTGCACAAGTCTGGAGGAGAAGAAGTCCATTGCTGTTACAGCGACCCACGCCGTACTTTCCGATAGTGCCATTCCAGGAGATGTTATCTGAGCCTACTCTTGCATTAAAGTCACCAAGAATAATAAGCTTATCTGCTTTAGCAACTGATGCAATGACTGCATGTAGTTCTTCGTAAAACTTATCCTTGACGTCATCCTGGTTTGTCATAGTTGGTGCATACGCGCTAATGATGGTGGCATGTTTCCTTCCATAAAGCAGCGGGATCTTGACCGTCATGAGTCGGTCATTTATTCCCTTTGGGGGCCCCGCTAACTTGCCGATAATTGCTGTTTTGATTGCAAATCCAACCCCTGCTTCTCGTCTTTCTTCAGTTCCTCTTCCACTCCAATAGAATGTATAACCTGCACCCTTTTCGCAAAGTTGGCCCTCGCCTGCAAGTCGAGTTTCATTCAGTGCTGCTATGTCAATGTTGTATCTGGCCAGTTCTCTCCCAATCAGGGCAGTTCGCCTCTCGGGTCTGTTTGTGTTAAAGTCTTTGTCGAGTAGAGTGCGCACATTCCATGCGCCTAGAATGAGGGGGAAAAATCTGTCCTTTCTTTTTCTTATGTGTCGCCCGCTGAAGTAGGGTACCCACCAACCACGGTAAGCTGGTTAGGTAATGGTGGAGCAGGCAATGTTTAGGGCACCTTTTCTAGCCCCTTCCTCATGCAATGGAGGTGAGCAGTGCTTTCCTAAAGAGGGCTGCTCAGTCACTCAGGGGGCTTCCGAATACCACTGCTGCTCCGATCAGTGGAAGACGACCATATGGCCTGAGCCGCCTGTGTGTAGGTCTGCGACTACGACTGCCAGCGCACCCACGCCTGCCGCTTCGCCGCTCGCCCATCGCCACAGGACTTGTTGTGAGTGGATGGATGAGTGGATGATAGAGTGACTTGCGCAGTGATTTGGTTTAAAGTGAGGAAGAGTTGCGCAATTCATCGACCTCACTCTCTCGCCTGGGTCCATCTTAATCCAGTGGCAAGACAAGTCAAGACGACTGGAGATGAAGTCAGGTGCAGTGGATGACCATGGCTTTCTACGTGCCTCGCCATGCTCCTTACGCTCCACAGCGCGTTGCTGGTAATCGCCGTCATGCCCGTTGAACCAACAGGTGGTTTCTTCCGGGCAGTCTACCGAATCCAGTCTTCACATGCATGGGTAGGCAGACCCTAACTCACCGAAGGTTTATAACCAGTCGGCTACCCTCACCTAGTTTAGCCGGCCTTTCAAAGCCGTTTCCCGGGGGGTTGCCGCTGTCGCATGCTGACAGCTACGAGGAGCCACAGGTGAGAGCTGAATGCCAGGTTTGGACCAAAGGTGGCCGAGCTGCCAGGTTTGAACCTGAAAGACAACCAGCCACAATGGGACAAAAAAAGAACTTATGTACACCAACTAGAGAGAGACTTTATACGATTGCAACGCTGTCTACGAACTAAACCAACACAACTAACGTGTATTATGTTCAAAGAAATCACTCAGGGCGCTCCATATCATCCGATCCAACACAGATGTGGCCCCTTAAGGGATTAATTTTATCAAAATCCTAATAGATTAACTCAACATCAGTTCCTCTACAAAGAAGACCAAACATTGAATCTAAAACATAATTTAAGCAAACACGTAAGTTACGCACAATAACAACAAGCAACAGATGAGGTAAAGACAGGAATGCCAAGTGTGGTTCGCACGAACAAGAGCAATGATAGCATAAAAATGACTTATCTGTTTAGCAGCCTGCCACTGTATGATGCCTTGCTTAATACGTGGTGTAGACTCCAATGTCTAGAAGTATTCATGCACAATGGAGGAGGAAGTGAGCTGTACTGATGAGTCAACTTGCTGTAATGATGCCTTCGTTTTCAAATGATCAATTCCAATGCATAGTATGCGAGAAGCGTCGTAGAACTTTCTTAAATTGGAAATGTTCACCGATACTGCATAAAATGCGGCAAGCAGAGCAGACTTTCTTGAATTATGAATGTTCACTGGTACTGCACAAGATGCGGCAAGCAGCGTAGATTTTCTTGAATTAGAAATGTTCACTGATACTGCACAAGATGCGAGAAGCAGCGTCGACTTTCTTGAAATAAGAATGTTCACTGATACGTCACAAGATGCGGCAAGCAGCGTAGGCTTTCTTGAATTAGAAATGTTCCCTGATATTGAACAAGATGTGGCAAGCTGCGTAGATTTTCAATGTTGAAATATGTTGCACATATCACTGATGGTAGTCCTGACACTATGGCAAGAAGTATGTCAGTAAGAACCACAAATAAGACGATAACAATGGATATATAACCGTATGTAAGTCCTCGAAAACAGCGTGCAGCAGTGCAACTCGCCACCACTCAAGCGCTGATGAATGTCAACAAAGCATATACATTCTTGAAACAGAGAGTAGCTTCCTCCGTTCGTCACAAACTCAAGCGTTGATAACCGACACTAGTGGCAATAAATTCTGCTCTTACATGCAAATGTCTTGAATATTACGTGTTGCGTGGAACCAGTACTTTAAATCGATAGTAGGCTGAACACGGCCTTGTCTTTGAAATTCAGTGTTGTGTGAACACGCCAACGTTCATGAGCAAAACTCTCAGGAATATAAGTAGATATTTCTTGACTGGCAACCCTGGATTGTAAAATGGCTGGTTTCTTTTGGCAAGGCTGACTAGATTCTTCTGGCGGGTACATTTTTCCCTCAAAGAGCATCAGAATGACAAATGCTGGTAGATGTAAGCACATTAATTAATCCTCAACTATGCTTACTATTTTCTTACACCATAATTGACACATCCATTCCTGAGTAACCAAGCAACACCGAAATTTAGTCCCAAACTGAACACTGTATTACGAAAATGTCATGAAACACAAACATTAAATGAAATACAAATATCCAAGGTAATAATTCGTAATTCTTCCTTCAAAATCGAACAACAAAATTCAGCCATATCATCTAGCCACCTTCTCCGGTCTACATGCAACCTTCCAGTTCAAAACTAACCACCTCGCATCTCGAACTATTATCCCGTGTTTTGACCCACAACCCACTCGAGGCAAACTCACGTAAAACCAGACTGACCAGTTTTCATTCGCACTTAACATACACACAGGCTTACACAATTTATCGTACACGCACACAACCTCTCTTACTTTATCATTTGCCCCCACACATACACATTGACCATTATCATCATCATCAGCGCAATCATCATCATCTTCATCACAACAAATGCTTGATAGCTGTATTACACTGACATCATCATCATCAATACAATATTCGCTTGATAACTGTATTACATTGATATCATCATCATCAGAGATTATATCAGAGCTGTGTGCTTTCTGTGCTTCTCTATGGTGTAGAATGCTGGAGAGTTACAGAGAAGGAAATGTCGAAATTGTCCTCTTTTCACACAACATGCCTAAGAAAAATTCACCGAATCTTTTGGCCGAATACCATCACTAACCAAGATCTGCTTACTCGGAGCAAGCAAGAGGACATGCACACCATCATAGCTGGCAGACGCTGGAGCTGGGTTGGCCATGTCCTCAGAAGAGACCCCGATGCCATCACAAGAACAGCTATGCTTTGGACCCCTGAAGGAAAACGAAAGAGAGGCGGACCAAAAACAACCTGGCGGAGGACTGTGGAGGCTGAGATGCAAAGAATGAACCAGAGTTGGGGCACTGTACGAAGGATGGCCGCCGACCGAGCAAAGTGGAATCAATTTGTTGTTGCCCTACAAGACGCCACTAGGCGTGATGGCCACTGACTGCTTTGACGGTCGGCGGCTAAGGATCAAAGAAGAAGAATCATCATCATCATTACAACATATGCTCGATATATGTATTACACTGACATCATCATCATCCTGTGACAGTACCCCATACAGCCTGCGTATCCCGACTTAGAACCACTGATCTAATGTAAACTGTAACAAATAACTGTATTATTCAAGTCAAAGCGCTGAATCTTAGGTGCCACTGTTATACGCCCCAAGAGGGCTGTTAGCCTCGCTGTGTGAACCCATTGTCTGTGCCCTTACTCGAAGTGCGGATATAGTTGTACAAAGAATTGTTTGGAAAATGTAATCACCGATTAGAAAGTGCCAACTTCGTACCATGTTATATTTCCTTTGCGTTTTCTAACCCCTTTGTTCACATTAAAACACCGAGTAACTGATAATGTCTGAACCGCTCTGTTCCCAGTTGTATTATTCGTATGAAAACATCAGTTATAAGGTGTTTCTGTGACAATGAGAATAGGAACTGTTCTGATCCAATATTCATACGACACAATGTGGGCGAAGAGTTAACACGCCACTACGGGTGAAAGTTAAAGGGGCTTTATTGGGGTTAATGTTGCTTCTCCGACCATGTCTAGGGAGGTGTTCATTATTTGGTTTTCGACTTTTTGACAATGAGTTTTGACACTGTCATTGTATACTCTTATGAGAATGGAGCGTCTGTAGACGATGCATCTGAATACTGCTATTAGAATTGCATACATCCATTTACATAAGTATATACGTTTAACCTTATAGGCAAACATATGTACATGCGTACATTCGTGAACTTATAAATATATAAATACATATTTCAGATATCGGTGCATGCATACATACATGTGTATGGAACTTTATGCAGACACGTACTTACTTACATGAATATGTACATAAATACGTATATACACATATACAAACATAAAATCTTTACGTACGTGCAAATAAACCCACATACAAACATGCACATAAATACATACATACAAACATACGTTCATGCCCTCATATACAACACAAATACATACAGACATACATATCAGAAGCTTTATTCTATATAAAATACACTAGCATGTACTGATGAGATGTAATAAATGATACATACATACAAACGTACATGTAGATCTGCAAAAATACAAATATACATATATACATCACACAAATACATAAGGAACATACATACAAATCAGAATCTTAATTCTCCAGAAAATACATTGATATGTACTGACATTCTTCTTTCTTCTTTGATCCATAGCCGCCGACCATCAAAGCAGTCAGTGGCCATCACGCCTGGTGGCGTCTTGTAGGGCAGCAGCAAATTGATTCCACTTTGCTTGGTCGGTGGCCATCCTTCATACAGTGCCCCAACTGTGGTTCATTCTTTGCATCTCAGTCTCCACAGTCCTCCGCCAAGTTGTTTTTGGTCGGCCTCTCTTTCGTTTTCCTTCAGGGGTCCACAGCATAGCTGTTCTTGTGATGGTTTCAGGGTCCCTTCTGAGGATGTGGCCAACCCAACTCCAGCGTCTGCCAGCTATGATGGTGTGCATGTCCTCTTGCTTGCTCCGAGTAAGCAGATCTTGATTGGTGATGGTATTCGGCCAAAAGATTTGGAGAATTTTTCTTAGGCAGGTTGTGTGGAAAGAGGACAATTTCGACATTTCCTTCTCTGTTACTCTCCAGCATTTCGCACCATAGAGGAGCACAGAAAGCACACAGCTCTGATATAATCTTAATTTTGTGCTTGTGATGTACTGACAGGACTTCCAGATGTTGTTTAGAATAAAAAAAGGCTGTTCTTGCTTTGTTCATTCTGTTGTCCATGTCTTTGTTTGCTACGTCATCTGGTGTTACTATGCATCCTAGGTATGTGAAGGTGTCTGTCTGTTCCAGTTGTTGATTCCTTACTGTTATGGGCTCGGGGTTGCTCACATTGAGTGTCATGACCTCTGTCTTCTTTAGATTGATGTTCAAGCCCACCTGCTGGCTATACTTATTAAGTCTATCCTTTTTCTCCATGATGTGTTGATGTGAATGTGCCAATAGTGCAATGTCATCTGCATATTCCAGATCTTCCAATGTAAAAAACGTAGTCCATCTTATTCCTCTTGGACTGACCTTATATAAAAATAGAATGGTTGATAAGAAGCATTCCTGTCGTACTCCTGTCTTCACCTCAAAGATTAGGTATGTACTAACATGATATAATAAAATACAACATGGCATTTAGGAGAATCATTAGAATTTACATAAAGTAAATTTACATAAATTCATACAGCGTTAATGAGGGCTGTTACCACATACATACATACAAACATACATACATACGTCTGTGTCACATTAAATAATGAATGCTAATATTAACTACTTACTGTTGAAGTTAAGAATATTTTAACTCGACAACACTTTGAGAATTGTATTATTCAGCTTTGCTATCATATTCTTCGGACCTACAGGTCTTTTTTATTTGGATATGAGCCCTAATATAACCGACTCGGTTGAACGAGATGCGCCTCTCTAATACGAGGCAACATTTTATTTAAAAATAAAAAAAATTGTATTATTGCAGGGCGGAAATGTAAAAAGCTATAATGTGTATTCTTTAACCTGATAAAGTAAAGACTTCGTTCGTTCGCTTCATCGAGGCCAGCCGAGTTAAGTAAAACTCAACTTGTTATAACTTTGTTGTCAACAAGACAGGTCTCCATGTGTCCTGAAGGTTCTTGGCTTCACATCAGGTCTTTGGAGCTAGTAGGAACATTAAAAATAACTTCCTGCGCTAATTGGCCACATCAAAAGCCAGCACCAACAAACCGGCTATAGTACAGACAGCACGTTTGCAAGAACTGATACCCCGGATGCTAGATCATCGTGGTCCGCCATTTTCTCTTCCAGATACAAGACCATGTCTTTCTCCTGATGCAGGATGTAAGGTAGTGTTTCTCAAAGTGGGCGGTATCACCCTCTGGTGGGGCAGTGCGACTACCTAAGAGGGCACTAAAAGGCTAGCTGGCATTTAACCGCTATTCTAAAGATTGCTTTTTGAAAGCAGTAGTGGGAAGAGGGGGCACTGGAGACAATTTTATGGAACTAAGGGTGCATTGGCTAGAAATAGTTTGGAAACCACTGATGTAAGGAAAAGGTATTCCCATAGTTTGGAAATCACTGATGTAAGGTAAAGGTATTCCCATAGTAGATAATGCCGTAAGAGAGTGAAGTGTTAGAGACTTTAATCTACTAAACCAACTTCAAGAGGTGGGCGTGACCGCTTCCCTTCCTCGCTGCCTTTGATTTCCATAACTCTAGAGCTCTTTTGGACAGAAAAAAAGACCAACAGAGAAGTACTGCACTCACTAAACGTACAGGAACATTGGCTCCTAAATACCATCGCAATAAGGAAGCTGAAATTTGTCGGTCATATAAAAAAGACATAATAGTCTGGAAAAAATAGTGATGGAAGGCATGGTCCCTGGGAAAAGGGGAAGGGGTCGACCTAGACGACGGTGGACCCAGGACATCACAGAGAGTCTGAACTTGTCTTTGGCTGATGCAGGTCGACTTGCCCAGAATCGTGATGCGTTCAGAGCAGCTGTAATGGAGACAACGTTGTGGAAATAATACGTCACATGATGAACTCTAGAGCTAGAGCAGAGGCAGTTACCCATGTACAGCTGGGTAGACTGGAGCGTGTCGCCGCCGCGTTTCGAACCCAGCACATTTGCCGCGAGAGGTCTGCGATCTAACCACCCTGCCAGTCGAACGCTACAAGAATGGGTAAACAAAAACCGTAAACGAGATTTAATTTTACGTATTTTTGATAAACGAGAGAACAGCGTCATGAAATAGTTCAAGTCCCGTGACCACGTTTTCAAACATTGCGACAAACGGAACGTGTTGCCAACAAACCTCGAACCCCCATCCCCCCATCCTGTAAATCTACGGCTGCCATTTTCTCTTGCGTGGCTCGTTGTTCAAACTGTCGCAGCCGCACCTGCTAGCTACAAATTTTCACACTTTGCTCGACAATGAAGATGTTCGAATCCGGCCATTACTTCTGACGTGTTTGGGAGAAGATGCCAGACAGGGATTCAAGACCTGAGGCCAGAGATAAAAATGGACGATTCTACTGTAGAATATAGGGGCATGGATGGGGGTAAACAAAAACATGGAATTGCTAAGAGTTTAGTATCGTAACTTTTAAAGACATTTGAAAATAGAAATAAAAAGTTGTTGATTCGGGTCAGTGAAGGTGGTGGGAGTGTGGGACACAACAAAGCCCGGAATCAGAGCTAGAATATTAATTTTTATGTTGGGGCCGGGGGAGGGAGGGAGGGGGCAGATGGATTTGCAAACAAAGATTAAATTCGTTCACATTCTTGTTTGTCTCCTAGTTCAATTGAAATCATAGTAATGTTTTGGGCTGCACAAACTATGTTATGAGAATCGCTGTAATGCAGAGTTGGGGCGAGGTGAGAGTGGGGTTGGGGGGGTGGGGGGGGGGGGAGGGAATGGGAAGAAAGAACTTCATTCTAGCTATGTTGTTTTAATCTTCCTTGCGCTGAGCAAACGATTAAGTCTTTGTCATTTGTCAGATGAGCGTCAGATTGTCAGATTGGTTAGAGCTCGTGCCACTAGGGGCTGAGGTACCGGGTTCGAAACACTGTGGCGTCACGCCCCAGACTACCCAGCTGCTAGTGGGTACATGACTCTCCTCTTAAGATTAGAGAAGGCCACCCCACCTCTCGAAATTGGATTTAGTATTGTGAAGTCTCTAACACGTCACTCCCCTAAGGCAGCATCTGAATTGGGACCACTTGATGATAGATCTGTAAAGAGACTAGTACTACTGCACCTATGGACATATCGCACAAGACGACTACTATGAGGTTGTTCATGAACCTGGCAACCTTATCGTGTAAAATAATTCGCTACAGAAACCACTGCTTTACGAGCACGTGACTGCTTGGTGCAGACTTCCAGCCAATGGAATAGCTACATTTAAAATGATAGATTCTGCAAAGCACCTCCCTATACTTTTTTTTTTTTTTTTCATTGCTGCTTGACTTTTTTTAGTCTTCATTTTTCTTGGAGTTTCGACTGGCAAAGTGCTTATAGCGATTTCTTCTCGAGGCAGTGAATTCTTACTCTAATGTCTCAATCTGCCCAGGGGTTGGCGACCGGTAGAATCAGGATCTACCAGTAGATCTCAACTGATGATTGGGAAGATCCATGACTATAGAGGTAAAACAAAATTTAAGTCCTTCAAGTTTTTGATAGCCCTCGCCAGTCACAAGAACTAAAACCGCGACAGATTCAAATACATTTTTTTTTTAAATATTTTAAACACACGCATTTAATGCACTAAAAAGCCAAAAATAATTTGTCAAGGGGTTTATAGGTTGCAGTCAAAAAATGTAACATCACATTCACAAAAAGGGTGGGGTGTTTAAGCGCTTATCATATATTTTATCCATAAGTGTCTAATGAAGTATAAAGTTAATTTCATGTAGAATCAGCGCCCCATGCTTTTAGTCAATTTGATGTTACATTTGTTGACTGCAAGCTATAAACTCCTTAAACATTTTTTTTTGGCTTTTCAGTGCATTAAAAGCGTGTTTTTAAAATATTTTTATTTTATTTTTTATTTTCTTCTTTTTAGTGTTATGTTTTTGTTGTTTTTAAATTTAAGTCATATGTAATCGATCCGCTAATGACATCATCAGTTTGCATACAATAGCAAATAACAGCGTGTAAAAAAAGGACCACTTTAGCACAGCAGGTTTCACACTTTAATTACTTCCCTCATATCGCTACCAATTGTATACAACACTCGTTAGCATTGACTAAATGAACAGCGTCCAAAAAAAAAAGAAACTGCACATGCATGACGTCATCTATTTTGACATACTCAATGATTTTGTTTTTCCTATTTGTATTTTAACCTCCTGTAGCTGCTGTAGGATTTCGTAATGTTTTCTTTAGAATGAAATAATAATCAGAAAAGGTTGAAAATTATCCGAATAACTTGTACTAGGAAACGGTAATCTATAAATTACCGAAGATGAAGAGCGGTCGAGAATTATATCCCTTGTATGTTCTTACAGTACAAAAAAAGAGGCGCCAAAAAAATAATTATTTTTTTAAATTGTATTTTTTTTATTTTTTTTTATGACTGATTATTGTATTGTCATGGGGAATACACAACTATGCCAAGTTTCAGAGCTATTGCTCATCTGGAAGTGATTGAAAAATCTATTGCAAGATTTGAAAGGGACACGCAAGTGACAGGAAGTGACATATGTGAACGGTGGTTTGGTTTTAGAAAAGTAAGTGAGTGTAGAAAAATGGTTTGGAAAAAATGAATGGAGTGGTTAAAAGACTGTTCGTCTTTGTTGAAGGGAGGTGATATGTATAGAGGAGTGCTTTGAGCAAAGGGAGGAAACTCCGTGGTTTTCACTTAGAAGATGTAGTAGTTATGTTTAGAGTTAAGCATATTAATTGAGTCCTAAATTGTGGTGGGACAAATTTGCATGTAAAGTTTTGTAATAAGAATTGAAGAGAAGTGTATAGTTTTGAGTCAAATCATCAAAGGGAGATAACTTGGAATTACGTCCCTTGTAAGTTTTGGTGGGTGAGCAAGGAAAAAAAAAATACGCACGAGATAGCTGTGGTAGGATGAACACATTTTAGGAGTGAACGGAAAATGTTAGAACAAAGAAGAAGAGTCTGATATAGAACGCGCTGAGCGTAAGTTAGCAAGTGTGTGCTAGAGAGATGGTAGTTTGGAAGTTCATTAGTGAGCGAGGTTGATATTCATGTTTCTGGAAAACAAGCCATTTGGATGTGGTTGCTACTGTGGTTACAGACACGACATAACAAGAGTTATATTAACAAGTTGTCAAGGTTTTGTGTTTTTCAAGACAGCAGGTATGATTGCAGATTGAAGATAGATTTTGTTAGATAAAACAGAGACAGACGTAGTGATCAGGTAAACTGGTAGAAAATCAACATCCCTGGCAGTGTAGGCCAGTCTTCTAGCAAGATACCCCAGAAAGTCACTAAGTGAAAAGTTATAAAGATAATTTAATCTTTTTAGAAGATCACCCAGGTGACATAGCAGTGGAGACATTTGACGAGAGCAGATCAGTGACAGATATGTACAAGAATATGATTTTCGGATGTTCGCTGAATTGAGAGAAGGTACGAATGGAAATTATATCAAATTGAAATGTGTAAAATCTATGAGATAAATTTGCAGAAGAGAGAAGCGGATGCTATTTTATGTAAATAAAACTTTGAAGTTCGTTTTACTGCTGTTGGAGTACAGTGTGTCAACAGAGTTAGAAACCATCAACCATCTGTACTTCTTGTCTAACAGTGCATTTCATCACTTGTTTACATCAGAGTGTTTACATTGTCTGCTCACACATGCTGACCACTGATTATGGCAGTGATCTGAACCTATAACATCAACACTATACGAACACTATAAAGAAAATGAAAACTTTAACCCACACTAATCACGGCCACACATACAAGGCAAGTTAAATAAAAGTGTGTAATAAATATGATCAATATGAAAACATAACACACGATGAATGAAGTAAGCTCTTCATAACGGGAGCCGCGCTAGCGTAGTGGTTTCCACACTGCGCTGGCGACCGGGTGACCCAGGATCAAACTCGGGCGAGGACATTTGAAGCTTTTTCGTCAACCGGGATTTGGACTGGATTAACTCGAGCCCTGACGAGTACATCTGAAGATGTGTCGTCGACCAGGGACTGGCGGCTCCTGAGCCGACCCAGCTCTAACGGGTACCTCCGAAATCGGCGAGTATCTGCCTGAGCGGCGAGGGACATATGTCTCTGTGCAATAAAACAGGGATACTCACGTAAAATCAGTCTCAGGTTAGACACACTTACTTACTTAGTCGTTCCCCTTCTACCATGAGGTGTAGAGGTTTGGAAGAGAGAGCGCCAGACTATCCTATCGGCTGTCTTCCTCCTGGCCTGGTTCCATTCCAGGTTAGACATAATAACCTTAAAGTGTGATGCCTCCCTTCCGGTCTATGACAGCTCCGAGGTATTTAAAGTGGTTGACCTGCTCCATGATCTGTTCTCCCAACTTAATCTGATGCCTTCTTTCCTCTCGTTATATCGCTACGGTTTTTGTTTTAGAGCTGCTTATGACCATCCCTCTCTTCTCCGGCTCTTCCTTCCAAACTTGCAGGTTGGATTGAAGATGTGCCTCTGATTTAGCAATCAGGGCAACATCATCAGCAAATGCCAGCTCTGAAATACAGACTTGTCTCATTTTCCAGTGCCCAACTGAATACTATATTGTCCTCTCCCCACATGCCTAGATGACATCGTCCATGAGGAGTATGAAAAGACAAGGTGACAGAATATCACCGTTTCTTACACAAGTGGTTGTCCTGAACTCTTTTGACATATGGTTAGCCACCCTCACATAATGTCTGCAAGACCCGTAGAAGCTCTGTATAGCATGAATCAGAGATGCTGGAATGTTCTTCCTTGCCAAACAGCCCCAAAGTTTGCTCCAGGGGACTTTGTCAAACGCATTTTCCAGATTTAAAAAACAAAGATGCATTTCACTCTTATACTCAATGGCCTTTTCTCTCAGCTGTCTGAGTGTGATGATTGGGTCTTGAGTACCAATACTCTTTAAATTCCAATAACTAAACGCTCTACTACGGTGATTCTCAATCTACGGGTTGCAACCCAAAAATGGGTCTCGGGGAAACATTGGTATGGGTCGACCCTGTAGGTCTCCTTGTTGGCTGCTCCTTCTCCTACTGTCTCCGTACAGCTTCTAACGTTGGATCAGGGAACCAACACTGTATTAGATTTTAGAGAACTAGCGATAAATCATTCACTCCTTAAGGAGCATGGCGTCAAATTTGCAAGCTTAATTTTCTAAGAATACTTCACTTAGCACATGCACGGCATCTACAATGGTGTTTTCTATAGCAATAGTTTTACATGACAGGTTGTCAAACCATCAAAAACACCTTTGAAATCTTATATTCATTGCACTGGTCGTCGGCTTCACCAACTCTTAAATTTTGTTCTTCGTAGTAAAAATGCCAAGAACCACTGCTCTACTATCTTATTTCTAATCACTACATCCACTCTTGTCTCATTCATTCACTATCACTTTTCAACTCACAAGAGAGCATAGGCCTTCAACAAACTTATGCTGAGTCTCCCGTACCATCATCTTTTCATGACATCTTCATCTCCTTCATGTCTGTCTCCAGCTCTCTTCTCCATGTGTTTTTTTGGTCTCCCTCTACGTCTCCTATACTCTCCCTCTACGTCTCCTATACTCTGGGGATTCCTTGTAATGCTATCATCAAGTTTCCTCAGTGTTTGTCCTATCAACTTTCAGCGTCTTCTTCTCATCTCTTGTTCCACTGACATTTGTCTGGCTCTTGTCATCACTTGTTCCACTGACATTTGTCTGGCTCTTGTCATCACTTGTCCCTCTGACATTTGTCTGGCTCTTGTCATCTCTTGTTCCACTGACATTTGTCTGTCTCTTGTCATCAGTTAAACTATAGTGATCTTGTCGTACCACTTCAATCATTCTAATTTTTTTTTTTTACTTACGTCGACTATATTGCAGTTATACCCTGTTCAATCAAAACGGTTATATTTGGGGTATATGTTGCGTTAGGTTCTTCGGTGCTAGCCGGTTGCAAGTCCTGAAAAGGACTGGTCCTAAAAAGGACCACTAGCTGATTGTCTAGATTCCTCTCGTTGTTAGTCTGTTCGTGGTATCGTGGCGTGTTCAATAGTGTATTTCACCTCCTGCTTCGCTAGTTTGATGGCAGCCCTGAGAATGGCTAGTCCTAAAAAGGACTGCTAGCTGGCTTGTGGGGTTTTCTGTGTTTTTAACCTCCTCTGATCTGTTGTGTGTGTCGTCCTCTATGAACGTATGTAGCTTTTATTAGTTATTATTATTCTCCATTTTTAACAGCCATAAAATAGTGTGTTCTAGTGGTCTCAAAAGGGAGCAAAGAGTTCCATGCATGCCGTAAAAGGTGACTAAGGAGGGTTGGGCATGGGGCAGGTTATCCTCATCCAGTAGAAATTTAAAACCACAAGTACATGTACAACACTGCTTCTTCAAAATAATGAATAACTGCACTTCTTTTCCATGTTTCTGCGAATTCACTTGATTAGTTTTAAATTTCTCATAACTTCATTGTCTCCTATTATAATACTCCTGAAACTCTCTCTCTCTCTCTCATTATTCTCTCTCTATCACTGTTTGCTACATTCCTCCCTATTATCTTACTGAATATTATAATTGAAGGATAGATTAAAAGTTCAAGTGAAAAGTGACATAACTATAAGTGCGAAGGAACACCAAGAAGAGATAAGATAATAATGAGACCCACCAGAGTGTGTCACCAACATGAAAGACGCCAAATATTGAAAATCAATTACAGACAGCCATCGATGCGGAGACGGCATCTGATCTGACTATGTAATCATTTTAACTTTTATACAGTGAACTCTGGTTTCAACTCTGTTAGGCCCCACTCCCTCTTCTCTAAGTTGTTACGCGGAACGCAAGCATTTCTTAATCTCTTTTACGTGTCTTGATGTTCCTGTGATCTGGTAATGTAGGCTCAGATTAATGTATATTTCACAGTTTGACTGCTACCTAAATTACCCAGCGTTGCGCGGGTTATAGCATGATGCAGTAGACAGCCTCATAAGATGTGAGAGACTCATCTTAATCAACCGACGAACCAACTATTACCTGACAGACAGATGGTAGGAAACTCTATACAGAGCGCTACAACAAGAGGCAATCTGATCATCAGAAGTCGTCCTCCCATCGATCGAGTGTTTAGGCTCCTTAATCTCCTTTACACTCTAAGGGGAACGGGCCCACTTGGGTCATACTTCCAAGTGCCAGCCTCTTGTTGTCTTGCGCATAGAATTGAACCCACTCCACTTTGGCTGCAACTTTCAACTTCACTCCTATTTTCTGCTAGCTGGAGGCAATTGTGAAAGTAACCCCTATGTTGAAAACAAATTACTGTCCCGAGTTCCATAGCTCGTTGCAGTTGTTCCACAGCCAGCACGATGCCCTTTCCACAGTTTCGCAGAGCCTCTCAAGTGCCCTCTTTCTTGACTGTCCACACAACCCTAACAGAGGGCACTGAGCATCATCAGATTTTACCCATCTCACAAGGTTTGCAGGCGATGACAGGAGGTCATACATTGATCTGATAATGAAGCTGAGACTAAGAGGTGCCATATGCCATATATCATTCCATGTCAAGGACCTTTGCAGGGTTCCTTCCCATGTAGTCCATTGGCCTTGTAAGGTCCGCTGCACCGCTTTTTGCATCCTCTTATCATTCTCAGCTCCCCCTATTTTCTGAATTACATTGTCTCTGCGTTCCTTGTTTGATGCCTTGGACCACCAGCGGATGTCATCATGGTCAAATCCTAGTCTATTCGTCTTTGTGAATCCGATTACCTTCCTCAGCTTGAGCGAGCTTCAGCGGCCATATAAACAAAAAAGCGGAACAATCAAAGTAGCAGGAACCAAACTACCCACCTGTCGTATATGGTATACTGGGCAGGACACTAATGGTCGCATCGCTACAGTATGATCAGATGGCCTATGGAATGTTGTCAATAAGGTCTCCAGAAATTGGTTCGTTAAGAAAGGAAGAGACCTTTTCGAGATAAGGACAAGAAGAAGAGAAGGCGAATGCTGTCCACTAGATAGTGTTTTGTAATAAATCATGGAAAGTTTTCTATTTCCCTACGACCGTTGCCCCTTTCCCTGATCTCGATAAAGAAAAAACCCCCAACATCCTAAATGAAGGATTTTACCTATATGTAAATACATTAAATAATTAGGTAATGATCAGCGCAGCTATACAGTTTATTAGTTAAATATATACATGTATAGGGTTAGTAGAAAGTAAAAATGATGATGATGAAAGACAATTCACATACACATGAAATGTAAAAACGTAGTTAATTAAATATGAGAGTCAGCCTAAGTAATTAGTAAAATGATGATATAATATACTAATTTATTAAGTGTTACCCCACTGATGTCCAGTCTACACTATGAGTATTTCAAGTTTCCTTCAGTGTACGTTTATGCGATGGTATGCACTGACTGTCCCAAGTAGATGTAAGTTACGCCGTGTGGATTATCTCCAAGACGAGGAATTATTGATGAAAACGTTTGCACGTATAGGTAGTGAGAACTTGGAATATATAGTGTCTCTCAATGCTTGGGAATCTCTCTAGCGTCAACAAACCGTTGACACTTGTCTTAGGAAAACATATCCTGTATGATCTTGAAAAAGCACTGAATAGACTTGAGCTCTTCGCGAAATGATCTGCTGGTGACAAGTGTGTTTCGAGCAATACACGATTAGAGTAGATGAATTCGCTTCATGCACTGACTTACTGTGCAACTGAACTTTGTTCAAGCTGTCAGTTTCTGAGTTAGTCGAACTGTATAAATATATGCGAGTAACCTTGTGCGGACGTCGTCTTGATATCTTGGCAAATCAATTTGTGAATATGTGATCTTGATTCAGTAAATACGCTTTTGAGTGAGTTGAAATTGATATACAGGAGAATCAAATTGTGAGTGCTTTAACTTGACTCAGGCAATATGCTTTTGAGTGAGTTGAATATATATATACAAGGTATATATATATATATATATATATATATATATATATATATATATATATATATATACAAGGTATATATATATATATATATATATATATATATATAGTGATGATGTCCAAATGATACAACGTTAAAATATCTCCAAAATTAACGATGAAATGTAGGGTTAAAAATAATGCGTAAGATACTAGGAGACATGATCGCCCACGCCATACTTTCCCACCGCCATTTAAAACTAACGAGTTAGAAGTGCAGACGGAACGTTTACCCTTGTAGACGGGAGAGAACGGAGGACACAAAAAAGGAAAATATGACTGAACCGTGTTTGAAGTTCGATCGGCAAAAAGACGCAAGGAGGGGGGGTGAAAGGAAAAAAATTCACGTCCCGAGTTGACATAAAGTAAGGAAATGGACAAGAAATGGACATTAGCGCTGGATCGAGACAGTCATTTCTTGGACGATTTTTCGATACTTGGTCTTTATTTGAATGCCGCGGCAAAACACATGATGGAAGGATCTCGAACAAAATTCAAAATTTAAACTTGAAAAAAAAAAAAATACGTTTTTCTTAATAATAGAGTTATGAAAATAAAACCTAGCTAGTTTGATAGCCCATCTTGAGCAGAGAAATAATATGCTTTCAATTATACAGACGGATAGATAATAAGGAAGATATTGACAAAAGACTGTATTGATCATAACAGACAAGTGACTGCACTGTTAACCCATGTCACTAAAAGTAACCAAAATCTTGGCCTTGAGTCTGCAACATAAATTCAAACTGTAATTAAAGAGAGGGAATGTGGTGGAGCATTGTAGCTAATAATAACTTGGACAGCAGATTCGTGTAGGAAATGCATGTAAAACCAAGTGTGTTTTTATGAAAAAACAAGTAGAGGCAGACGGACTAACAGACCGTAATACATACTTGACTGAGATTTGACTGAAGTGACTTTTGGTTGCCAATTTGAAAGTTAGGGGGGAAGTCGGCGATTGGTCAACGCAATTAATAGTAGTGTGATAGAGAGGTGAAAGTTTGCCATTTGCCATAGTCTGTTCAGAGACGCAGTTCGTATCTAAAGTGGTGTTGATTCCCGAAGAATATAATTTTATAAGTGGGACGCCATCATACAGCCAGCAGCTCAGCTGAGTTTTGCTAGCAAATGTAACTGTGTTCTCAATTTCTGAATTCTGGTAAGAATGAATAATACTTATTCTGTATATTTTAATAATTCGAGTGATTGATACTGCCATATCATAAAAATGATTACGACAAGTAAGTGTTCGCTCTAGATCCCCAGCCCTAGATCAGGGTCTAGAGATATACATACAACGAAAATACATAGGCACGCCTAAATAAAACTAGGAAAAAAGATCTAATGTTGAGATCAGTGGAACATATCACCTATCTTATTTAATAGCAGGAAGCTATTGAACATATCTCAGATGTAAGGTAGTCTTGGGAACTGATACTATGTGAAACCAACTTGGTAAGATGTGCTGTGTGGTCAGAGAGATCTGACCTAGTCTATGTGGTGTTGTTGTGTGTAGTGTTGTGTGCAGAAATGGTTTAGAGGATGGAATTCTGACACATGACCAATACTTTTGTTTCAGAACTGTGAGTTTATATTTGGCACCAAAGCGGTGTCAAATGCTGTGTTAACATATATACAAGTGTGGACCAGAGCAGTCCGTCATTGTGTCTGAGCAGCCGTATATTGCCCCCTGCACGGAGAGGTGGGGCCACCAGACTTCTGTACCGGATCGATGCAGGCAGATAAGTCAGATCTGGCCTGCTGGACGTTCACCAACGACATTTTCACAAAATTAATCCCAATTCAACCTTAACTAACGCCATGACAGTGGGAAAATTAAATTATATATATTTATCCCTTAAGTCAACGAACAATGTTGGGCATTCATAGACTAGGAGTGATGACACCATCCCAACAGCATATCTAGTAAAACGTTCTCCAGTGACTATCTTAATATATTTATTATTAACTAGTTATTTGAAATACGTAATTACACATTTTTCATCTATTATGTAACATGATTTTGCATTCAATTTATGACTCCATAATATTTCTCATGTTCTGACCAACTAAACATTTGGTTCAGAACAAAATAAATTTATCAAAAAGATTAATTTGTAAAAACTAAAACAGCCTGAGTTAGTTCAGTGTGTCATAAATTTATTAGTATTATTAGACTTCTTAACTATCTGTGTGTGTGTGTGTACTCTACCACAACACAGTACATATCATACCCTAGACGTTTAACATAGCCACATTCATTAGAAAAAAAGATATGTGTGAGGTCGTAAGTGGTAGCAAGAAGGGCCTTCTGTAATTCACATCTATATTTATATCAGGAGCCTTCACAGCTGACCTCATACATCACACTAGGTGACATCAACCATACAATACCATCAAAATCCACTACATATATTGGGGTCTCTTGTCCCGGGATAATTTGCTTATCAATAATATTAGGATCTCCTGGTGGGAGAATTAAAATTAGGGGAACACATTGTAAAAATTAAAAGTGTCCCTTAAAAGTAAAAGTGAAAATAAAAGTTGGTGAATCTTCACAGCCAGTGGTAATTAATTAGTTAACTGGCTAATTAGAATTACTTTAGACTATAGTAATTAGAATTACTTTCGTTGTTTAGTGGTTGGATTTTTACCCTGATCATTGTTATTTTGTGTGATGGCGGAGCTAGCTAAGTTCAGATCAGCTGCTGTGCTAACGGCGAAGGATATGGGAATGGATGGTCAGGTTTTAATTCAATATGTAACTGCTGAATGTGACAAGTATATTGAAAGGGAAGATAGGAGGTTAGCTGAAGAAAAGAGGTTACAAATTGAGGCTGATAGAGAACTTAAGAGGCTGCAGATTGAGGCAGAAGAAAAACGACAGCAAAGGGAGGCAGAAGATAAAAAGGCCAAAAGGGAGGCAGAAGATAAAAAGGCCGAAAGGGAGGCAGAAGATAAAAGATTGACTGCCGAAAGGGAGGCAGAAGATAGAAGGTTGCAAAGGGAGCACGAATTACGACTAAGGGAGCTGGAGCTACAAGGCCAGGCTCCTGAAAATGGTGCCAGCCCTTTTGCCTCAGATGCTGCAGCTAGTCAGGGTGCCTCAAACTCAGCTATGGGGTTTCATTTAGACCATTTTGTTGAAAAAGACGATGACATCGAGGGGTACCTCGGACGTTTTGAGTTATTAGCTACTACATATGGGTTAGAGAGAGAGAGGTGGAGTTTAAAGTTATCACAGGGACTGAGAGGTACTTCTTATGAAGTCTTCGCAAAAATGAACAGAGAAGACCAAGACAATTATGACATGTTAAAGCAGGCTTTGTTATTGAGGTACGAAAAAAAATGGTGAATTTTATCGTAAGAAATTTAGAAATGCCAAACTGTTGTCTGGGGAGACATACCACCAATTCTCTGCCAGACTGGAAACCTATTTGGAGAAATGGACTGCTCTGGGGAAGACCCAAGATCTTAAGGAGATGATCATGATAGAGCAATTGAGAGAGTCCATGGTTCCAGACATGAGAAAATTTCTCATGGAACAAGGTGCAGAGAAGTTGGGGGAGATTTTAAATGTCACTGAGAGGTATCAGGCAGCCCAGGCAGAGGTAAGTGGCAATAAAAAAAAGCACATAGAAACTTTTAAAGCTCCACAGCCATTTAATAAATTTGAAAATAGAGAACAGGGTAATAAGGGAAAAGGACAAACTTTGAAGGGCCAAGAAATGACTATCGAGACAGAAACTCACAGTTCAATGACCAAAAATACAATGAAATGTGGTAGGGTGGGCGAGATGATGATGATTATTATGTTGTGATGTGTGATCACTCTCCTGCTTACACTGGTACCGACCCGAACAACAATAAAACTCTTGATTCTAGAGGCAGGGGCTATATTTATTTTTATAACCCATTCAGTGACAAAGCAAACATTAAACAAATAAACTAGCGAACATAATAAAACAAAACTGAACAAAACAAAACACCCAACAGTGCCCGATGCTAATCTGAAGAAGCAAACAAAGCACAGAATAGTTAAAATCATAATATAATACTGAATGAGAAACACCACGCTCTCACCTGGCAAACAGTCCTTCCACGTGTACTACCTGACATCCTCAACTATCACGCACGCACTCATGCGTGTCATCCAATGCGACTAGTAAGGTGTTGTGCGTGGGGCTGGCAATCTCACCATGTAACACAGGTTGCTACCGAAACTACTACAAGAGCACACACTCAGCTATCACACACACACACACTCATGCATGTCGTCCAATGAGACTAGTAAGGTGTTGTGCATGAGGCTGGCAACCTCACCATGTAACACAGATTGCTACCAAAACCACTACTGCCCGAGCATCTGAATGCTTAATATGAAGGCAAACCACACTGTTGGCCCCATGCTCCCTCAGGAGCGGAGAAGAGAAATATATATCTTGAAGTGAGCCCACGTGCTCTCACAACCATTCCTCACATAACCATAATTAAATAATCATCAAATGGACATAAAATAATATTCAACTATATGTACAACAAATACTCTTAGTAATGAGAATAAGCTACTACCTCGTAACCGATCCACATCAGTATTCGTTACTGCATTCTGAAGCATGTCGTATGTGACGACTGGTGCGCCTGGCAACAAGCGTGTCGTATATGACCACTGATGAGACTGGGAATCTCATCACATGAAACACATCGTTACCGAAACAAATCACTGCCATAGCATAAAAATGCTTCTTGTCGGCTTGTGATAGACACCAGCCACATTGGTGTTTCCATGCTCCGCCGGGAGCAACCAGAGAAACACATGTCTCAACAAAGGAGTGGCCTCGCGCTCTCCAGAAATCTAAATACATATTCTCACCTCACAGTAACCCATTAAATATACAGTAGAATTATCAATAAACGTGAAATACACTAAATTACTCTTACATAAAGAATACAATATAATTATTCTCGACTTAAGCCAAACTGGGACTAAATACACAACGTGCCACATGGCGTAGCATTTACCAAGAAAACTCTCTCTTTCCTTTACTGGGGAACATTATCTTTATCTGCTTCCCACCCCCGTCTCAATTCACACAATATAAAACTGCGTAACATTAAGTGATAACTAAGAGTGTTACCGCAGACCCCTCGCGCCGCTTTTATACAATCACCACGTGGCTCTCCCTGTTGCCATCTTCCCAACTAGTTAATATTATCTAAATTGCAGTTTCTGATAACATTTCTGTCCAGTTTCATGTATAAAACACTCTCCTACTAAATTTGCCCGGTCTGATGGATGAAATACTTGATACTAAATTCTCACATCTGGATTTAGGCTTTGCGTGCCTAATAAAACCTATCAAACATTATTTTCACTCATCTATCATTTCAAGACTAAATTATAATGTCCTAAAAAGACATTTCCTTTGGAAACACATCTATCTATATCACTCAACATTAAAATAGCCACATCGATATTATTTCCGAATTAAATCAAACTAATTCTAATTTAAATTAACTCACGTGTCATGTCTTTGTGTTCTTCTGTGTGGGTACACAGCGCGCCTCGTTTCGTTCCCTCTTGTCTGGACTGATACTTAAAAAAGGGCCGCTGGTAGTTCGCTATCTCTTTTTATAGGCACTAGGCTAATCACTCACTTTACTGCGCGCTAGGCGTATTAATCGTGGCTACTTAAATATCACACGCGATTATCGCTTTAGGAATAGCGAAAACACAAATAAAACCTACAGCTATTTAATATAACACACGAGTATCAAATATGATTCACAACTATACACCACAATTAATTTAAAGGCATTATTGTGGCCTCATTACATATCTTCTACTTCAGACTTTTCACAACCCAGAATGCTTCGCGCACATCGAAAATAATCTGCCTAGAAACAGGTAGGGGGCGGGCGTCTCCTTTTCGGCCCCATCACATATCTCCCTCCTGATTTTGTTGTCGTCCCGACAACATCACTACCTCAGGCACTTCTGTCGAAATCTCTTAGATCGTTGGTGCTGCGTTTGATTATTTCTCAGCGTCGATGTTTTGGGCTCAGATTCTGTATTCGGTACAACTCGGCTGGGGACCCTCTTGGTCGTTATGTCCCCAGTTGTACGTTGTCGGGCTGGCAGTTGCTGTGGTCTAGAAGACTCGCACACCTGTGCCGCATCGCTGCCTGCCCGTGACGTCTGCCTGTCAGTGCTTGTAGCTGTCGAATCTGTAGGGGGATTGCTCCTGACGTGCTTGACACTCGTTTTGCGTGGATTGTGGCCAACATTCCCCACTATCTGCTTTTGATGTGTCTCCTCCTCTGAACCTTGACTTGCACTCCCTCCTCTCTGTTTAAGACGAGTTTCCTCCCCTAACCGACTACCAATCTTCTCGGCGCCCTTAGGGTGACAGTTGTCACGGTCATCTCTTGGCTTGCACCCGGAAGGAAACCTGGTTGTGGTAGCACGTCTCTGGAAAGAGCTCTTTGAAGGACAGGCGGCTATCAAATGTTCAGTTGACTTGCATCGAAAACATCTCTTCGGAAGCGGACCTTGAGGGCACTTGGCTGCCATGTGGTCTGACAGGTCCCCACAATTGTAGCATCTTATCTTTCTGGGCTTCCTCTGTGCCATGGGTCGCTTCCTGTTTCCTTTGCATTCTTGACCGCCAATGCCGCACACATAGATTGCTTCCATGCCCTGGACAGATGGTTTGCTGTCAAATTCCACTCTCTCATTTCTCGCCAGACTCCGGAATCCCTTTCTGAAGATCTTGGTCTGATGTACAAATACATCAATACCTCCATCATCTGGCGTGATGAATCCCCATCCCCTGCGGACACTGTACCACTTGCAAACTCCTTTTCGCCTTGTCGGTGCCACTGCGTTTATCGGTGCTGTCAGCTCACAGCTTTCCTTGGCAACAGCCTGACTCTCACACGCAAGAAGGTCTAGTTGAGGTTCCTGCGGACACACCTCCTCGTCTTGCGTTGGCTGTTCCCGCGGACACACCCCCTCGTCTTGCGTTGGCTTTTCCCGCGGCTGGCATGGCGCTCTCTTTCTCTGCACCTCCTCTTGTGCTGGCGAACTGGCCTCTGACATCTGTGCTATCTGGGACTTTAGGAAGGATAATTCTGCTCTGAGTGCCTCCTCCTCCTTCTTAACTTCTGCACTTGCTATCTGGACCAGTGTCTCAGGCTTTTTACTTCCACCATAAACAGCATATTCCCAAAAGAAAATTCCTGTTCACCTCACTGACTTGTGGTTGCTCGCTGTAGGCTTTTTTGACAATTTCCAGTAACTTCTCAGGGCTGGCCTTGGCTCCGCCATGTATCCGTAATTCTCTAGATACCCACTGTGTCACGTTGTTCCATATCATGTCTAACTTGTCTTCTGCACAAAAAGGCGCCACCTTCCACGCGGCTTCCACATCCTCCACAAACTCTTGCCAAGTGGGCCTCCCCTCTCCACTAAACAACCTTATCTCTGGCTCCTTCACGTACAATATCTTCACAGGCGCATTAGCCATCTTGCTGCAGGAATGCACTGCTGGGTGTTTACAATATTTGTTCGTTTGCTGTTTGCTCGTTGTCACTGTCTGCCTTATCCTGCCGACAACGCCAATTGTGATAGGGTGGGCGAGATGATGATGATGATTATGTTGTGATGTGTGATCACTCTCCTGCTTACACTGGTACCGACCCGAACAACAATAAAACTCTTTATTCTAGAGGCAGGGGCTATATTTATTTTTATAACCCATTCAGTGACAAAGCAAACATTAAGCAAATAAACTAGCGAACATAATAAAACAAATTAAACAAAACAAAACACCCAACAGTGCCCGATGCTAATCTGAAGAAGCAAACAAAGCACAGAATAGTTAAAATCATAATATAATACTGAATGAGAAACACCACGCTCTCACCTGTCAAACAGTCCTTCCACGTGTACTACCTGACATCCTCAACTATCACGCACGCACTCATGCGTGTCATCCAATGCGACTAGTAAGGTGTTGTGCGTGGGGCTGGCAATCTCACCATGTAACACAGGTTGCTACCGAAACTACTACAAGAGCACACACTCAGCTATCACACACACACACACACTCATGCAAGTCGTCCAATGAGACTAGTAAGGTGTTGTGCATGAGGCTGGCAACCTCACCATGTAACACAGATTGCTACCAAAACCACTACTGCCCGAGCATCTGAATGCTTAATATGAAGGCAAACCACACTGTTGGCCCCATGCTCCCTCAGGAGCGGAGAAGAGAAATATATATCTTGAAGTGAGCCACGTGCTCTCACAACCATTCCTCACATAACCATAATTAAATAATCATCAAATGGACATAAAATAATATTCAACTATATGTACAACAAATACTCTTAGTAATGAGAATAAGCTACTACCTCGTAACCGATCCACATCAGTATTCGCTACTGCATTCTGAAGCATGTCGTATGTGACGACTGGTGCGCCTGGCAACAAGCGTGTCGTATATGACCACTGATGAGACTGGGAATCTCATCACATGAAACACATCGTTACCGAAACAAATCACTGCCATAGCATAAAAATGCTTCTTGTCGGCTTGTGATAGACACCAGCCACATTGGTGTTTCCATGCTCCGCCGGGAGCAACCAGAGAAACACATGTCTCAACAAAGGAGTGGCCTCGCGCTCTCCAGAAATCTAAATACATATTCTCACCTCACAGTAACCCATTAAATATACAGTAGAATTATCAATAAACGTGAAATACACTAAATTACTCTTACATAAAGAATACAATATAATTATTCTCGACTTAAGCCAAACTGGGACTAAATACACAACGTGCCACATGGCGTAGCATTTACCAAGAAAACTCTCTCTTTCCTTTACTGGGGAACATTATCTTTATCTGCTTCCCACCCCCGTCTCAATTCACACAATATAAAACTGCGTAACATTAAGTGATAACTAAGAGTGTTACCGCAGACCCCTCGCGCCGCTTTTATACAATCACCACGTGGCTCTCCCTGTTGCCATCTTCCCAACTAGTTAATATTATCTAAATTGCAGTTTCTGATAACATTTCTGACCAGTTTCATGTATAAAACACTCTCCTACTAAATTTGCCCGGTCTGATGGATGAAATACTTGATACTAAATTCTCACATCTGGATTTAGGCTTTGCGTGCCTAATAAAACCTATCAAACATTATTTTCACTCATCTATCATTTCAAGACTTAATTATAATGTCCTAAAAAGACATTTCCTTTGGAAACACATCTATCTATATCACTCAACATTAAAATAGCCACATCGATATTATTTCCGAATTAAATCAAACTAATTCTAATTTAAATTAAACTCATTTTACTGCGCGCTAGGCGTATTAATCTTGGCTACTTAAATATCACACGCGATTATCGCTTTAGGAATAGCGAAAACACAAATAAAACCTACAGCTATTTAATATAACACACGAGTATCAAATATGATTCACAACTATACACCACAATTAATTTAAAGGCATTATTGTGGCCTCATTACATATCTTCTACTTCAGACTTTTCACAACCCAGAATGCTTCGCGCACATCGAAAATAATCTGCCTAGAAACAGGTAGGGGGCGGGCGTCTCCTTTTCGGCCCCATCACAGAAAGAAAACCGTTTAACCAAGGAAAAAGATGGTGTAAATGGTGCAAGAAAGATAACCATAACACCGAATTTTGTAGAAGGAAACCTTCAAAGATTGCTGCAATGAAGTCGGGGACTCAAAGATTAAAGGTTAATCCTAATGGACAGCAGGAACCTTATCACCCCCCAGTTTGTGAGGATGTTATTTGTAATGGGGTCACCATAAGGTGCCTTTATGATACAGGTTTGGATTATGATTCAGTTGTGAAGTCTAGCCTAGTGGACCCAAGTCAGTATACCACAGAAACAGTGGAAATACAAGGGGCGACTAAGGACATACCACTCATGACACTTCCCATCGCAAGGATAACGGTGAAAACTCGCTATGTGGAAGGAGAAATCAGAGCAGCAGTGATAGATGAACCAATCTACCCTCTGATATTGGGGTGTAGATACGTCTTCTTGGGGAATCCCGAGAGACCTGTGATCATGGCGACAGTGCAGACCAGGTCACAGAAGAAGGAGGAAGAAGGTGAACCTATAAATGCTCATCCAGAGGAGATGAGGAAAGCGCAGGGTGAGGATAGGACACTCAAGCCATGTTTTTAAAAATTGCCCAAATGTCACACACCTCCAAGCAAGGGGGAATATTTTATGAAGAACAAACTATTATACAGGAAGGCCGGAACTGGAACAAATGGTCACAACCAGCTGGTTCTTCCCACTTCATATAGGGATAAAGTGATGGAACTCGGGCATGCGATTCCCTTCAGTGGTCACATGGGGATCAGCGGCACAGGACAGCGTATAGCTTGTCATTACTTCTGGCCAGGGATAACGGAGGATATAAAAAGATATGTCAAATCCTGCCCAGAATGTCAAAGGGTAGCTCCAAAGCACTGGACTGCTCCTGCAACTCTAGGGGAAATGCCTATAGTGGGAACACCTTTTGAGAGGGTTGCAGTGGATAATGTGGGACCTCTCACTCGGACCAAGAGGAGGAACAGTTACATCCTTACTCTGGTGGACACTTGTTCTATGTGGGGAGAGGCGGTAGCCCTGCCATCAATTGATTCAAAGCATGTAGCAGAGGCACTACTTACAATATTCACAAGATTAGGATTCCCGCTCCAAATCTTGACTGATAATGGCTCTCAGTTCAAGGGGAAACTAACGGAAGAAGTTTTTAAGCTATTTCAAGCCAGACACTTTCATTGTAGCCCGTACCACCCACAAGGGAACGGTCAGGTAGAGAGGTTTAATGGGACGCTCATTTCTATCCTGAGGAAGCTGGCACACGAAAAACCGGATCTGTGGGATCAATTCCTGCCCGCCGCATTGTTTGCGTATCGGGAGGTACCACATAGTTCAACCGGGATGGCTCCCGCAACTCTGCTATTTGGGAGGCCAATAAAAGGTCCATTAGAAGCACTATTAAGGACCTGGACAGATGAGAAGGCAGAAGAGATTGTTACCTCATCCTATCAATACGTGAACGAACTGACCACTCGTCTGAAAGCTAAATGAAAACTGGCAAATGATAATTTGAGACAAGCCAGGAAGAAACATGCAGCATATTTTAATAGGAAGGCAAAGGACAGAGAACTAGCTGTGGGAGAGAAGGTGCTTCTTCTACTACCCGACAGCCAGAATAAATTACAAATTGAATGGCAAGGTCCATATACGGTTCTAGAGAAGGTGTCTAGAACAAACTATAAAATTGACAAAAAGGGGAAGGAGAAAGTTTATCATGTAAACCTTTTAAAGAAATATCTGGACAGACCACTCCAGGAAAGCACCCCCTTACTGACCTTGCCTATCGCAACGCAAATGCAAAAGGAACCACTCACCTCGCATGAATACCCATTACATCCTTGTGAAACAGCGGCACAGGTAAAAGTCAGTAAGCACCTGACTAAAAATCAGAGGGAGAGAGTTCAACAGGTTCTGGAGGAACATACAGATGTATTAACAGATAAACCAGGCCATACAAATTTGCTACAGTATGACATGAAACTGGTAGACTCAAACCCAATCTGTATGAGAGCCTATTCTATTCCGTTCGCGAAGGAGAAGGCATTGAAGGAAGAAATAGATTATTTGTTGAAGGAGGGGATTATTTCACACAGTGAATCATCTTTTAGCTCCAGTGTCGTTTTGTTGAGGAAACCGTCTGGGGAACACAGACTGTGCATAGATTACAGGAAACTGAATGCTGTCACAGAAGGACAAGTGGATCCATTACCAGACACAAAACAGTTATTTGCCAGATTAAACAAGGCAAAATACTTTTCCAAGGTGGATCTTAGTAAAGGCTATTACCAGATTCCAGTGAAGCCTGAAGTGAGACCTTAGCACATCGGAAGGACATTATGAATTCAACATGCTACCATTTGGATTGAAAAATGCTCCGACTGTATTTTCAAGGATGATGCGCAAATTGTTGGATCCCCTGAATAACCCATGTATCACGAATTTCATGGATGATATTCTCGTCGCCACAGAGACATTTGAAGAACACATTGACGCTCTAAAAATGTTATTTAATAGGCTTAGGGAGGCGAACTTAACTGCTAGGTCAACAAAATGTTGTATTGGATGCAAAGAGTTGGAATTCATGGGACACACTGTATATCAGGGTAACATGACCCCTGATCCCAAGAACTTGGAGAAACTGCAGAGAGCACCTAGACCACAAACAAAAAAGGACGTGCGATCATATTGTCGTTATGCGGATTTTATCAAAAATACATCAAAAATTTTAACTCTATTTGTGCTCCTCTGACTGATCTGACTCGCAAGGGACTTCCAGATAAAATTATTTGGACTGCGCAAAGTGAATTAGCTTTCCAAGAATTAAAGGAAAAACTCACTAGCAAGCCTATTCTCAAATTGCCTGATTTGACACAGGACTTTGTAGTGAGAACAAATGCAAGTAATGCAGGCCTCGGGGCGGCCTTGTTGCAGAAGTCATCTTCACCAGATGGGGAACTGAACCCAGTCGCTTATGCAAGCCGCAAATTGAATAAAGCGGAACAAGGATATTCCACAAGCGAAAAGGAGTGTTTAGCGTTAATCTGGGCAATAAAGAAGTTTCAAATCTATTTGTATGGTAGGACTTTTGTGGTCCAGACGGATCATCAGCCCCTCGTATTCTTATCTCAGGCTAAGCATGGAAACGCAAGATTGCTGACGTGGTCTTTATTGTTGCAACCTTATCAGTTTAGTATCCAATATATCCCAGGCAAATTAAATGTCGGTGCAGATTTTCTCAGTCGGCACCCCTGTGATCAAGATTAGATAGTGGTAGGCGTGAGGAGAAATTTTATCTATGTGTATCACTGGTTTTGGAACTTGCCGTAGTGCATGTTCTCAGGTGGGGACATGTGTGATGATGTCCAAATGATACAACGTTAAAATATCTCCAAAATTAACGATGAAATGTAGGGTTAAAAATAATGCGTAAGATACTAGGAGACATGATCGCCCACGCCATACTTTCCCACCGCCATTTAAAACTAACGAAGTGCAGACGGAACGTTTACCCTTGTAGACGGGAGAGAACGGAGGACACAAAAAAAGGAAAATATGACTGAACCGTGTTTGAAGTTCGATCGGCAAAAAGACGCAAGGAGGGGGGTGAAAGGAAAAAAATTCACGTCCCGAGTTGACATAAAGTAAGGAAATGGACAAGAAATGGACATTAGCGCTGGATCGAGACAGTCATTTCTTGGACGATTTTTCGATACTTGGTCTTTATTTGAATGCCGCGGCAAAACACATGATGGAAGGATCTCGAACAAAATTCAAAATTTAAACTTGAAAAAAAAAATACGTTTTTCTTAATAATAGAGTTATGAAAATAAAACCTAGCTAGTTTGATAGCCCATCTTGAGCAGAGAAATAATATGCTTTCAATTATACAGACGGATAGATAATAAGGAGGATATTGACAAAAGACTGTATTGATCATAACAGACAAGTGACTGCACTGTTAACCCATGTCACTAAAAGTAACCAAAATCTTGGCCTTGAGTCTGCAACATAAATTCAAACTGTAATTAAAGAGAGGGAATGTGGTGGAGCATTGTAGTTAAAAATAACTTAGACAGCAGATTCGAGATTTGACTGAAGTGACTTTTGGTTGCCAATTTGAAAGTTAGGGGGGAAGTCGGCGATTGGTCAACGCAATTAATAGTAGTGTGATAGAGAGGTGAAAGTTTGCCATTTGCCATAGTCTGTTCAGAGACGCAGTTCGTATCTAAAGTGGTGTTGATTCCCGAAGAATATAATTTTATAAGTGGGACGCCATCATACAGCCAGCAGCTCAGCTGAGTTTTGCTAGCAAATGTAACTGTGTTCTCAATTCTGAATTCTGGTAAGAATGAATAATACTTATTCTGTATATTTTAATAATTCGAGTGATTGATACTGCCATATCATAAAAATGATTACGACAAGTAAGTGTTCGCTCTAGATCCCCAGCCCTAGATCAGGGTCTAGAGATATACATACAACGAAAATACATAGGCACGCCTAAATAAAACTAGGAAAAAAGATCTAATGTTGAGATCAGTGGAACATATCACCTATCTTATTTAATAGCAGGAAGCTATTGAACATATCTCAGATGTAAGGTAGTCTTGGGAACTGATACTATGTGAAACCAACTTGGTAAGATGTGCTGTGTGGTCAGAGAGATCTGACCTAGTCTATGTGGTGTTGTTGTGTGTAGTGTTGTGTGCAGAAATGGTTTAGAGGATGGAATTCTGACACATGACCAATACTTTTGTTTCAGAACTGTGAGTTTATATTTGGCACCAAAGCGGTGTCAAATGCTGTGTTAACATATATACAAGTGTGGACCAGAGCAGTCCGTCATTGTGTCTGAGCAGCCGTATATTGCCCCCTGCACGTATATTTATCCCTTAAGTCAACGAACAATGTTGGGCATTCATAGACTAGGAGTGATGACACCATCCCAACAGCATATCTAGTAAAACGTTCTCCAGTGACTATCTTAATATATTTATTATTAACTAGTTATTTGAAATAAGTAATTAGACATTTTCCATCCATTATGTAACATGATTTTACATTCAATTTATGACTCCATAATATTTCTCATGTTCTGACCAACTAAACATTTGGTTCAGAACAAAATAAATTTATCAAAAAGATTAATTTGTAAAAACTAAAACAGCCTGAGTTAGTTCAGTGTGTCATAAATTTATTAGTATTATTAGACTTCTTAACTATCTGTGTGTGTGTGTGTGTGTGTGTACTCTACCACAACACAGTACATATCATACCCTAGACGTTTAACATAGCCACATTCATTAGAAAAAAAGATATGTGTGAGGTCGTAAGTGGTAGCAAGAAGGGCCTTCTGTAATTCACATCTATATTTATATCAGGAGCCTTCACAGCTGACCTCATACATCACACTAGGTGACATCAACCATACAATACCATCAAAATCCACTACATATATATATATATATATATATATATATATATATATATATATATATATATATATATATATATATATATATGTGTGTGTGTTTGTGTGTATGCATATATATGTGATAAGGTTGGTGAGGAATGATGATGCTGTTGTGATATGTGATTACTTTCTTGCACACTCGCACCCAACCCGAACAACTATAAAACTCTGATTCTAAAGGAGTGGCTGTATTTATTTATACAACCCTGTCAGTGACAAAGAGCAAATAAACGAACGCTTAACAAATACCAAACAAACAAAACACCCAGCCAGAGCTAAATTGCTAACCTCCATGCCATGCGCAAACTTCTCCTGACTCTGGGTGTCTTCTTCTCACATCTTGCCTCTACTGCGAATCTCACCAAACTGCCTTCGGCCTGTGGCGCTCCCGTATTCTATACACCAAATAACCGCATCACGCAGGTCTGGCGTGCTGACGTAGTGATTTACGCTCGCGCACTCGCAAAGCGGGATGCTCGTGAAGAACTTTTTACCGTTATTCTTGTAAAACTTATACTGGACAAATACACAGCTACACACTTCAGGTATTAAACACATAAATATGAAAATAGGGCTTTATTATGGCCCTATCACATATATATGAAAAGATGGGCGAGAACGATGTGTGTTGAGATATGTGATCACTTTATTGCCTTGTGGCCAATTCGCTCTAGACCCGTACAACACTAAACTCATGATTCTAAGGCAGGGGTTGTATTTATTGATAGTTTACAACCCAGTCAGTGACAAAGAGTAAATAGACAAACAAACGAACACTAAACCAACACTAAACACCCAGCCAGTGCCCATGTGTTAAACCGAAACGCAAATAAAGCACTGACTAGTTAAAATCACAATATTTAAATAAAGAGAAACACCATACTTTCACCTGCCGAACAGTTCGTTCTTCAACGCCATCTGAAACATCTCACTATTATACTAGTGCCATACTAGTGCCATACTAATGTGATACTATGCATGAGGCTGGCAATTTCACCATGTAACACAGATTGCCACCGAAGCCACTGCTGCACGTGCATATGAATGCTTTGTGCGGGCTTCATGGAAGCCAGCCACATTGGTGGCTTCATGCTCCATAAGAAGCAAGAAGAGATTTAATTTTTTCCTAAGTGAACTCACGTGCTCTCATAAACCATCCTCCACCCTTCCATTCCATGACAATAATTAAATAATTATAAAATGGGCACAACACTGAAATAAACGCTATGTACAACCAATACTCTCCTTAATGAGAATACACTACCACCTCACAACCGATCCACATCAATATTCGTTCCTGCATTCTAAAGCGTGTCGTATAGGACGACTGTTGAGACTGGCAGCAAGCTTGTCGTAAATGACGGCTGATGAGACTGGGAATATCATCATATGGAACGCATTGTTATAGAAACAACCCCTGCCATTGCATATAAATGCTTCGTGCAAGCTTCTGGTGGACGCCAGCCGCAGTTGTGTCTCCATGCTCCATAAGAAGCAAACAGAGAAATGCTCAAAGTGCCCTACGCACAAAGGAAGGGCATTATGCTCACAATAAATCTAACATAAAAACTATCTTCTATCAGATGTAACTATTCTCACCTCAAATCAACCCACTAAAAATATACAGTAGCATTATAATCAATTATTGTGAATCACATTAACCTAAACTATCTTTACATTAATGAAGAAAATTACACCGATCGTGTATTACTAAACTAGCACATCTTATAATAAAATTGGTTTCATCCGCGTGTCAATTTACCCAACATAAAAAGGTTTAACTCCATTATCCACCTAACACGTGGTAACTCAAAATGACCATGCCGGCTTGCCCATGCCTGTTCACAGACACCATCTTTCCGCATAGTTAATCCTATCAACACGTGGCTTGCGGTGCTGGCTCCAGGCTACCATCTTGCCATAAAGCTATTTCTATCTCCATTTCAGTACTTAATAGAATTTCTGTCCAGTTCCGTGTATGAAATACTTATACTATCTTCCTACAGCAGTGAAGTGGACTTATTAGCACCATGAATGAAATCTATCGACATCACTACCCCTAACCTATGACATTAAAACGAATTCTAATTTCCAAGCAAAACGTGGTGACGTGGGCTCGCGCAGTGACGTGGGCTCGCGTACTGGTCGGCGTAAGTCCAAGAGGCCAAACAATCAGACTGACGAAACGAGTGGAAACCCGGCAGCGATTTTCTGGCTCACACACACACACACACACACACACACACACACACACATATATATATATATATTTGTATGTATGTATGTGAATCAACTTGTGAGAATTTGAAAGACAGATGAATAAAATGATGCATCACCAACTTATCCAAACGTGAGCGTGGAGATCTTTCTTGTAACATAGGAAAAGTATGAAGTGTGAATTCTGCTATCCGGAAGTACAATTTGCTAGCCTCTTTCCGATTGGACGCCAAACGCGTAATATGTAGACCCCGACTTCTGCAGGACTGGAGACACAAAGTTGTTAAATTTACTTCTAATATTAATAGTTGACGTTTTAAAAAATCGTATACTTAACTATGACTATTTCCTGACTGACCACTTTGGTTTTAATTCTCTTTTTATGATATATGACTTGTGGCGCACACGCTAAATGTTTAATATATCGAGAATGAAAGTGTGTGCTCATGTAAGACTGTAATGATGATCTAATAATCTAGATGAAGGCGAAGTACATAACTATGAATTACTTCTTTATATTATAAGTCTTAAATGAAAAATCTTTGATGTGATTAACGAATAGAAGTAATGGAAAATAACAATCTTTTGTACATTTAGCTATGAGGCAAAGTGCAAAAAGAAATCACTACAAATGGAAAAGAAAAAAAAATATTGTAGTAAAGTACTCCGTGTCACCCCCCGCTCAAATTTCCCCGATTCAAAAATCTAGTAACGTAAATTTACAACCTATAAACCACTCCTACTATATTTGAAAAATTGCCAAGAAAAAGGTCAAACGTACCGCTAAAACTTGGACAACATCATTTGAATTTTCCACTATTACAGTTAAAAATCTATAAATAAATTCCATGTTTGGCCTTGGGCACATCTAACCGCTAATATTTAAACTAAAGAGTTTGAATTTTCTAACGCCAAGACGAAAAAAATACAACTCCCCCCCCCTCTTTTCCCCCAAAACACACATGCACAAGCTCGACCCTTCCCAATATTTATGACGAAAGCAGTCAAGTTGGCAGCGAACCAATTTTTTTGTGTGCTTCGTTTAGAGGGGAGAGAGAAAGGAGGTGGATTACAATGGAAATCAAACCTAACTTTGTACGTTTGAAAAGAAACTTAGATAATTTATAAATGACAAGGATGTATTGAAGGGTAGCGCTAATATGGGTTAATATATATCATACAATTTTCCCTTATACTAAATTATCTGGCCTTAGACAATTATTTTATTAATATTTTAGTCTAGAGAACAGAGCACTATAAATAAAGAAAAAAATTACCAAGATGAAAACGAGGATAAATGGGTAAAGGAAAACTATATATGAAGATAGAGGACAGTGGTCCCTTTAATAATCACTTTTTATATTTAAAATTGACCCATTAATAACAAAGATATGGTAGAAATAAAAATTGAGACAGACGAACAAACACACTTGTCAACTGCTCAATTTGGTTGCGTGAGAAAGATTGAAATTTCTTAACACGCGTTTTGATTGGTCAAGGCGTAGGGTAGCTGGAGAAATAAAACTAACCTTTCGTTGGCAAAAACCGCCACTTGAAAAATAAAATATCTACAGCTGACATCAGCGGGAGAGTCTTTATGTTAAAAGCTTTCACCGTCTGTACACTAAAGGCAGTGGAAGAACCCATTAACTGCTAAAGTCAAGCTTATGATATGTGATATTCTTGTTTGAGGGTAAGGCACAATAAATATTTGTATTGCTTTAATTAACATGCAAGCCACTATGTCTGTTACGATAGCCAAAATAGGAATGCAGTCTTTCGGAGTGAAAGAAAGGCATAAAATATGTGCTAGTGGCTTACCAATTTTGCGCATGCCAATGCAGTAACCCAAAAAGGATATTGGCTTTTGCAGTGCCATAAATGTTTAATTATTATGTAAAATCATGTAGAGAATGTTAGAAAGAATTTATCCACAGGTTTCAGTGCTAGAGTAAGCACACCCTATCTATTCTATGAACGAAAAGCCCTGTGTAAGATGTTGTAAGAGATATTAAGAGATCACAAGCCATGTATTGTACACCCCTATCTATTGTATGGAAGAGGCTTCTTGGAGGAGGAAACAAGTTCTTGGTACTGTCACTGTAGAAGAATGTTTACCCAACAGTGGTGGTAAACAATGGAATATACAGATTAGTGCAATGATCAGCACACATGGTGAGTTGTCACCGTGTTGTGTGTGTAAGTTGATAGTAGATGAGATCTATAGGGAGAGGGTATTTTCCTCTTATTACAGGTCCTATACCAGCCTACGCATTGGTGGCAGGAAACCGGTTGAGGGGAGAAACCTTGGGAGGAACGCTCCGCATTGTTGCCGCAGCTACCCCAGTTCTTCAGCTCTAAAGGCCGTAGACTGTAATTGAAAACCAAAGGGCCAACAGTTGTCCTCATTGTATCAGATAAGTCCGTTATACCGGCACTGAAAGTTTTACATCAAAGATTCCACCACAACCATAAAAATAATAAAGATTTAACTCTCCCTGATGTGATGAAGAAAATAATCTGTCACACTTAGGAACAGTGATATGTACAAGCAAATAGACAGATTAGTGGGTGAAATTCTTATAGTGATCTTTATTTCTAGAAATATGATACTTGGACAGAGTTCCAGTTATTTATTTTAAATAGTGTACATATATAAATTTATTGAGTTTGACACTCCCTGTCCAAAAGAAATATTGAGGTACAGGGAGAATAAATTGTAAAATAATTACCTAAAATTTAACAAAAGTCTTACTCACTTTGATATTATTGAGTTACAGTTCTGTTTACAGTTTATTTAATCCTTATATATATATATATATATATATATATATATATATATATTTATATATATATATATATATATATATATATATATATATATATATATATATATAAAATACATTACCCTAGACACACTCAGCCACACAACATCACAGAGCCTATTTTACACAGATTGAGATCTGATGAGGTGGCGGATAGGGACTCTGAGATTCATCATCTTCAACAAATAGACTCAGGGAACTTACACAGCCTGACCTCAGTCTGTTTATCACTAATTTATAACACCATTAACCTCATTCACCACAAATATTAAAATTTTTTCTAAATTCAAAATCCTCTTTTCCCTTTGCAAATTCTTTAAGAACGCATATGAAATTAAACTCCACAGGAATGAAATGAAAATGCAATAATGGAACAGGCTGTGAACAGGCTTGGCTCTGGGAAAGTCTTCCACTATGCTCCGCGTGTGTTGATAAAACCGTCCTGACTTCTGGCGAACGTGTCGTTATATTTCTTGATTGCCAATGTGTGACAATTCTGGAACTGTATCCTATTACTCCGCTTCTTCCTCCACTAATTAGTCATCCATCTTTCCCTGCGACCTCTGCGTGCTCGCGTACGATTTCAGTGCCCGGTAATTACTAAAAGTGGGTGGGCTCTCTTAACCAACTCTTCGCTTGCTAGCTGGATTCCGGTGATGAGATACCCCGTGCTTTGAGATTGGTCGACTGATAATAGAGTGTATGTACTCCTTTGTTACAGAGTGACCTTTCTTTGCGGCTAAAACCTGTCGCACCGTCTTTTGTTTCTTTGCCGTTTATCGGCTCCCTTTATTGTCTTTCATTGTCCCGCCACATAGACAGCATCTAAGTTTCTGTGCCGCTCTTAATCGGTCTACAATCTGGTAACCGCATTCCTGTGCGTGTCACGAATCCTGTGTTTTCGACTGTCGGCGGTTAGCAAGTGGTGACACTCGCTTTATTTAAACATGAGATTAAACCCTCAAACAAGTTTTACTATCGTCAATGTGGTCGTCTCCCGCGCCAAACAATAACTTGTCCGACCGAGCCAAGTGTGTTCCAAAAGATAACACAAAGTTGGGAATACATTTGAAGTAGTGACCGGGATTTGGACTGGTTTAATTCGAGCCCTGGCGAGAACATTTGAAGAAGTGTCGTCGACCAGGGGCTCCTGAGCCGACCCAGCTCTAATGGGTACTCTCATTTAGACGGCGAGTATCTGCCTGAATGGCGATAGTACACCTATCAGCGCACAGGGAAAAAAAGGTACTCACGTAAAATCAGTCTGAGGTTGGACATCCTAACCTGAGATTTTGCTTCGAGTAATAGCGGGCGTACGTTAAAAAAAAAACGGTGGTGAAAAAGGTATAGGGTAATACAGATAAGGAACACTTTATCACACCACAACACAACAAAGAATGAAATCAATTAAATTCACACACACACGCACACACACACACACACAAACATACACAACAAATTTAATAGAAACAAAGCAATTCGCAATAACAAACAAAATGAACCAAACAAGTAAAACAAAACAAAGTACAAAAAAATCTATATAACAAATTAAACGAATCAAACTATCAATAAACAAACCAGACAACGAAACCAACATAAAGATTACAACAACAACAAATAAATAACAAAAAAGTAATAGCAACGAAATGAACATGATCATTAAGTTGTTGTTGTTTAATTAGGTATTGTCTACACTGTAGATCTAGTAGTTTCCTGTGGCTTTTCTGCCATTCCGAAACGTGCTGAGTTGAAGTCATGAGCTGTATCTTCTTTGATCCTTAGCTGCCGACTGTCAATACAGTCAGTGGCCATCACGCCTGGTGGCGTCTTGTAGGGCAGCAACAAATTGCTTCCACTTTGTTTGGTCGGCGGCCATCCTTCGTACAGTGCCCCAACCCTGGTTCATTCTTTGCATCTCAGCCTCCACAATTCTCTGCCAAGTTGTTTTTGGTCGGCCTCTCTTTCGCTTTCCTTCGAGGGTCCACAGCATAGCTGTACTTGTAATGGCATCAGGGTTCCTTCTTAGGACGTGGCCAACCCAACTCCAGCGTCTGCCAGCTATGATGGTGTGCATGTCCTCTTGGTTACTCCGAATAAGTAGTTCTTGGTTGCTGATGGTATTTGACCACAAGAATCGGTGAATTTTCCTTACGCAGATTGTGTGGAAAGAGGACAGTTTCGACATTTCCTTCTCTGTTACTGTTACGCACAGATCATTTTTTCTAAGTCATTGTATGATCATTTTTTCCTAAAGACATTGTATGATCATTTTTTGCTAAAGACATTGTATTATTAGATTGACTGAAATGTACACTTTAATTTTTTCGGTCAAAGCTACATAACTCTGGATATTGAGAGTATCATTCAATATGATGTTACCTCCTCTTGTGTCGAGACACGGTCGGTCCACATTTTTATTAACGAAGTGTGACCATTCTCCTTATTTGGTAGTATCGGTCAACTGTTGTTGGAATGTCTGAAACCTGTGTTGAGGTCTCTGTTCATGTCCATATAAGGCTTGATCTAGTATAAATCTGTATCTCGAATGTTCCTAGATCGTCTTGTTTGTTTGACTATTCAAGTGTAGAGGTTCTGCGCATGTCCGGACGAGAGGCGTCTGGGAAGTCTTCTTTGTCTGGGAGACGATGTAAAGCTGTGAAGCAGAAAGGACGCGTTTTTGCGTCTCTGTGATTTTGTTAGGGATTAGGAGCCTTATTGTGAGATAGTTAGCTTACAAGGTCCTTCCCTTGAGTATTCTAAAACGCCTGGAGGCGTATGTTTTCTGTGGTGTGGATTTTCGAACGAAGGTAATGCCTCATTTACATCCAATCTGTAACTTTACTTATGTTTGACAATGGTCGATCTCTGCTCACGTATACATTACAGAAAGGAAGGTTCTTCTAATAGATGTCACGCCCCAGGTATCTTCATACCTGAGATCTATATGTAAACGGGTCATACTCAGCCCGAAGGACAGTTCTTTGTTCTATGAATGTCGCTGTGTGTCAGCGATTATGCCTACGTCAAGGTTAGACTTGGGAATGCCTGTAAAGGTCAGTTCGACCTGTACTCCTCAATGCTATTTCTCGTGCAAACGATAACGGACTTATTTATTACACCTGATCTGCCAGCATCAGGAGAGGAGTAATGATTATTATGTATGTGTACTGATGAAATGCAGCTGACACTGTTGCACTATTGATAGTAATGAATATTAATGCATCCAGCTCTGTGCCATATTATTTAGACAGAGTTATGAATAATAACTTTATGACACTGTGAACCTTGAACTGTTGTTTACGCTATGACTGATGAGGATTGGATCCTACATGAATATCAGTTGGCACCAATATTATTTCTGAATGCTACAATTGTTGAACTGTGATGTCTTATGACGTATGTAACGTGACTGTCATTGTGGTGTACAATAAAATGGTATATAAACGTCACGTGACAGTTTACCATTTCTATGACTTTGCATGTCATTTTGCCTGTGCTGTACTCTGTGGACTATCCAACTACTTACACACGGCAACAATAAAAACCAGATAGGACACCCTACAATACAACTATAATCTACCCGGTGTCGATAGGGGTGGTACTTCAAGTCAGCCTAAATCCACCCTTATCAGTTACTCTCCACCATTCCGCACCATAGAGAAGCACAGAAAGTACACAGCTCTCGTATAATCTTAATTTGGTGTTTTTACTGTACTGGGAAGACATCCAGATGTTGTTGAGACTAGCAAAGGCTGTTCTCGCTTTATTCATTCTGTTGTTGATGTCCTTGCTTGTTCCTCCGTCTGGTGTTACTATGCATCCTAAGTATGTAAGTGTGCCTGTCTGTTCTAGCTTCTGGTTCCTTATTGTTATTGGCTCAGGATTGCCCACATTGAGTGTCATGACCTCTGTATTCTTCAGATTGATGTTCAGACCCACCTGCTGGCTATACTTATTCAGTCTATCGGTTTTTTTGTTTTTGGACGAATGCGACGTATGTATGGTATAGCTACATGTATGTTCTAAGAGTATGTGTAGTATAGATTAAATACATGTATGTACCACAAGTATGTGTGATATAGACACATGTATGATCTAAGAGTGTGTATATTATAAATACATGGATGTTATAAGTGTGTGTATGGTATAGATACATGTACGCTCTAAGTGTATGTGTAGTGTACATACATGTATGTTCTAAGAGTATGTGTGGCATAGATACAGATATATACTAAGAATATATGTGGTACAGATACATGTATGAGCTTCGTGTATAATATATTTACATGTATGTACTACGAGCATGTGTAGTATAGATAGATACATGCATATACTACGAGTATGCACAGGCGTCCCTAAAGTACGTACTTGGCACCCGGAGCAGATTTTACGTGTGACACCCCCATTCCCTAATAAAGAAACACACCAGTAAGTAACATTTTAACAGTAAGTACTATATTAATAGTGTCCGATGGTACCCCTTCCTGGCTGTCACCCGGGGCGGACCGCCCCCTCGAGCCCCCTTAGTACGCCACTGCGAGTATGTATAAACAGTGGAGCACATGCATGTAGGGCCTACTTAGTAGGCGTGGCAGGTTTAGAGCCCAACCTACGGCCTCAATCACCTTTTAGGGGCCGCCTCACCTTCTCCGACATGAACTGTCACTACAGAAGCACACTTGTCCCCAGAAAACAGTCACATGTCTGCACGTGCCAGGACTGAGATGAATAGCGATTACAAATTAACTAGATTGGAAAAGGGAAACATTTTCTCTGGCAGACAAAAGCGACGTCGCAGACTTGTCTGGAGACAGAATCCTCGTGCTAGATTACCTCTCCCCAAGTCTCTGTGGACTCGTGTGGTATTCACCTCTGTCGGAGGGAGCTGTAGTTCCATTCAATACGGCTTGAACACTGGTTTAAATTGCCAGCGACCTAAACTCCAGAGATGGTGACACGAGATAGCTCCTAAAGATTCACTGCGCATACTTGTGAGTTATAACACCATGGATTAAGTTAGATGCTCGTAGGTATCACAGTTGGAGGGAGAAAATGATGGTGCCTTTAAAAGGGGTCTGTTAGATATCAAAAGTGAAATAAACTGAGGAACGTTTCTTCTTGTTGATGCAGAAAAGTTTTGTTAACAAGGCAAAATAAATGTTTTAAATTCCATCTTATATAGAAACATGAATCCTACTTTGAAAGGTTCCTCTACATATCCTACTTGTGTAATATTTCTTCTTCTTCCTCGTTCGTCCTGAAAAGGACGTTGGTTGCGTTGTGTCTGTTTACACCGGAGCTGCGATATCTGCACCTTTCGGCCGACACATCCGACTTCAGCACGGCATATTTTTGGGACCGGGTTTGCCTTACCTCTTCGATCCCTACTCTCTCAGCCAGACTGCAGTGATGCAGCCTGTTTGCAGGACCACCACGTGGAGGTGGAGTAGGGTCTTGGTCAGCTCTGGTTCGCTGACCCTGACGCAAGCAGTCAAGCTATGGGTCGCTGACTGCATTCTCTATTGCTGCATCTTTGGGTCCCTGTGTAATATTCAAATTGAATTCATTGTCTCTCTATGTAGCATATATTTTCTGTTTCTCTATGTAGCATATATTTGCTGTCTCTCTATGTAGCATATATTTGCTGTCTCTGTATGTAGCATATATTTGCTGTCTCTCTATGTAGCATATATTTGCTGTCTCTCTATGTAGCATATATTTGCTGTCTCTCTATGTAGCATAAATTTGCTGTCTCTCTATGTAGCATATATTTGCTGTCTCTATATAGCATATATTAGCTGTATCTCTATGTAGCATATATTTGCTGTCTCTCTATGTAGCATATATTTGTAGCATATATTTGCTGTCTCACTATATAGCATATATTTTCTGTCTCTCAATATAGCATATATTTGCTGTCTCTCTATGTAGCATATATTTGCTGTCTCTATATAGCATATATTAGCTGTATCTCTATGTAGCATATATTTGCTGTCTCTCTATGTAGCATATATTTGCTGTCTCTATATAGCATATATTTGCTGTCTCTCTATGTACCATATATTTGCTGTCTCTCTACGTAGCATATATTTGCTGTCTCTCTATGTAGCATATATTTGCTGTCTCTCTATGTAGCATATATTTGCTGTCTCTCTATGTAGCATATATTTGCTGTCTCTCTATGTAGCATATATTTGCTGTCTCTCTATGTAGCATATATTTGCTGTCTCTCTATGTAGCATATATTTGCTGTCTCTCTATGTAGCATAAATTTGCTGTCTCTCTATGTAGCATATATTTGCTGTCTCTCTATGTAGCATAAATTTGCTGTCTCTCTATGTAGCATAAATTTGCTGTCTCTCTATGTAGCATATATTTGCTGCCTCTCTATGTAGCATATATTTGCTGTCTCTCTATGTAGCATAAATTTGCTGTCTCTCTATGTAGCATATATTTGCTGTCTTTCTATGTAGCATATATTTGTTGTCTCTCTATGTAGCATATATTTGCTGTCTCTCTATGTAGCATATGTCCCGTGTAGTTCCCGGAGATGTCTGAGGAGGCAAAGAAAGAATTGGGACTACTACTCCCTCAGATATGTCGTAAGAGGCGACAACTAATATGAGGTTGTTCATGAGGCTGCTGGACATCTGATTATGTAAACCAAATTGTTACAGAATCCAGCTCTCAAAGAGCACGTGAGAAAAGGATCAGCAGCAACTGTGACCCTATGCTCCATTAGAGGAAATAGCTGAAATGATGATGAAAGGGTAGGTGATGCAGGATATTGTTTTCAACAACATTATTATTTCTTTGTTATTCTTTCTATCTCATTGTGGCACTTAAGTCTGTTCTAAAAGATGTGATCTTCCACTTCGGAGTTGTAGATAGTGACCATGTTTGACACTGATAAGATAGGGTTAGGTCTGATTATGCAATTTATTAGCTGTGGCTTTGTCTTTGTCTAGACTTGTGAGTGCCGAAGCCGTGGTGTTGTTTTGAGGGTGCCACAAAACATAGTTCTTCTTCTTGGATCCGCCGCTGACTGACAAAGCAGTGAAGGACCATCACGAATAGTGGTATCTTGCATCTTATAGGGCAGCAACAAACTTTCTCCACATGCTCAGTCTGTGCCCATGTTTTTATGCTGTGCCGTATTTCTGGTTCATGCTTTTCTTCTCGGCCTCTAAAGTTGTTTGTGGTCAGCCTCTCTTTCGTCTTCCTTCTGAAGTCCATGATATAGCAGTTCTGGTGCTAATGCCATGGTTTCTTCTGAGTACATGGCCAACCCCTTTTCAGCTTCTACCCGTTGTAATGGTGTGCATATCTTCATGATTACACCAAGTAAGCAGTTCTTGGTTTGGAATGATATTATAAAATGTAATTAATTTACGAAAATTTTCGCTTTTGCCAGAAGGTAGAATCTATCTCTGACATGACACTCATTTTTGTCTTCTGTTGGCGCGTTTAACGTCGCATTAAGTAGTTGAGCACGCAAACACACCATAATCACACAGAATCTTGGCTTCTCCACTACCGCGCGGGTTGCGATAAACGGAGACGTAGCTAAATTAAATATGGCGGTACACTGGTCGAGATTGCTGGAAAACAAGAAAATCCTGGGGCCTTTTCTTTCATTGTTTAATTCAATCAGCACAGGTCCCGAGGGTAGTCGAACCTTCTAGGAGAGGTGAGCGCAGATCAACGCGACTTTCCTTTCCGGGATATTCGAGACAGACATGTCAAAGTCAATGCGCTGAGTCTCCCCTTCTCTCGTTTTCTCGGCTACGTAAGCCGAGAAAAGACGAGAGGACCAAGAATGTACTCGAAATCCCCCTTGTTTTCTGCTTCGTCTGCAAATTGTAACGCTTTCACGTTGATAGTAAAAGCTTACTGTATTATACCCGCTTTCTTCAATGAAACGTGTGCTGTATTTCTTGGAAAAACATTAAGAGGCAGACTGCGTAATGACCTAAATTTTAAATTCCATTCATGTCTTTTTCTACATTACGTTACCAAAACGAACGAACAGATGGACAAAAGGATAGCGAGAAGGGAGAGGCAGAAAGCCGAACATTAAACACGCGTCGCGCGATACACAATTACTACTATCACGCGTGTTAGGCTACAAGCACTAACTTTTTTTTTTTCAGACGGACAGTGATAAAATACACTACCCTTCCCCAGAGTTAGGTTTTAAAATCATAAAAAACGCTTATTAGGAAAGATAACAATAGATGGGTTTACGGTTGAAAACATAACAGTACCCAGACAGCATATCTTCGAAACAGGAGGTAGAAAATACATATTTTGAACGCAGCCACGTAGCTCTTTTAAAGTGGGAAAATTGGGTTCCTTAGGGCTTGCTGACAAATAATATGTAAAACGTTACGCCAATAGTCCAGGAATTAATAAATTATACCCAAAATAAAATAGTGAGGCTGCCTGACAGCATGAAATCATTTCTGCTCATAAAATTTTTTATAACGTGTTTGAAAAAAACCTTACGTTACATAAATAGCCTACCATGTAAACTCCAAATTGATTGGAGCGCAACAAATGAAAGCCTAACCACGATTGGTCGAACTATAAATACTATCTTTCGTTGTTAGGGGAAACGGGAAAAGGTAACATTTTTTTCAAACACTTGTCGAAACGTGGCTCATTGGCCAGTCTCGCTGATATACACACTTGGGAGCGTTAGTTCGAGACCACTTGTTTAAATGATCTTGATAAAGCAACAGTGCGTTGAAGCCAGCTCATAATTGTGTTAAATAAAAGCCTGGAACATAGGCAGATGGAAATTTGTGCCAGAATTCATTGCTAATCAACGTATCTGTGTTTATTCGTATGAATTGTGGTAAGCTTGAACCATTCAATATCTTTTAATGAAAATTGAATGTGAATTGTTGATTTATGCCTGTATATATATGTGTAGTTCAGTGGCAAACGTGAGGTAAAGCCTGTAATGCTCCAGCCTGAACAGAGGGTGTCGGAGGGTAGTAAAACGGCATGGAATGGCCAAATAGTACACTGACACCTGGATGATTGATTAGACAGAAATAATGCTGGAAGTGCAGAGGCGTAGTGACCATTAAGGATGGTAATGCTGGTATAAAGTATTTCAGATGAAGCTGACTGTTGGCCTAACGCTCTGAACGCAATGTTTGTGATGTATTGTGATCAGTGTAAAAAGAAAAATATAAATTAGTTATGAAGTAGAAGGTACATCCTTCTTGATTTCAGGGACAGTGGTCTTGATGGTACTGAGCAGCACCTAGTCAGAGCTTTGCTGAATCCAGTGTCGGACAGCATACTCCTTGGTCCTTTTAGCTATCAGTGAGGTGTCTCCAGAGCCCAGAGGAGAATTCGAGCAGAGGAGTCCTTTCCTGCCGCCATCACGCCAGATAAGCTAACTTGGCCAGCTGAGCTCAACATTATGTCCCCTCATCTTGAACTGACTTTGTAAAATTAACATTAAGAGGGGAATTTACTTGTCTTAAAATCAGGAACTGTGAACATCTCCAATACTAGTCCCTAAAGACAAACTATTGAAGTCATGATGACAAATACCAACAGAGCTTGAACAAAACAAAACCAGTATTACCTCATTTTACTACTACACAACTGACACACATAGAACATTTGTAATAATATATGTCACTACAATATTCATATTAAATACATTCTGTACATAACTTGTAATTTAAATTGATTGTGATTCCTGGTTCCCTTGTAGTTGAATCAGGACACATATTCATTCATACCAGTAATGAATACATATTGTTATTTGAAAAGTTAGGAGTGACTTCTTTAAGATATTCTCATAGAGTGTTATATGTATGTGAGTGTCACAGTGTTGTTAAGAGTAGTGGATTAAATTAAATTGTTTATCTGTCTGTTGTTGTGACTTACACTTCATCATACACATACCCTAGACACATAACGTAGCATCACACTATTCCAGAATAATTCTGACTGAGATATAGAGATATGTGGTAGCAAGTAAGGTTATCTATAATACACTACTCTTAATAGATATAGATACCTTCACAGCTGATCTCAGTCAGTACACTAAGTCCCCTATAAATATTTATAACATCCCACTTCACCACATATATTGGGGGCTCGTCCGGGATTTTGAATCTTTCCCTATTAAAAATATTGGGGGTAATTCACTTCAGGGAATATAAGAATTAAAAGGTATCCTTGGGTGGAATTAAATAAGGTTGAGCTCACGGTGCCTGTGTTGTCCATTAGAGATTGAATTGTTGGTTAGACATTGTATAAATTTACATATAGACAATGGCGGACCTGGCCAAATTTCGATCTGCTGCGGTTCAGACTGCAAAAGAGTTAGGATTAGATGGGCAAGTTATGGTTGCCTATGTTACTACGGAATGTGACAAATTTATTGAACGCGAAGAAAGAAGGTTTGAAGCCGAAAGAAAGTTAGAGGCTGACAGGGAAATTAAGAAGTTACAATTTGAAGCTGAGGCTGAGACTAAGAGGTTGCAAGCTGAGGCTGAGACTAAGAGGTTGCAGATTGAGGCTGACAAAGAGGCTAAAGCATTGGAAGCCGAGGAAAGAAGGCAGGCTGCAGAAAGGGAAGAGAAGAAATTAGCTGCAGAAAGGGAAGAGAAGAGATTAGCTGCAGAGAGGGAAGCAGAAAAGGAGGAGAAAAGATTACAAAGGGAACATGAATTACGACTAAGGGAGTTTGAGTTTCAAGGCCATGTTCCTGAAAATGGTGCCAGTCCCTTTGCTTCTGATGCTACGGTTACTCAGGGAGCCTCAACCTCAGCTATGAATTTTCATTTAGATCATTTTGTTGAGAAAGACGATGATATTGAGAGCTACCTAAATAGGTATGAGCTATTAGCTACCACGTATGGGTTAGAGAGAGAAAGGTGGAGCTTAAAGTTATCTCAGGGACTTCGTGGGGCAGCTTATGAAGTTTTTGCAAAAATGAGCAGAGGTGATCAGGAAAATTATGACATGCTAAAGCAGGCTCTTTTGTTAAGGTATGAAAAGAATGCAGAATTCTATAGAAAAAAATTTAGGAATGCTAAACTACTGTCAGGTGAAACCTATCACCAGTTCTCTGCACGAATAGAGACATACTTGGAGAAATGGACTTCTCTGGGGAAAACCCAAGATCTTAAGGAAATGGTCCTTATAGAGCAACTAAGAGAGTCCATGGCTCCAGACCTGAGAAAGTTTCTCATGGAACAAGGTGCAGAGAGGCTGGAAGAGTTGCTAAATGTTGCTGAAAGGTATCAAGCAGCTCAAGCAGAGGTAACAGGTAATAAAAAGAAACAGGTGGACAACTTTAGGGCACCACAGAACTTTAATAAATTTGATCCTAAGGATCAAAATAAAGGTAAGCACCAATTTGATAGGCCACGGTATGAAAATAAAATAAATTCCCACAATTCGATGAAAGGAAATATGATGAAAGAAAATCTTTCAACCAAGGAAAAAGGTGGTGTAAGAATTGTCAGATGGACAATCATGACACTGACCGTTGCAGAAGGAAACCTGTGTATATGGGAACCCTTCAGGTCAGGTCGACCTCAAGACAGGAGGAGGATATTATGTTGGATACCACTCCAGAAGAGATGAGGAAGGCACAGGCTGGGGATAAAACACTCAAGCCTTGTTTCAGAAAATTGTCAACTTGTCATACAACTCCAGGCAAGGGAGATTTTTACATGAAAAACAAGTTGATGTATAGGAAGACTGGAGCTAGATCCAAAGGGCAAGGACAGCTGGTACTTCCTAAAAGATATAGGGCAGACTTAATAAGGAGCCTACATGTGAAACCAGATGGGGACCATGAGAAAATAGGTACCATCATTCAAAAGGTGGCTCACAATTATTATTGGCCCAAAGCAAGATGGGACATTGAGAATTTTGTAGAAAGGTGTAGCATAGCACATGGGGGAACACCCACAAGTGGGAACATGGATCAGGACCTGGACACGCCACGGGGCAAAATTAGGCCTGATAATAAAAAGAGATATAGATTTGATAAAGTGGACCAAATGGAATGGGAAGCCCCTTTTCACGGACAAGCTTCACTTAACTGTTTTACAATGGCCACTATGCGGAGAGTGCAAAAAGATGTCTTACCCCAGGATAAGCCGAAAATCCCTCAATCGGACTTAAACAACCTGGAGGAAGAGGATGTAGAGAGGAAATCTCTCATCAAGAATTTTAAGTGGGGAGACAGCCCCAAGAGAAAAATTGGTAGCGGTCGTTTTGTGAATGATAATTCTGGGAGGAAAAATCATCACTATAAAGCTTCGAGTGGAAGAGACCATACCGGTGCATGGACAAATAGGTCCACACAATTAAAGGTCCATATGTAGCTTTGTTAAGAACGTGGACTGATGAAAAGGCAGAGGAAAACATTACATCTTCATACCAATATGTGAATGAGCTGACCACTCGGTTGAAAACTGGCTGGAAACTTGCCAATGAAAATTTGAAACAAGCCAGGAAGAAACATGCTGCCTATTATAACAGGAAGGCGAAAGACAGAGATTTGGCTGTGGGAGAGAAAGTACTACTTCTTTTGCCTGAGAGTCAGAATAAGTTACAAATTGGATGGCAGGGTCCATATACAGTTCTAGAGAAGGTGTCTAGAACAAATTATAAGATAGATAAGAAGGGCAAAGAAAAAATCTATCATGTGAATCTCCTGAAGAAATATTTGGAAAGAGAACATCAGGAAGAGACACACTTGTTGACCTTGTCCATCGCCATGGAGATGAAAAAGGAACCACTTTCATCATTTGAATATCCATTACACCCCTGTGAGACAGCAGCACAGGTGAAAATCAGTACACATTTAACGAAAACTCAGAAAGAGAGAGTGCAACAGGTTCTAAATAATCATGCAGAGGTGTTAACAGACCGACCAGGGGCATACAAACCTATTGGAATATGATATGAAACTCATAGACTCCACACCTGTCTGTATGAAACCATATTCGATTCCGTTTGCTAAGGAAAAAGCTTTGAAGGAAGAGATAGACTATCTGTTGAAGGAAGGAATTATTTCGCACAGTGAGTCTTCGTATAGTTCCGGTGTTGTACTCTTAAGGAAGCCCTCTGGAGAACATAGACTCTGTATAGATTACAGGAGACTGAATGCTATTACAGAAGGACAGGTGGATCCATTGCCGGATACAAATCAGCTGTTTGCCAGACTAAATAAAGCTAAATATTTCTCAAAAGTGGATCTGAGTAAAGGATACTATCAGATTCCAGTAAAGCCTGAGGTTAGACCATACCTAGCTTTTAGTACCTCAGAAGGACACTATGAGTTTAATAGATTGCCATTTGGATTGAAGAATGCGCCTAGTGTCTTCTCTAGAATGATGAGAAAATTATTGGATCCTCTGAATAATCCCTGTATAACAAATTTTATGGATGATATCCTTATAGCAACAGAAACATTTGAGGAACACATTGACTCTCTGAACATGCTGTTTGATCGACTTAGGGAGGCAAATTTAACAGCCCGACCAACCAAATGTTGCGTTGGATGTAAAGAATTGGAATTTTTGGGACACACAGTTTATCAGGGAAACATGACCCCTGACCCAAAGAATTTAGAAAAACTACAGAAAGCCCCGAGACCACAAACCAAGAAGGACGTGAGATCCTTTGTCTCATTATGTGGTTTCTACCAGAAGTATATCAAAAACTTTAATTCCATATGTGCACCGTTAACTGAATTGACACGTAAAGGACATCCAGATCGCATTACATGGACTCCACAATGTGAAATGACTTACCAAGAGTTGAAGGAAAAGCTCACAAGTAAACCCATTTTGAAATTACCTGACTTAAGTCAAGAATTCATAGTAAGGACGGATGCAAGTAATATTGGGTTAGGTGCAACTCTACTACAGAAATCAGATGCATTGGATGGGGAATTAAGCCCAGTGGCATATGCTAGCAGAAAGTTGAATAAAGCTGAAATCAACTACTCAACTAGCGAAAAAGAATGTCTTGCAGTAATATGGGCAATAAAGAAATTCAATATTTATCTATATGGGAAGGCATTTAAGTTGCAAACAGATCACAAACCTTTATCGTTTTTAGCACAGGCTAAGCATGAGAACTCTAGGTTACTCCGATGGTCTTTGCTTCTGGCTCCATATAATTTTAGCATTGAGTATATATCTGGAAAAACCAATTTGGGAGCGGATTTTTTTAAGCCGCCATCCGTGTGATGAGAATCACCGTAAACCCCAGAAATAATAATAAATTTCTCTATGTGTATATAGAATAAAGGACTGACATATAATGTCTGTTTTAAGAGGGGAGGTGTCATGAAATATTCTAATCCACATATATAAATTATTAGGTAAATATAAAGCCTAATAAATACATATAATAAAGAAAAGAGCAATGGTAAAATGACAGTGCTGTCACCAAGAATGTACTCGAAATCCCCCTTGTTTTCTGCTTCGTCTGCAAATTGTAACGCTTTCACGTTGATAGTAAAAGCTTACTGTATTATTACCCGCCTTCTTCAATGAAACGTGTGCTGTATTTCTTGGAAAAACATTAAGAGGCAGACTGCGTAATGACCTAAATTTTAAATTCCATTCATGTCTTTTTCTACATTACGTTACCAAAACGAACGAACAGATGGACAAAAGGATAGCGAGAAGGGAGAGGCAGAAAGCCGAACATTAAACACGCGTCGCGCGATACACAATTACTACTATCACGCGTGTTAGGCTACAAGCACTAACTTTTTTTTTCAGACGGACAGTGATAAAATACACTACCCTTCCCCAGAGTTAGGTTTTAAAATCATAAAAAACGCTTATTAGGAAAGATAACAATAGATGGGTTTACGGTTGAAAACATAACAGTACCCAGACAGCATATCTTCGAAACAGGAGGTAGAAAATACATATTTTGAACGCAGCCACGTAGCTCTTTTAAAGTGGGAAAATTGGGTTCCTTAGGGCTTGCTGACAAATAATATGTAAAACGTTACGCCAATAGTCCAGGAATTAATAAATTATACCCAAAATAAAATAGTGAGGCTGCCTGACAGCATGAAATCATTTCTGCTCATAAAATTTTTTATAACGTGTTTGAAAAAAACCTTACGTTACATAAATAGCCTACCATGTAAACTCCAAATTGATTGGAGCGCAACAAATGAAAGCCTAACCACGATTGGTCGAACTATAAATACTATCTTTCGTTGTTAGGGGAAACGGGAAAAGGTAACATTTTTTCAAACACTTGTCGAAACGTGGCTCATTGGCCAGTCTCGCTGATATACACACTTGGGAGCGTTAGTTCGAGACCACTTGTTTAAATGATCTTGATAAAGCAACAGTGCGTTGAAGCCAGCTCATAATTGTGTTAAATAAAAGCCTGGAACATAGGCAGATGGAAATTTGTGCCAGTTTGTGCCAGAATTCATTGCTAATCAACGTATCTGTGTTTATTCGTATGAATTGTGGTAAGCTTGAACCATTCAATATCTTTTAATGAAAATTGAATGTGAATTGTTGATTTATGCCTGTATATATATATGTGTAGTTCAGTGGCAAACGTGAGGTAAAGCCTGTAATGCTCCAGCCTGAACAGAGGGTGTCGGAGGGTAGTAAAACGGCATGGAATGGCCAAATAGTACACTGACACCTGGATGATTGATTAGACAGAAATAATGCTGGAAGTGCAGAGGCGTAGTGACCATTAAGGATGGTAATGCTGGTATAAAGTATTTCAGATGAAGCTGACTGTTGGCCTAACGCTCTGAACGCAATGTTTGTGATGTATTGTGATCAGTGTAAAAAGAAAATATAAATTAGTTATGAAGTAGAAGGTACATCCTTCTTGATTTCAGGGACAGTGGTCTTGATGGTACTGAGCAGCACCTAGTCAGAGCTTTGCTGAATCCAGTGTCGGACAGCATACTCCTTGGTCCTTTTAGCTATCAGTGAGGTGTCTCCAGAGCCCAGAGGAGAATTCGAGCAGAGGAGTCCTTTCCTGCCGCCATCACGCCAGATAAGCTAACTTGGCCAGCTGAGCTCAACATTATGTCCCCTCATCTTGAACTGACTTTGTAAAATTAACATTAAGAGGGGAATTTACTTGTCTTAAAATCAGGAACTGTGAACATCTCCAATACTAGTCCCTAAAGACAAACTATTGAAGTCATGATGACAAATACCAACAGAGCTTGAACAAAAACAAAACCAGTATTACCTCATTTTACTACTACACAACTGACACACATAGAACATTTGTAATAATATATGTCACTACAATATTCATATTAAATACATTCTGTACATAACTTGTAATTTAAATTGATTGTGATTCCTGGTTCCCTTGTAGTTGAATCAGGACACATATTCATTCATGCCAGTAATGAATACATATTGTTATTTGAAAAGTTACGAGTGACTTCTTTAAGATATTCTCATAGAGTGTTATATGTATGTGAGTGTCACAGTGTTGTTAAGAGTAGTGGATTAAATTAAATTGTTTATCTGTCTGTTGTTGTGACTTACACTTCATCATACACATACCCTAGACACATAACGTAGCATCACACTATTCCAGAATAATTCTGACTGAGATATAGAGATATGTGGTAGCAAGTAAGGTTATCTATAATACACTACTCTTAATAGATATAGATACCTTCACAGCTGATCTCAGTCAGTACACTAAGTCCCCTATAAATATTTATAACATCCCACTTCACCACATGTAGCTAGAAACATTTCAATTATGTAACATAGCAGGTCTCGCTCAACAACAGTTGGTAGACGTACGGAAATATTTATAGCGACCAATTGTTCTTGGATGTGTCACAAAAATACTATGAAAATGTAAAAAAAAAGGAAAAAAACATTTACAGTTCGTTCTTTTGGTGAGATATGCACCATTTACTTTAAACATAGTTTGACCCCGACTGGCCTGTTCTGTCAGTCTGGATTACAGGGTATTCTTTACCATTTCCTTTAAATATGAACGTTCGAAGATACCCCCCGCACTGCGATCTGCAAAAGCGTTGTTCTGCGCCATTTGACTTTAGACAAGTTTCAAACCTGACTGGCCTGGTCTGTCAGACAAGGTTACTGGGTAATATGGCCCTTTCCTGTCAATATGGACGTTCGAAGATACGTCCTAGGTCCTCGTACTGCGGGATCTGTAGGAGTCTTGTTCTGCGCCATGTCGCCGCCCTAGTACCGCTTTTTTCCATCTCCACTGTAGCATGTTTTGAGAAAAACGCATCCAAAGTTTTTGGGGTATCAGTTGAACATGAAGGAGTTATCACATTACAATGAAATTTTGCACGATGATCGTAACGTATTTGAAATCAAAAATTAGAATATGGAAAACATTTTTCAAAAAAGAATTATAAGCAACATCCGGTTGGAGATAGAATAACGTGCCAACAGAATTATTAAGTTCCTAGTTGGTTTCCTAATTCTATCTCCATATACGTGCCTTACAGTGACATAATTATTCCATCTCCAGTGTCCTGGTGAAGACAGCCTGCGGAGGGTTAAGAAAATCTCAGTTCAGATCTATAGCTTAATTCTGACGTTCTCTTCTCAGATGTTCATTTGCTTTAAAAACAAAAATGTTTATTTCTATGTTCTTTACGATTACACCTCTTTACAAAATGGTGAGAATTTGGAGACTATTTCCTGATAAGGTTGTTCTTTCTCTCACAAACATTTACTTTAGCATGCTCGTTCCAGCAGGCCAACAACAAAAGACAAAGGAGCCATGTTTATGTGTATATTATTTACTGAATTAAATTAACACAATTTTGTACTGATATTTCAGATAAGTCATTTTGCTAAACATTTACACATAATAAGAATATGAGGAAAAATACTACAGAGAAATCATGATTTAAGCAGGGTGCTCGTGAAATCTTTGTACAACTGTGGTATGTATCTGAACATGCTCTTCAGATTTGTTTTTTTTTCTCTGTTGCCATAGGTCACGCTGCCATAGGTCGTTGTCATAGGGCTTCTTCATTTTGGCACACGAATGCTCCAGTGGATCTTCTTGCGAGATCTTAACGATACTGCAGTTCATTCTGTGGCTGAATGACACAGCTTGTTTTCAATTGTATGCAGATGAGCATATCTGCAGCTGTCTTATGCATGTAAATGGACAGTTTGAAAAGAATAATTTTGTTAGTTTGTTTGTTTGTTCGTTTTTTGTTTTGCACATTCTTAGTAGTCAAAGAATGTACTTCTCTGCATAATAGCGTGTTGTTCATTTCTGGTGGTCTTTTCTTGAAACTGAGAGGACAGTAAATTTCAAAGTGCCTGACGTGTCGTTGAATCACATAAGGGACGCTGTCCACTTCTTGGGTGGAACTATGAGCTAGTTCGCTGCACTGCTGAATCAGAAGTTTAATCAGAGGATGTTTTTAAAGAAACAATTCCAGAGCTAGAGTCATTATAGAATTCATATTTTGAGTACACAAGCATGTGACCAAAGAGTCATCTCCGTGAGTTCATGATGATCTCTAATAACTTTCTCATATTGTTTCCAGATCTCCCATTTCCTATTTCATGCCACAAAGGAAAGTAAGATTTCCCTGTCAATGACAAAGTCACAGTCAGGTTGAATGTCACACCTTGTGTTTGTGAAGAAAAATGGGAACACCATATTTCGGGAGTGTTAACACATTTACTAAGTCAAAACAAAGCACTGGTTTGATTTTGTTTTTTCTGTCCTTTTCTCTGTCAGCTTCAGCTTTTTTTTTTTTTCAATAATGTTTCGGTGTATTTCTAATTCTTCGTTATCTTCAGACATACTTCTACCTTTGCATGTTCACATCTATCACATCTGTCTTTAGTTGAGGATAGAAAACTAACGTTGAATTCTGTATTGAATATTTCATCATGCTTATGTTTTTTGACATGCTGGGTGCCTCTTTCTTCATAGTGGGTAACATAAAACCCATACGTCTTGCTGAACTTAAGCAAGTTTTTCAAGGTACGCTTTTAGAGGTAGCTCTACAGTAATGTGATGGTATTCTAGGAAAAGAGTTGGTGTGTTTCTGCCCTTCTTGGAGGGTGACGTCATCAATTTTGTTTGCATTTTCCCCTCTCACAAATGACTTGTATCAAGAGATTTTAACTTCGTACAGAAGTAGTTGAGTCGTTTCTGTGAGCTACCAAAGGTGTTCAAGCAAAATACTTCGCACATTCTGACACTTATGGCTGTGCAGCCTCCCATGTCCCTTTTCCTCTTAAGGAACGAACGAACGAACTTTATTTTCAAAGGGTTGAGAATTGGGCACGCAGGCCCGTCTGACATTCTGCCCTTCCTTTCTCTTACCTTTCATACTGAATTCATTTATTCCCATATGCATTTTACATATCAATGTCAAGGAATTCAACGTTGTAAAGTAAAATAAAATAGAACACTCATATTAACATTAACTCATTATAAACATGACATAAAATATGTAGAAAAGTACAAACATCGTCATTAGAACCTACAGTTAATATTATAAGAAAAGATAATCTGATTAGGGGGGCATGTAATCAGAACTAATAAAGTATTCGAAAAGTCTACGATTGTATGAATAGGGACTGAGGTTGTTTCTTAGGTTATGTGGAAGACAATTCCAAAGATGAGCAGCAGATTACGCTAAGCTTTTCTTGAATAAGTCAAGCCTAGTTTTGGGCGCTTGCAATTTGTTAAAGCGTTGACTGCGTTTTTCGTTGTATTTGAACATTGGCCACAGGTATGCTGGAGCATTATGTGACAAGGGTTTTGTGAACAAATTTAGCTTTGTTAATCAGAAGGCGCTATCTGTAGTAAAATCTGCGAGAATAATCGCTCATTTCAGTAAAACTTTAGTCATAAAATGATAATAAATAAACCCGCCCTATTGTGTCTGACGGTGATACTCCCACACGCCAGCATAGCGCTGAATTTTGTGCCATGGAACGGCTTAGAACCTATCCCACCATTTAAACCTACCCGCTTTCCTTGTGACGTACATTTTTAACATTTTGCCCGATCTGATAGAGACTGAGGCAAGACTTATAATTAACGATTTTGCGGAAGTGTGCGGCCAAACTACTGTCTGAATTAACGTAATATTTTGACTTTAACGCTAGTAATCAGTAGTAATCCTTACAAATTTGGTAGTGTAACGCGAGACAATCCAAATATTTAACGCCTATTCAAATACCCGCCGCTCAAAACCCCGCTTCGCTTGACACATTATGCCATCATATATACACGCTGCGGCAAAGCCAACAGAGGCAAACACGCAGACAATTTTATTTCCTCATCGCGGTAGTATTTTTGACGTCACTAAAACAAGTAGTTATTTGAAAATACATGCTAGCGAGAGATGAGAAAGGGGGGAAAGATGGCCGTCTTGGGTAAAAAATTTTATTTGACGATTGACCGTGACAAAATTGAAAATCTAAACCATAATGAAACTGACCATAAAAATCATATGCTAGTATAGCTTAGAGTCCACTGAGCAAGAATATGTTTTAAATAATATGGTAGTCCCAGTAGTAGCCAAGTTATTGAGAAAATACTAAATGTCTACGGACGCGCGACCAGACAGACTGTTGTTCCTGCTTGTTTTTTTTTCATAACGTTAGTGGGGACGGCAGCTTAGAAAAGAGGCATTGAGGTACATTCAAATTCGCTTGGGTAAAAAGAGTATAGGGGGAAAGGGGAGCGGTAGGAAAATGTAATCCAAAACGAAACATCTTTTTGTATTGGCATAACTAAAGCAGACTGGCCAATCGACTACCAGACGCAGAGTTTGTTTGGAATTACTTTTGTTTTTCAAAAAAACTACATTTGAATTCTGGTGGTCGCAAGCTTTCGATTGGCCAGTGCTAATAAATATTAGCAAAAGGCTTTCACTATTCATTGCCAGTTGAACAAATCTTTTCATTGAAATACGCTGAGATCAGCTGTGTTAATTTTAAAATTAAATAAAGAAGTATTCACAGTCTGGACAGTGCAGAAGAAACTGAGGCCACTTCTTTGCAAGTCAGCGTCATTTGTTTATATTTCTTGAAATTTGTGGTAAGAATGCTTTATGAATTTAATATGTTTAATCCCACTGCCAAAGTTAGATACTGCTATTGGGAAAAGTGAAGGACGTGCCGGGAGCAGACATTGTTGAGTCCTCACATTGAACTGTATCTAACTAATGTATGTTGTTATGATTGTGTTTTCATATTATTGCATTAGAATATTAGTAAGCCTCTGTGTTCCATGAACACTGTTTAACATGCCTGAAGCATTTATTTTTAAAAAGGAAAAGAAGAGAAAATCATACAAAAGGAAATGTGGTTACTCCACATTATTTTATTGAGGAAAACCATATAAACGTACAGTGGCGTATCTGCCATAGGGACCTGAGGTGTGGTCACAGCAAGGTGGAAGTCATGTAAAATTAGGGGCGAGTGCACCTGTAATGCACGCGAGGCTGACCCCATAGCACCGTAGGAAAATAATAAATATAATAAGTGATCAGATATAAAAGGCCAGGGTGTCCTTTTGTTGCAGAGGTTTTATTTCCTGTTGCCAGCCGGTAACAGGAAACCTGCTGAGAGAGAATAAAGCCATCAAGTCTCCGACCATTCGTTTATGCTGTCAAAAGATAACGGGAGGAGCTTGGGCATTTTGAGAGATCGAGATTTTCTGCAACTTCATACTATATTATCATTCTACAAGGAATCCCAGGTGATGTGTTAAGCATCTGGGTATATCTGACACTTTCGTTTGAATAAACTCTGGTATTTCAAAATCATACTCAGGAAGTTTATGGGATGTGATGAAACTACAGCCCCTCATACACAGTGACTCTCCCTCTTAGATGAATAAAGTGTAAGCTGTGAACATTCCCACAGGAAAGATATATAGTGACTTTATAGTTATTGGGCAAATTGTCCACACAATTTTAGTTGATCTTTTCTGTAAACTATCTTGTCCTCATTTTCAAAGACCTGTCCAAAAGATATGACTGGACAGGCAGATTAAATTGTACAGAAAAAACATTCATTTTAAAGAAAAACTTAACCACTGGTTTTATTCACTTCCTCATAGAAAATTAAAGTGTTTTTGTGTTGTGTACCATCATTTCATTTCTCCCCTAGACACTAGGTACATCATACACCAGACACTAGAGCCAAAATAGTGACCGTGTGAGATCTAGGGAGGTAGCGTTAGGTTCCCTGCACATAATTCATCATCATCATTTATAGAGTCAGGGGCCTACATGTGCTTGACCTCACACGGTTAATACAGACACGGATTTCATTCTTTTAGGATACCATCATAACCTCCCCAACAAATCAAACTTTGCTACACTATCTTAAGGGCAGTATTTGGAGATTTTTATATAGGTCTGCACACTGAGTTAAGCAGTTGTCAGAGACTAGACAGGAGCATGCAACCATCACTTCAGCTGCTCCCCTTGCATTAAACCTGCACCAGACCAGCTTTAAAACAGAGGCGGCAGCGAATTTGTTTCTTCGCGTCTCCATAGTGATTCACATCATCACGTGATGACTACGACTAGTTTGATTGGCAGATCACGAGGTAAAATAAAGCAGTATAAATGTGATTGGACTTGGCATAATTAAAATCCAACAAACGTTTCAATGAAAATTATGTTTTTGTGAAAATATGTTCTCATTTAAGGGATAACAGTAAGATATTGTATAGGATGATAGAGTAGCTTAAATGACGTCACTTTATGACCTGAGGTCAATTTTTGCCACAAATGGAGATAGAATAAAGCAGTACTAAGACGACGGTTTGACTTTAGACAAGTTTCGTACCTGACTGGCCTGGACTATCAATCTGGGTTACTGGATAATCATGGTGTTTTCCTATTAATATCGACGAAGATGCGTCCTCGGTCCCCGAACTGCGGGGTCTGCAGGAGCCTTGTTCTGCGCCACTGTCTACGTTAAGCCTAAACTAATGAACTCGTTGCTGGGAAAAGGCCTCTTTTTTATTTTTAAACAACACTCCTGTCTGTATCTGGTTATCCTCTAAATAATCTTTTCCCAGTTTCTGACAAAGACGTCAGTGGTCATCACGCCCCGTCGCGCCTTGTAGGGCAGCAACAAACTGTCCCCACTTTGCTCGGTAGGTGGCCATCTTTCGTGCAATGCCATAACTTTGGTTCACGCTTTGCATTTCAGCCTCCACTGTTCTCCGCCAGGTTGTCTTTGATCTGCCTTTCTTTCTGGGATCCATAAGCATAGCAGTTCTAGTAATGATGTCAGGGCCTTTTTTGACTGCACCTTTGTTTTCTATGTTTTAGTGAAGGTAAAAGCAGTCCTACAGGAGATACTGCCGAAGTGGTTTGAAGAGCTAAAGACTTCACTATACTTGATCCAGCTTTACATGGTGGCAACGAGCTTCCTTCCTCGCTGCTGTTGCTTTCCTTAACTCAGGAGCAGTCAGGTACTTATTTACAGCGTGACAACATTAAGACAATTTGTGAAGGACCGAGGACTAGAATGGAACCAGGCCAGGAGGAAGACAGCCGATAGGATATTCTGGTGCTTTCTCTTCCAAACCTCTACACCCCACGGTAGAAGGGGAACGACTAAGTAAGTAATTACTTCAACTTCTCCTCGTTGCTACCAAGACATGATTGACCACATCTTGTAGAAATGTTTCTCTAAATGCATAGCAAATGATTCTCTTCATCTTTTTATTTTCTCTTAAGGATGTCAGACCCCGTTATGACCTCTCATCCACTATTATCATTTTGCCTTGCTTCTGGTTTCCGTTTTGGGATAGAGGAACAAGGCCACAAAGAGAGACCAGATTGTCGAGCCGTTTCGTCAGTGTCACCTGAATTCTATTTCTGGGGTCTTTGAAGAGATAATGAAAAGGAATGCGACTACTGAACCCTAGGCATGTCGTACAAGGCAACTAATATGAGGTTTTATTGTGGGAAGGCTAACCCCATCATATAAAACAAATCATCACAGAAACCATCACGACAGGAGCATGTTAATGTTTGGTGCAAGCTTCTTGCAAGTGGATTTTGGTGCAAGCTTCTTGCAAGCGGATTTTGATGCAAGCTTCTTGCAAGCTGATCAGCTGTAGTAGTGGCTCCATGTTCATTAAAGATCACAAAGAAAAAATAATGATGTTGGTGATGAAAATGATGGTGATGATGGTGATGATAATGGTGATGATGATTATAATGGTGGTGATGATAATGGTGGTGATGATGGTGATGATGATGATATTAATGTTGATGGTGATAATGATGATGGTGGTGATGGTGATGTTGGTGATGATGATGGTGAAGTTGATGATGGTGATGATGATGCTGATGATGCTGATGATGGTAGTGATGGTGATGTTAATGATGATGAACTTCGTATATAGTAAGTAAGAAGAGAAATTGCGACAAGGGGCATCCCTGCCGTATTCCAAAAAAAAGTTCTTTATATCTTCAGACTGGCAGAGTGGTTAGAGAACCGGTCTCTCGCGGCAAAGGTGCCAGGTTCTCATCGACAACTCGCTAGACTAGAGCGTGACACGTTTTCACAAAGAGCATCAAAGAAAGCAAGAAGGAAGGTGTACAGACTAAAACTTGACGGAAAGCTGATGTCCAGAGAAGAAAATTCAGCTTACTTAAGAATGGAGCTTTACAGTACCTACACCTTCACAGCAATAGACAGCCAATTCAAACAAGAATCTATATGCCCTCAGCTATCATAATCTTCACTGATTCAAAATCTACACTTTAGACTTTGGAAGAATACCTCCAAACGGAAAATAAAGAAATAATACAGCTAACCGAAACAATTGACAACCTGCTAACAAAATACGACATCAGAGTCACTCTCCCGTGGATACTATGACACACAGACATACCAGGCAACGATAAAGTGATAAACTAGCAAAACTAGGAGCAAGCTTGGTTCAAACAAAGACTTGAGCAAACATACAGACAGCTAATTGAACACTCCAAAACAAATTGAAAGAGGAATGGCTGAACCAATGGGAAAAATGGTATGCTGGAAGTGCCTTATATAAATAAATGGCCCATCAAAACAAAAAAAAAACAACATTAATTACCTACGACGTATGGAACAGACCACAATCTTCCAACCAAGAACAGACCGCACCAGACTCAACAAGCACTTAAACAAATTAAACACTACACATGAGCCTAATTGCCGCAACTGTACCCATCCACATGAGACAGTTCAGTATGTGGTACTCATTTGCCCAGGACTCTCAACAGAAAGCCGGGCTCCCCAACAGTCACAAACTTTCTATACAGCTACAGAACACGTGCAAATTATCCAACTTGGCAATGGCCGCTAAAGAGCGACAAGCTCAGCGTCCTTAGTTAACAACAACAACAACAACTGCTTGATATACTGAAACGTTAAGTGACCTGGTTTCGATCTCTAGTCCCTTTGCACCGAGAAGCTAGCGCCCAAAGAACTAACCCACTCGGTTAGTATGGGCTCATACTGCTTGTACATTTTCCACTTTAGAAAAAATATTATGAACATCAAGTGACATGGATGAATTTCAAAAGCATCTCCCTCCACCCCTTTCTCCGTTATGATATAATGTTTTCTATCTGTTTTTCTCCTGTATCTTTCTCTCACAGAAATAAAAAAATATACTAGAAGAAACAACAGAGATCACTAGTGTGGAACTGATGACATGAACCAGGCAAGTGCCAGTGGAACAAAAGATGAGAAGAAGACGCTGGAGATAGATAGGATACACATTGAGTAAACCCAGTTATGTCATAACGAGACATTCCTTGATTTCGATTCCTCAGGGTAAGAAATGTAATGGACGATCGACAAACCCAAGGAGAAGACAACTGGAGGCAGATATTAAAGGGATGAGGAAGGCATGATGATGATGTTGGTGATGTTGGTGAAAGGGAGGGTGATGATGATTGGGATGTTGGTGATGGTGGTGGTGATGATGGTGATGATAGTGATGTTGGTGATGACGGTGATGTTGCTAATGATGATAATGGTGATGTTGGTGATGGTATGACGACGATGATGGTGGTGGTGACGATTATGGTGATGATGATTGGGATGTTGGTGATGGTAGTGGTGATGTTGATGATGGTGATGATCATGGTAATGGTGACGATTATGGTGAGGATGATGATGATGATGATGGTGCTGATGACGATGATGATGATCAGGGGAAGGCATGAAAAGACAATGAACTAATGGCATTGGACACGAGGACTTGACATGAGTTTGTTGAACTCCTATGCTCCTGAGCGAGGGGGAAAGGCTGAAAGGTAACCCATGATCATAATTAAAACCAAAAATTGAAGAAGTACTTTCACGAAACAACAAGAACAAAATTGCCGACATGACATTCAAAATGGCCGCTCCTTACATACAGTTCTGGCACAAATGACAGAAACAGGCTCAGAAAAATAATTAGTGATTGGGCGATAAAAGAATCAGTGAGTGAATGAAGGAATAAATGAATGAAGTACAACTAATATAAATCTTATTGAATGTCTCAAAAGATAGCCCAGCGCTTGGTCATTAAAAAGACCTAGAGGTAACACCTTGCCAGTTCTGGCATGCCAACGTCTTCTGCGCTTGGCGCAGATAAAATCGATGAGACGTTGAAGATCTATATACGTGTGCTTTAGATTCCTACACCCCTGCAGCGGAACGTCTCATATCTTCGCGTCTTCTTAAATTCTTTGTGAAGATTCAGAATTTCCAATTGCCTACATTAACTGCCTCACGGCGACTGGTGCCAATTGCTAACAGCTTCATGTCTGTTTTTTTATGTTTATTTCATTGTCTTTTTCTCTTGACCTATCTAAATTTCTTTGTCTTTGTCGCCTGTTTGTAACTATTGCTGACGAAGGGAGAAACCTGAAACGTCTTGTGTTTCTAGCGTACCGTGCTTTGTTAAAACTGGTTTCAATCATTTAAAAAAAAAAAAAAAATTGTATGTTACTGCATATCCAGTTTGCAGGTTTCGGCGAATGAATGCGTCTTCCATATCCATTTTTCACTCGCATAGAAGACACACAAATGTGACACTTTCCTTACAACGTGACATAAGTTCACGTGGAAAATTTATTCAGAGATAATTCTAACACCACGCGAGAAAAACGTGTAGCACTATCCATGCATATTATTACCTTGAGATGTAAATTTCCATCATTTGTCACGCGCTCGACATGTGAATTCTAAAAGCGCCAAAATGACGCATTTTCCGGGGTAGAAACAAAGTGTATCCAAATTGAAAAGCTCTGCAGAGTGGACCGTGGACTTTTTAACCTTCTGTGTTTACAGATGTAACTCTGCATTGGCGCCTGCGCCAGGGAAATCGCGGTTACCAACAACTTAACGACAAAAAAGAGAAGCCGTCCATCATTTCATTGTGGGTATTATGCACATGTCCCATCCTCTCGCTCAATCTCAATACATCTGCGAGATCTGTATTAAAAATCGCAACTAGCTTGACATCCAGAAAAGCCGACAGATTGGTCAGAACGCTTCCCAACGACCATAACAAGAGCAATTTAGTGGTCAAATCGGGACAGCCAGAAAGCGTCGTCTCGGGTTTCCGTCATGTACAAAAACCAACAGGACAGCATAATGGACGGACATTCCAGTCGGGCGACATATAATTTCCTAACACACTCTGCTGCACTTTGTTCTGATATCAGTGGTGAATAAGAGAAAAACTGTGGTTCCACATCTGCTTGAAAAGAGAACAATTTAATCTGTAGATGGTAAAACAGGATACATTTCTTCTGAAGGTTGAAGATTTTTATAGTATTTTTCATGACCTTAGTCCTCCATTTATCTGTCGCCTGTATTTATTTTAAACCGGTTATTCCTGTCAAGATGATTAGCCGCTTAGAAGTCATTTTCGTTTATCCAGAGTGATTAAAAGCGGCGTCACAATTTTGTCCAGCGCCAATTTTTTTTTTTCTGGACTCTAATTGAACAGTCTGTCTCTTTTGGACACAAAGATAACTATCTGTTATCTGTTATCCCTTTGCTTGCAAACATTTTGACAATCGTCTAATTTGATGATCAAGTTCACACAGTTCCCATCTCTTCGTTCAGGACATCGCCAGACCGAGCGCCGGAATCACTAGACACGTGTCGGCGTTCTTCAGCTTCTTCTTCAAGCAGAGGCGGCTTTTGGGTGGTTCGAGCTGTACGGCCGCACCGGACATCGTCTTCAAGGGGGGCGCGGAAGTTTACAAAAAAATTTGCGGAATTTGTAGTGTGATCCAACTTAATAGTGTAAAATTGAACCTCATAATAAAACAATACAGTACAGCACGTGAAAATGGAGGGGGGGAGGGGAAATGAAACCTCGCGCCACCTGGACAAAAATCCCTAGGACCAGCTCTGTCTTCAAGCACTATACTATCTAGTCCTACTGTAGGCGATCATGTCTCGTCACAGCTTTATTTCCCTGAACATTCTTTTATTAAATTTCAGCTTGCTGTGGCGAATAGGCTTTCAGCAACTTCCTGCCTGACCTTCCAGTTCTGTACCATTCCGTTAAAGGTGTTTCTGTGTCGTCTTCATTTTTTTTTCCTGTTTCTTTTACCCTGTTGATTCCCCAACAAGGACTGCCTTGTAATGCAATCAGCTGGTTAACTCAATGTATATCCTAAACTGATGTAAGTTGGGCAGGACTGGAGCAGATGTTCGGCTGTCATGGGGCAGGGGCCAGACGAGCAGAGATCTGTTGGACGACTTCCGACCAAGATGGCTGCTTTATTTTTGTCGTTATAAGTTTTTTTTTTTCATTTACGTAGTCACCAGTCAAGTACAGACCAACCATACAGTGTAGGAGAACTGCAAGGAAGTCGAGAAAAAAAACAAACCAAAAGGTAGGGAAGCAGCCCCCATATAAATGCATGCTGCAGTCGGATGCCCTGGGTTGCAAGGCGCGGTAACATAGTGCAAAGCAAATCATCTTACGATGACTGACAGCATTTTATTTTAAAAAATGTCAATAACTGTTATTTTAAAGGGACAAATGTTGAGGTGTAGTCACGTGCTGGCCTTCAAAGCATGTATACACTGCTTAGACAGCGCAGACTAAGCTGGCTTGCCCATGTCCGCTGCATGGAAGATGGTCGCATCCCTAAAGATATCTTCTACGGAGAACCGCAGCAGAGATTCAAAGATGTGTGCAAGAGAGACATGAGGGCACTGGACATAAATCCAGCAGCCTGGGAGGATGAAGCTGCCGATTGCACCAAGTGGCGATGCTATCTGCAGCGCAACGTCAGTTTGGGCGGAAAGAAGCTCACACAACAAGCAGAAGAGAGGAGAAAACATCGAAAGTAACACTATGAAAATAAACAGCTGAGGGCTGTCACCTCAGGGATGCATTCACATTGTCAGTTATGACTGAAGGGATTATTATTATTATTGTTCTTCATGTAAGTTAGTAAGATAAAAGTGAAGAAATAACAAATTAATAATAGAAAGTGACTTGGCCTTCACCCTGTACATAAAATGTATGTTTCCTGTTCGGCCATTGTTGTTGTTTTGATGAGTTGATTGGTGCAGAGCGGGCACTTAACAGCTGACCATTATTGCCTCTTCTCGTTCCATCTTTGTCTACCCTGTTCAACCTGAAAGTTGGTTATAATAGGGGTATTTAGTGTTATTTTATTTACTAATTTTGTATTCAATTTAAATAACTATTGTCTTTTGCAGTTGCTGATTTTTATTTATATTAGAATTTTTCCATTTTATTTTCTCTTTTGTATTGTTTATAGATAACTATTGTCCTTTACACTTGGTTTTAATTTGTATTAGTATTTGTTCTATTTGAGTTGTTGCCCATTTTTTTTATATACCTCGTTGTCTTTCCTTGTCCTAAGAGTAGTTAGTTTTTTGTTAATGCTTTGTTAGTTCTTGCTGCTTAATTTCTATTTAGTTGGATGTTTTTCCTGGAGTACTAACCTTATATGTTTTCCTTTGTTTTATGTATATATCTTTTAAGTATTGATTGGGCATCTCTTGGGGCATTGTAGCATAATGGATAAATACGCTTAGTTAGATTGCCTTCGCTAAAGAGTTAATCGCGAGCGCCAAAGAGTTAATCGCGAGCGACAATATTTACCAGCACACGCATGCGCAGTCTATACCTCGAAGGGAAGGAGAGAAACGGAAATATTCATAATGGCGAAGCAATTTGTGCATTGGGACGGATGGAATTTCTTAAAGGACGACTTTGGGAAGTGTCGTTATACAAGAATAATAACGGAGTTCGCTGGTGGGAATGTTCATACATGGAAATCTAAAAGGAAATTGGTAAGTAGGATGTATCTACTGAGATATCGTTTAGTTTGTGAGATGGCCACTTTCGAGGGTTAGGCCTAGTTTTAATCTAAATAAATTTATTTGGACTGCATACCCACATGGAAAGCCAATATCAAGGAATGGATTTGAAGCTTGTCACAGGGGATTTCGAAGGATATTGACCAGACAGTGATAACCTAGGCCATTTAAGATATATATGCCTTAATAAATTGCAAGGTTACACACAATGAGCCCAAGGAAGACATTTTCTATAATTATTTTGGGCCAATCAGATACGACTCCCTCTGACGTACGCTCCATTAGTATATAAGGGAGGCAGTTTCAAAATTCATTTATCACACAATAAAGGAGGCAGTTTCAAAATTCATTTATCACACACAACCTTGTTAAGCCCAGCCAGAAGAAGCAGAGTAGACCACTGTCATTGCCAAACCAATTTTGACTATGCAGGGCAGGAATCCTCACTAAAAGTGTAATTCTGTGTTGGAAAAAGATTCTGAGAGGGTATGTAGGGCTATCATAAGTATTTATGTGAATAATGTACATTTTATTTCAGGAATTAATAGGCCTGTGAATATACCAAACATATTGATTGTGTGAATAGGATGGCTAAAGCTTGGCAAGCCTTTAAAACTACCCACAGCAGTCATTGCTAACCATAAGCATATCCAGTAGGGTTTATTAGTACTATGTTACTAACTACCATAAAAGGACCAACTATGACTTGGCATGAGAGTGAGGAAGGCAAAGGCTGCATCAGGAGTCATAGTTTCATATTGATTGTTTATTATTGGATTGAAAATGTTTTGCAGTAGACACCAATCTGTCTCCCTACTCTGTATCATACAGAGCCATTTATCATTCATTGTACACACAGCATCTGAATAAAACATTCTCATCTCAACACACAGTAGAGATAACAAGCATCATAAGCAACCATTGGACACATATTCATTGTTTCAGGATCCTAGTGCACCATCACAAGTGTGATCATGTTCTGAGGTCCTTATATCCTGCTATATGTGAAGCCCAGAGATAGAAGGAGCCTATTACTGTCATTCCCCTTACTGTTTGGGAGTTTGTGCAGCACAGACTATCAGTGTGTTAGTACAGTGCAACCGACCTGTACCAGAGTTACTGACTTGGACCAGAGTTAAGTCCCATGTTCCTAGAAACCACTGTGAGACCAGCTACTACTGTCAATAGAATGTTTTAAATGATGAACTTGAGCTGTAAAGATAGGAGAGACAGATAAACTTTAATTATTCATTATTAAAATAAATACAGAAGGACGGTGAACATTCCTGGTGGACAAGATCTAGTGTAAAGGAACTTGTTAATTAATAGATCCAAAGTGGATCCTTGTTCTTTTGTATTTACTTACAAATAGATTGGAATGTACATACTCTACCATAATCACCATTGCCGCAACATTCACCCATCATTACAATAGTACATAGTGTAGATAATAAATTATTTGAATTGTAAGCCACTTGAGTTATTAATTACTTTTATTCAAAGGAGTTACAGTTCAATTTTCATAGTTACATAAGTACATTATAGGAGATCAAAAGTGAGAGGGCACCAGTATAATCTGCTTGTCTATATCTAATTCTTGCTACAGATTATTCACAGCATTGATCTTCTTGTGAGAGTGAGACCAGTGAACCCTAGACACTGGGACTTCACCATTGTTCAGGAGAGAACCCTACTTCTGTCAATACTATCACTACATCTATATATATAACCTCTCGCTACAGGCATCTATACTTAAAACCTTATCACCTGTTAAGTCAATATTGTGATTTCTGTAGTAAGTTTTTAATTCAAGCCTTTGTTGTTCATACTTTTTACAGTGGATCAGGTAGTGGTCTATGTCATTCTCTTCCTGACATTCTTGGCAGTGTGGTTCTTCTATAATAAAGTATGCTGCACCGAGACGGAGACGCCACAGTTTTTTGTTCGATGGTATCTTTAATTCTTCTCTGACCTGGCACGTCCTCGTTGGTTCTTTCATCAGTTTGTACGCGTGTCTGCCTTTTCTACTTTTCTTCCATGTTGTCTTCCATTCCTCGTTTATAGTTATCTTCACTTGGCTCTTGATCTCCGACCTTCCCAGTCCTGCTCTTATATTGTTTTTACTTGTTCTTCCATTCTTGGCGTTCTGATCTGCCATCTCGTTACCAGCAATACCTATATGTGCTGGAACCCACACTAGCCTCACACTACATCCTCTGGCCATGCTAGCTAGATCTATTTTTATATTTACGTTTATGTAGCTCGCGAAAGGGTTGACCAATGATAAGCACCTTAATTGTAATGCGTAGCTGGTGAATTTATCGAACCCACGAATTTATTTCTGCAAAGCTAGGCTTCAGCTGGCTGGATCTGATTTGAATCTCCAAAGTGCTCATTATGTCTATTTTTCTCTGCGCTTGCACACTGTAAATTTTCTTTATTTCGTTGTTTTTTAATTCTAGTGCCTAAATGATCTAATTATTACGGTGTTGATTTGGAAGCTATTTTTTCAAGGTAAACATTTCAGTTTAAAACATTTTGACCCTTCTTCATCATCATCTTCTTGTTCGCCCTTAAGCTCCTCAAGGAATTTAGGCCTTCAACAAACTTATGGGAACCTGACGCTACTCTTGAGTTTAGGAAGGCAAAGGCAGCTGAGATCCTATACAGTGAAGATTCTAATATTTGACTCCCCTACGGCTGTATCTGCTATGGGAATAACTTGACCTTTTACTGTCTGTTTGGCTTTAGTCTTCTTCTCTTTTCTTTTGTTCCCTGACGAAGGCTCTTTCTTCCCTCGCTATGTCTTCTAACCTTTTAACTTCCTTTGCATGTTCAGTCAGAGCAAAGGTTCTTAAAGTTTTTCCCTCCAATGAGAGTTACTTACCCATCTTAATGAAATATTCTACAGTAGTCATTTTTCAATATTATTGTAAATCAAACTTTTCCAATAATATTACAATTAATATACAATTACTCAGTGATTGATATTACCAAAATTATGCAACTCTCAATATCAACTTGAAGCACTGAACAATGGGTGGGAACATAGGAGCAAAATAGACCAATACAAACTGGATGACAGGAAAATAGTAGATTGAGCCAACAGAAGGAAATACAAAGGGGTGAACAAAGGAATAATGGATGAACTATATAATAAATGAAAAAAATTAGCTCTATCTACACTTATGACAAGACAATCACGCTTCTACAACATATAATTCATCTAGTAACTCAAAAATAGCAAGATAAGATGAACAAAGTTACAAACAATAATGATGAATAAACCAAATGAAAATTACAATGAACTTGACAACAATCATTAACTAATAATTAACAGGTCAAAACAACTAGACAGAAATAGAATATAGTGAACTCAGTAGCAACAGTAACACTCAGCTTTGAATCTGCCGGCCCCGCTATCTGAGATAACTACATGCAGTCCCTAATGAATGACCAAGAATTCACGACCATGGAAGTGCTATTGTGAATTCATGGTTCCCTTTCCAACCGCCCACTAACGAACAAACATGTAGTCACACTGAAACTCAAAATGCAAACAGCAAGAACTCTGCCTAAAAGATTAATACGAAGCCAAACTGCAGGATCATTAAATTACTTATCTTGTATGCAAAAAAAAAAAAAAAAAAAAAAATCCTCCTGTATCAACTTCTGAACAGCTAGGAGCGATCCTCTAAGCAGCGACAAAGTTTAGGCTTTCACTTTACGATTCATCCCAAACAAGCAGGCACGCTATTTTGCACGTTGACCTCTTGAAAAATTTCTTCGATAAATATTTGAATATTCGCCATCATCGGCCAGAAAACATCAAAGTAGCTCCGTATTCTTGGAGAAAAATCTTGATTACTTGATAAACCTCACCATCAATCGTCTTCTGAAGCCTGGAAACTTGCAAATTTTCGTGGCAAATACAGTTTATTCGTAAACGGTCTATCAGACTCGACTGCAAACGGCACCTCTTGTACAAATGGTGGCTAGCAAGGTTGCCACTCAAGTTCTCGAGATAAACCCAGATTTTCTTCTTTAAAAAACCCAGAAATACCCAGATTATTTTATGCCTCAAATACACGGGATAAACGATGCTTACGCAATCTTTTAGTGCAACTTTAGCACAAATAAGCTGTGTGCTACCTATTTGTATTTATTGCTTCATTTTTATTTTATTTTTTATTACCAAAAATTCACAATTATATAAAAATCATTTTATTAACACCCCAATATATGAACTCTAGAAAATGAGATATGTTAGATATTTTAACAGTTACATAAAAGCCGATAACAGTATCTCCGCTTTAGCAATTTTGTCTTGGAGACAAAGCTCTTTTGGTTTGATGAAAAACTTGTTAACGTTCAGAGTTTTGCTTTTGGCTTCGAAGTTTTGCATGGGCTTTTATGTGTCAATAAAGCTGTTTTGTTGGCTTTAGTTAATGTACAAGAACAGACCGTACAAATCGCAGCATAGCGATTGCCAGAGTCCGGTTTTATCCAATCCTTTAGTTCGCTGTCTGTTAGCCATTCCTCACAAAAAACCTGCTGATACCATGGCTTCATTTTTTTACGCAGTGGCGTTTGTGTCGTCATGCTGCTACAACTACCTAGCATACCTTCATCATCGCTTAAGTCTAAAATTTAAAAAAAGAATACTTTAAAACACATCGCAAAAATGAATGAGTATTGTAGATGACAGCCATTAATACAATAGGAAATAGATAGCTGATGTAAACGGGTAAAAAATCAACGTCATTGATGTGGTTAAAAACAAGAATTACATTTCAGTGGAATAAAAAATATACAGCACATAATGTTTGACATTTAATTATAATATACATATAATGTGTCATGCTCAGTGCACAGAATATACATAGATTGTAAATGTCAATTGTCAAATATACCCAGATTAATGCAGATTTGGAAAAAAAATTCCCAGATACCCAGACGGAACACAAAAAAACCCAGATCTAGTAAAAAAATACCCAGCTGTGGCAACACTGGCGGTTAGTCATTCTACCGTACGCGTTCAAAAAAATGTCCTCAACTTGAATTTTCTTCTTGAGTATTAAATACACAGTTCAAAGTGGGCACTTCAGATCCCCGGCTTGTGGACTTCCATTTATTAGCTGTTACGTGTCTGTTTATATGAAATTGTTCATTTGTAGTGACAGGATGGTTCCTGTGGCCAAGTTCACTTCTAGGGGTAGTAGACGTATCAGACAACGAACAAGCCAACATCAATCATAATTATTTGAGCTATAACGGACGAAGGGGACGGTGTACATTTTTAATAAGACTTCAAACGCAGCTCCAAATTCAATACAGTTCATGCCAATATACAATGGCATATAATATGCAGTCGTCGATATAGCTCTAGGCAATCCGTTCATGTCTGGAACGCTGTCCTTTTCATTCTCAATATTTTAAATATATTTTCACACTCGACATTGAGAAACTATACTCCCTGTAAATGCGGATAACTAGATACACCTCACAGAAGATCTTGATGTATTAGTGATAGGATAACTCAGGGATATACACTGAAAGTCAGGAGCATTCGTCCACTCGCCATAAATCACAATGGTAGAAGACCACCAGCAGACGCGAAGATAATTTATGCACAGAACTGGCGTCTGCTTGTCTTACCGTATCGGTATGACGTCATATCCCTTTACGGCGTAATTCCGTAAAAGATATAATAAATAGAGCCTTGTCTAGCTCAATATAAGACTCACAATATATGTGTCGATATCAATCGCAACAGTACTATACCCAACCTCAAATTTTCGGAGCACGAAAGTATCCACTTAAAGAGAAGATAGAAAAAACGCACGCTGATCTTGTGAACCATTTGTTCGTACACCTATATCTGTCTCCCCCTTTCCCTCTCTCTATCTCTGTCTATCTATTTACTTGTGATCGCTTCTCACGAATTGTTAACTGGTCAAGAACAAAGGTATCCTATTCAGAGAGTTTGTAAATTTGACAGTTTACTAGCTTCATTGAAACTACGTTCACGCTGAAGAGTCTCCAGCAATGAATGGGAAAGCTATAAATAGCAAAGTGTTCCGTAGAATCTTGATGTCTGAACTGTTTTCTACATTCCAGATGCTAGTCACATCAAGGTCCACAAAAGGGGCTTCTGAGAGGCACTGAGGAACACAATTCCAACTGAAGCAGTGAGCAAAAAAACAGCGCGTTTTAATGTGATAGACAAACAGTGTCGTCCTTCAAACTGCCACATTAACAAGTTCTGCCAGGTCCAGATTAATGGCCGGAATCGTTAGGTCGTGTATTCTTTCGCGCGAAGTACAACAGTGTCTAATGCTTTGGTTCCTTTTGTTCTGGCTGAATCCGCGTGTCTGATTCATGGTGTTTACCAAGGATTTCAGTTCACAGAGTCCACACAGATCAGACGCTGGGCCCTGACTAAACAACCGTCAAATAGGATATGTGGCCAGGCACAGAGATTTGTCATGGCCCGCTCGTGTAGGAAGACCAATAAAACACAGATTTTAACTGAAAGTAATCGTTCGCTGGCAAAAATAACGCGCACGAGAAGGGAAAAAAAGGAGAGATAATTCTCCTTCATCATCTACGCATCTGGATCATTTTTTACCCCCCATGAGAGCGACATCTTTTATTATGCAGATTAAGATGGCAGAGTTTCCGGTTCCGGTGTTGGCCATTACACAATGACCACTTCTTGTTGGAAGTTTCGTAGCTAACCTTCTCTTGAGGTCGGAGTAAAACTTTCAATACATCATGCACGGTAGCAGCCGCGTGCACACTGAATAATAGCACACATAATGCTAAGTATAAGACCCTCACTCCCCGGGGGATTGGGGACATACTTGTTTCAATGAAGGGTCCATATGACGGCTACTTCTGTGTGAGTACATTGAATGCACACGCCTCTAAGAACGTGTTGTGTCCGTGTTCGCACTTCTGGTTGTCCACATAAAAGTCTGGCGAGACAAGAGCGTGAAGCTATCTTTTGAAAGTAGAATAAATTATGAAAATGTAAAATTGACATTCTTCTTCCTTTTCCTCTTCTTGTTCTCCTTGCCTTCTTGTTCATGTTCTTCTTGTTCATGTTCTTCTTGTTCATGTTCTTCTTGCTCATGTTCTTCTTGCTCATGTTCTTCTTGTTCATGTTCTTCTTGCTCATGTTCTTCTTGTTCATGTTCTTCTTGTTCATGTTCTTCTTCTTAATCTTCTTTTTTGTTTCTTTTTCTTCTTTTTTTCTTCTTCTTCTTCTTCTTCTTCTTCTTCTTCTTCTTCTTCTTCTTCTTCTTCTTCTTCTTCTTCTTCTTCTTCTTCAAATAGCATTGATGGTGTCTCAAGTACTATTGATCAATCCTGTTGTCGACTTCATAACATGCCATGATGTCAAATTGTCCAATATCTGTTTTGTTGTTCTAAATATCTTCTTCTTTCAATCTTTTCTGTTGTCACGATATACTCCAGCTTTTTCCTTCTCATAACATACCCAAAGACAGTGGATTCCTTCCTTCTAACATGTGGAGGAAGCTTTTTTGTGCATTGGTCTTTTCCAGGTCTTTTACACTTTTTACCTGCAAATGGTATTTTTAACATTCTTCTGTAAAACAACTTCGCTGTGGCCTCTGGTGCTTTTTTTTTAATCAATTGTCCGTCACTCACTTCTGTATATCATGATTGGTTCTATAAAACGCTGAAGACCCCCTCTTTCGTACTTCTATTGACCATGCATGGAGGCATATCTGGGGTCATTCTTATATGACCACCAGCTATGCACAGTGCTGCAATATACATATGTGGAAATTAACCTCTGTCTGTGAGGCTAATATTACATCTTCATTTACTTCTGAAATCATCCACACACTTCCAGGAATGCCCCCTGTGGTGAAACGTGTTGAGAACCCAGCATTGCACACGAAGCTTGGAGAAGTCACTTGAGCCCCAGACGTAATTCATTGGCTTTGACCTGGTTGCCTGCATGTAGGAGGATCTCACTGTGGACCCAGTGATATGCAGGGGGAGCTGAAAAGTGGCTCTGTGCTGGACATGCTGATTCCTTGAGGCGGCTCCGAACCATAGAACAATATTTTAGCACTGCATAGTTTGATAGCCCCCTTGGATGGCGGGGAATGCACAGTATGCCATGCACTTCTTACTCCTAGTTTGGGACCAGATGTGACGATCCTTTAAATGGAAGCCAAGTTGGAGAAACAGGAGCTCATGGCATCAAATCAACAAGTTTCTGAATGACAGAAAAGCCACAGGAAAAGCCTAGATCTACAGTGTAGATAATATCAAGGAGTCTTCAACTCGGTATTGGCTGCAAAAAAGCGAGAAGCTCAGCAGCCCTAGATGAACAACAACAAAATCATCAACTTCTATTGACCAAGAATTGAAGAATAGATACTTTTCATTTATAGGATGCAGCCTTACGGAATGTTTTGACTTGCTTTAAATTACAGCATCTCCCAAAAAAAAATAGAAAAGAGATCTTGAGAGAGAAACAATGACTAAAACATGAAAAAAACTTGGCAGAAATAAGTAAAAAACAAAATCACATAAAAGAACTGCGAAAAGATATAAGAAAACAGACATGAAAGGAACGTGTGCAGAAATTGGACATAAATAGTATTGAAGGCTGGGTAAGATATGAAATAAACTGAAGGCTGGGTAAGACATGAAATAAACTGGAGACTGAAGTAAAAGACATGAAATAAACTGGGGACTGAAGTAAAAGACATGAAGTAAACTGAAGGCTGAAGTAAGACATAAAATAAACTGGAGGCTGGAGTAATAGATGAAATAAACTGGACGCAGAAGTAATACATGACATGAACTGGAGACTGAAGTAAACAGAAGGCTGGGTAAGACATGAAATTAACTGGAGGCTGATAAGACATGAAATATGTGACGGAATTTTCTTTGTGTGATTTTACTTCCCTCTTCCTCTTCTACTTTCTCCATTTATTTCTTCATTTATCGCACATAAACCTGTCCCATCGGCGCGCCTTAGATTTAATGACCTATGTTTATACTGCGATAGTGTTATTTCACGGCTAATTGACCATTCTTAAGGATTAATTGTAATCGCTTAAGTTGGTAAAGCAGACTGACTTCCTACGGTAACAGTGAAAATATTCGTCTAGGCGCATTGTCCGCCACTAAAGCGATCAGACACTGTTGCGGAGAATACAAAAGGAAGATCAGATGTTGTCTGCGATATGTCGCACTTATCTTTCTGGGGACCAGGAAAGAACAGGTGATAATTGCTAAACTCACTTCCATCCAGACATTGTCTGTTTAATTATTACAGAGAAACCCGTCTGAGGAGTCAAATTAGCGATGACACTATCTGTAGGCGAGGTTACACTTCGTAATTGAAAGATTATCTAAAGGGGACGGAAGAGGTCATGCCATATATGGGAGATGAGGTCATGTGTATACATTTTAAAATGATATTTTAAAAAAAAACACGCGGGTGAAAGTAAGTAACTGACAACCCCGACCCATTACATTCTGCTCATAGATTGGATCACATGAGAGTCAGAAATAAACATTTATTCTGATTGGAAGTTTTGTCGGAAACACGAGATGGAAGCGTGGGCAGGAAAACTGCAATATAACCTAGAAAATTCGGAGGCTAAAACACACTGCATTCCAGAATCGTCAAGATTAAACAGCTTGGACTGAAGCCTGGAAAAGAATAGAGTTAGGATTATGTCCTTATAGGACCGGATAAAACACTTACCGGAACGCCTTCTGAATACTACAGCAAGCAAAACCTACCCTTTAATACGAAACCGAACTCTAACAGGACCTACTTACAAAGTCACAGACGGATTCTAACTAGAAATAATACGCCTGACGCGTGTTTGAGGCATCTTTATCAAGTTGCCAAGAATATTCTACTGAGCAAGAAGTCTAGAGTTCCCAAATAGTTTGGTGTAAGATATAACATATATTTTATACTTTGAATTTGACATGTTTGAACTTGCTGTTGGTTGTACTGGTCCATACGAGGCTGGCAACCTCAGCATGTGAAAATGATATATTCATGAACCACCACAGCAAAGAGCTGGTAATTGCTTCGTGCTAGTTCTCACAGGGAACCAAAAGCAGAGGTAACCCCAAACTCCAAGTGGAGCAAGGAGTGAATGATGATGACATCATATGTATATATTTACTATCATTTGTAATAAGTTGTATGTTTACTTAAACATGTTCCCCCAGGCACAAGGCATTGCACTTGCCGCTGTTCAGTCATAATTTTTTAATTAAATTAACTAAAAGAATTGTGATTTTTCATCATATCCCCTGAGTTATATGATGTACGCGTAGGGAGATTTTTTTAAAATCAGAGAAAGGAAGCGGTAGATAGACAACGGGAAAGGCGCCTGATTAATATCAGGAAAGCAAAGACTTAGCAGAAGTTTTGTTCTTTTATTTCCTCTAAAGTTTGTGGTACGAACCGAAGAGACCATCTGAAGTTAACTCTACGATACCAGTTGTACTACTATACTGTGGCTCATAGCTTGTACTCGACACTGGAAACCTACGTTCCACGGGTGGTGAAGATACCAGCCTTGACCAGAAGAGGTTACCTCTTGAACTGATCTGGATACGTGCCCTTGACACAGAGACGAATTAACGGAAACAGCAGCATCAACGCTTCAGCGTTTTGGCAGCTAAGTGACATTTCTAACAGGCCACATACAGAAGAAATTTGTTTTTCTTTTCCCCATAAGCTTTTCTAAAGCCGACATCTTTTCTAGGAAGGTGCCTAAATTGTATTAATCACCAGCTCTTATTTATTTACATTTGTTCAAAAGTAATTTATCATTAAATTTGTTATATGTTGTTTTACAAATTCATAGTTGATTTAGTTATTACAGAGAGAAGTGCACATGCATGATTCAGTATCTTTAATCTATATCTATATAGAGCCAATAACAACAATTTTACTGGTAATTCAGTTTTGGGCTTGTACGAGCTAAATTAAATTATATAATACCTCTTCACAAAAGGAAATAAATTGGAGACTGAAATAGACATGAATATAACTGAAGGGCGAAGTAAGACATGAAAAAACATGAGGCTGAAGTAATACGTTGAAGTAAATGGCTGAAGTAAGACATGATATAAACTGATTTCCATTGATCTCAGTTATTTTGATATCATTGTCAGTCATTCAAATAGTATTTGAAAAGACGTGGAGGCAGAAATAAGAACAAATTAGACACGGATAGAACAGGCAGAAATAAGATATGAAAAGAACTGGTGCAAACTGCACAAGACATGGTAATCGATTAAAAGCGATACATGTTCAATATCATGGAGAACTGAAATCCGAAAACAAAGAATATTCATGCATTACCATTCAGTACAGAATGTGTCACGGATTGCCTCCCCTGCCTTGCAGTAGTGGTCCAACAATGGCCAAAACTCAGGAGTATCTAAATGGGTCGTCAAAGGTGTTTACCTTCGCAAAAGATTACTCTTGGCAGAGATGTGGATAGACGTGTAATGACGCTTCTGTCCGACAGGGAGCCTTCACAAGATAATCCAGAAGTCAAGAACCATGCGGCATAGCGCTGAGCAATGGTTAACTTATATCTGTCCGTCGCCTTTTGTGAAGGATTTAAGCAATGGTTTTTAGCCCGTCCAAGCCCCCAGCTGAGTTAATTCAGCGAATTTCTCTTATAATTTTAAAGTTCTGTTTAGAGGTAAATATATATATATAGATATATATATATATATATATATATATATATATATATATATATATATATATATATATATATATATATATATATATATATATGTGTGTGTTAATTGTTCTGGCTCATACGTTTGCCTTCATACATATAAAAAACTGAATCGACTATGATTGTTTAGTTTTAAAACAACAGGTAACAAATTTAATAATCAGTTAGTATTAACAGTTTAAAATAAATTAAATGCTGGTGAATTATATATTGGAATCAAATTTTCTATATAAAGAGATTTAGGGTGAGGATATATCAAAGTCCGTTTGGCTGGTGCTTTTTTATAAGCACTTAACTTTTAAGTGAGTCCTGCAGCTATGATTTTCGTCGCTGCTTGGTCATGAGGGCACTTCTTCACACAGCTTGTCCTATTTAGGCGGTTGGTGTTGATTCCCTGCATTTCACTCACAACTAGCTCCGTTCCACGAACTTTTGGACAAAATAGAAAGAACAAAATGCCACTGCTAAGTTGGAAGCTTAACAGGCGCATCTTCACATACTTGGGATCTACAATCAACGGCAAACTCTCTCTGGACACAGAAATTGACAGCCGGTTTGGCAAAGCTGCCGCCACCTTTGCCCGCCTCACAAAGAAGACCAAACTGCCGTATACAATGCCTGCTTCACTAGCACACTTCTATATGGCAGCGAGACATGGAATACCTATGCCAAGTAAGAAAGAAGGCTCAAAACCTTCCATCTAAGGCAGTGATTTTTAACCGGAGTGCCGCAGCACGCTGGTTTGCCGCGAAGGTTCCGCAGGTGTGCCTTGGGAGTTTAGTGGAAGGTCGAAAAAAGGAGCGATAAAAACTGGTGAATAAAAAATATCGTCGAGGTAAATTTTAGAAGTACTGTATATAGTTCTAAAACCGTCGTGCGCCAGTATAAAGAAGATTATTTGTCCTTTGGATTCATTTCATCTGGAGAAGAGCAGCCACGTCCTAAGTGATTTTATTTTTGTGTGGTGAGAAACTGGCAAACCAAGTTATGGTTCCAAGTAAGCCGAAAAGACATATTTACACAAAGCACTCACATTTATGCGAGAAACCCATTGAATATTTTAAAAGGTTTAAAGCTGATCAAACACGCTAGGCAAAACAATGGACTAAAGTCAGTACTATTTGTGACAATGATCAAGAAGCCAGTTATGACGTTGCCGAAATTGTGGCAATAAAAAACATAAAATCACATACAATTGCTGAGTCAATAATTTTACCAGCATGCTGAAAAATTGTAAATATTATGTTTGGCAAGGAATATGAAAAATAAAGTTTGAAAATTCCTATGACTGATAACACTATTATATTAGTCGGCGTATGCAAGACATGTCTCAAGACGTTGAGTCACAAATGATAGCTAACACTAAAGAAGCCGATTATTTGCCAGTCAGTTGAACGAGTCACCTGATATCACTGGAAAAGCTCAGCTCCTAGTATTCAACAGGTTTACTTGTAATGGAGAAACATTGAACAATTTTAATTTGCAAACCACTTCCAGAAACAACAAAAAACCAAGATGTTTGTGATGTTGTCGACAGTTATTTCAGTTCTCACGATTTGTCACGGAAATTATGCATCAGCATCTGCACGGCCAGTGCACCTTCTATGTCGGGAAGCCTGGAAGGATTCGTCGCACTCGCCAAGCAAAATGACCCTGGTATGTTTTTACACACTGTTTCCTGCTCAGAGAGGCCCTCATTTCAAAATCAGCAGTACCTGAGCTGTAAAAACTTCTGGATGAGACTATAAAAATGGTTAACTACAACAAAAAGGTAATTAAACTCAAGGTTGTCTTCAGCACTATTGAAGGGAGGACTTGTGGGTATACTTGTCAACCATCCGATCTCGGACAAGAGACATCATCAAACACAGGTTTCCCACTGATATTTTTATGTAAGTAAAGACTGTTTGTTTCTACTCATATATATATATATATATATATATATATATATATATATATATATATATATATATATATATATATATATATATATATATATATATATATATATATATATATATATATATATATCAATAAGTATTTTTTTTTTTTTTTTCCTTAACCAGCGGCACTTGGGCTTTCAGCCCTTCGGCCCAATGACATGTCATTGCGAGGCTGGGGAACCTGAGGACTTTCCTTCCAACCCGGTCAGGAGCTTCGCTCCTTCCCATCCACAGAGGCTTTATCACAGGAGCCGTTCAGGCTATTCAGTCAAATTTCCGGCCGTAAACATTTCTTCAAACGCCGACGCCCGGGTTTGAACCATGAACACCTGGTCGCCAGTACAACGCCGAAGCCATTACACCAGCGCGGCTCCCATCAATAAGTATCTTCTCTTCTTCGATCCTTAACCGCCGACCGTCAAAGCAGTCAGTGGCCATCACGCCTAGTGGCGTCTTGTAGGGCAACAACAAATTGATTCCACTTTGCACGGTCGGTGGCCATCCTTCGTACAGTGCCCCAACTCTGGTTCATTCTTTGCATCTCAGCCTCCACAGTCCTCCGCCAAGTTGTTTTTGGTCGGCCTCTCTTTCGCTTTCCTTCAGGGGTCCAAAGCATAGCTGTTCTTGTGATGGCATCGGGGTCTCTTCTGAGGACATGACCAACCCAGCTCCAGCGTCTGCCAGCTATGATGGTGTGCATGTCCTCTTGCTTGCTACGAGTAAGCAGATCTTGGTTGGTGATGGTATTCGGCCAAAAGATGCGGTGAATTTTTCTTAGGCATGTTGTGTGAAAAGAGGACAATTTTGACATTTCCTTCTCTGTGACTCTCCAGCATTCCGCACCATAGAGAAGCACAGAAAGCACGCAACTCTGGTATAATCTTAATTTTGTGCTTGTGCTGTATTGGTGTCGTGAAATATTCTAATCCACATATATAAATTATCAGGTAAATATAAAGCCTAATAAATACATATAATAAAGAAAGGAAGAAGAATGGTAAAGAACAGTGCTGTCACAATGACAGTACTCGAAATCCCCTTTGTTTTATGCTTCGTCTGCAAACTGTAACGTTTCCACGTTAAATAAAAGCCACTGCATAAATACAAGCGTTTCCACAACACATTAAAACGGGTATTGCATTTCTAAGAAAAACATTGAGAGGCACACTGCGTAATGACCTAAATTAATCCTAACATTAATTATACTACGTTACCAAAACGAACGAACAGATGGACTCAAATAGAAAGAAGGGAGGGCTGAAAATCAGGAACGCATGCAAAATTAAACACGCGTCTCGCTATTAATGCCACCCCCAACAAGCGTAACGCGATACACAATTACTACTATCACGCGTGTAAGGCCACATGCACTAACTTTTTCGGACGGACAGTGATAAAAACACTAACCTTCCCAGAGTTAGGTTTTAAAAAATCCTGGAAAACGCTTATTAGAAAAGATGACATTAAATGAGTTTACGTTTGAAAACATTACAGTACCCAGACAGCACATCTTCGAAACAGGAGGTAGAAGAAATTGCATATTTTGAACGCAGCCACTTGGCTCTTTTAAATTTGTATATTTGGGTTCCTTAGGGCTTGATGACAAAGAATATGTTAAGTGTTATGCAAATAGTCTAGGAATTAACAAGTTATAGCCAAAATAAAATGATGGTGCTGTCAGACAACACCCAAAATCAGAATCGCTCAGTGGTAGATTTTTTAAACCACCATTGTACGGGAAATGGGCCACAAGTTACATTTGAACTGATTGGCTGGAATGATATGTAAGGCTAAACACGATTAGTCGGACTATAAATGCTATCCTTGGTTGTTAGGGGAGACGTAGGAAGGTAAAATTTTTTCAAACACTTGTCGAAACGTGGCTCCATTGGCCAGACTCGCTGATATAATCACTTAGGAGCGTTAGTTCGAGACCACTAGTTCAAATAAGCTTGATAAAGCAACAGTGCGTTGAAGCCAGCTCATATTTTTTGCTAAATAAAAGCCTGGAACATAAGCAGATGGGAATTTGTGCCAGTATTTGTGCCAGAATTCATTGCTAGTCAACGTATCTGTGTTTATTTCCATGAATTGTGGTAAGCTTGAAACATTCAGTATCTTTTAATGAAAATTGAATGTGAATTGTTAATTTATGCCTGTATATATGTGTAGTTCAGTAGCAAACATGATGTAAAGCCTATAATGCTCCAGCCTGAACAGAAGGTGTCGGAGGAAAGTAAAACGGCATGGAATGGCCAAACAGTACACTGACACCTAGATTATTGACTAGAAAGAAATAATGCTGGAATTGCAGAGGCGTAGTAACCATTAAGGAGGTTAATACTGGTATAAAGTATTTCAGATGAAGCTGACAGTTGGCCTAACGCTCTGAACTCAATGTTTGTGATGTATTGTGATCAGTGTAGAAAGAGAGTATAAATTAGTTATGACGTAGAAGGTACATCCTTCTTGTTTTCAGGGACCGTGGTCTTGACGTTATTGAGCAGCACCTGGTCAGAGCTTTGCTGAATCCAGAGTCGGACAGCATACTCCTTGGTCCATTTAGCTATCAGTGAGGTGTCTCCAGAGCCCAGGGGAGAAATCGAGCAGAGGAGTCTTTTCCTGCCGCCATCACACAAGATAAGCTGATGTGGCCAGCTGAGCTCAACATTATGTACCCCCATCTTAAAATGACAGTTTAAAATACAATTAAGAGGGGAATTTAATTGTTTTAATATCAGGAACTGAGAACATCTCCAATACTAGTTCCAATAAAGACAAACTATTGAAGTCATGATGACAAATACCAACAGAGCTTGAACAAAACAAAACCAGTATTACCTCATATTACTACTACACAACTGACACACATAGGATACTTTTAATAATATATGTCACTACAATATTCATATTGATAAATTCTGTACATATAACTTGTAATTAAAATTGACTGTGATTCCTGGTTCCCTTTGTATTTGAATCAGGACACATATACATTCATGACAGCAATGAATACATATTGCTATTTGAACAGTTATCAGTGACTCCTTTAATATATCCTTGTAGAGTGTTTTATGTATGTGAGTGTCACAGTGTTGTCAAGTGTAGTGGAATAAATTAAATTGTTTATCTGTCTGTTGTTGTTTTGACTTACACTTCATCATACACATACCCTAGACATATAACGTAGTCATCACACTATTCCAGAATAATTCTGACTGAGGTATACATATGTGGCAGCAAGTAAGGTTATATATAATACACTACTCTTATTAGATATATATACCTTCACAGCTGATCTCAGTCAGTACACTAAGTCCCCTATAAATATTTATAACATCCCACTTCACCACAATTGGGAGGACTTCCAGATGTTATTTAGGCTAAAGAAGGCTGTTCTTGCCTTATTCATTCTGATGTTGATGTCTTTGCCTGCCCCACCGTCTGGTGTTACTATGCTTCCTAGGTATGTGAAGGTATCTGTCTGTACCAATTGCTGATTCCTTACTGATATGGGCTCAGGGTAGCTCACATTGAGCGTCATGACCTCAGACTTCTTTAAATTGATGTTCAAGCCCACCTGCTGGCTAAATTTATTAAGTCTATCCGTTTTTTCCTGGATGTGTTGATGTGAATGTGCCAGCAGTGCAATGTCATCTGCATATTCCAGATCTTCCAATGTAGAAAATGTAGTCCATCTTATTCCTCTTGGACTGCCCTCTGTTGTCTGGCGCATCACCCAGTCTATGACTGTTAAAAAAAGAGTGGTTGATAAGGGGCATCCCTGTCGTACTCCTGTCTTCACCTCGAAGGTTAGGTTGCTCTGCCCAACACTACACGTAAAGTTGGCATAGAGGCTTTTTATGATTGCCACTATGCAGCTTGGAATTCCATAAGCCCTCAGTATTTTCCATAAACTGTCCCTATGTATGCTGTCAAAAGCCTTTTCAAAATCAACAAAATTTATGTAAAGCTGTCTTTGCCATTCTGAGCACTGCTCTATAATGTTCCTGAGAGTGAATATATGGTCTACACATCTTCTGTTCTTTCTAAATCCTGCTTGTTCTTTCCTCAGTTTGTAGTCTACTGCCTTTGAAATTCTCTGTATAATTATCCTGCCTAGTATTTTGCTGGGAACTGAGAGAAGAGTGATTCCTCTCCAATTATTGCAGTATCAATAAGTATACATTGGTAATAATGGTAATAGTGGTAATAATGGCCCCCAAGCGCAAGTGATGCTGGTAGCTCTGAAAAGCCTAAGAAAAGTCGTAAAGTGCCTATTATAGAGGAAAAGATAAACATTTTATATTTAGTGAGAAAGGAAAAAAAGTCTACATCGGAAATTACCAGGATGCTAGGCAAGAACGAATCTTCGATACGTTCGATATTGGATAGAGAAAAGCAAACTCGTGCTAGTTTTGCCGTAGCACCTCAAACTTCTAAAGTTTCGGCGTTTGTGCGCGATAAAGCATTAGTGAAAATGGAAAAGACATTGCATTTTTTGTGGATAGAAGACGTGACGAGAAAACTTGTGCCAATCATCGGCAACGTGCTGCGGGAGAGGGCCAAGATGCTATATGAACAATTTAGCAAAGATGATCTTGATGCAAAGCCATTCAATGCAAGTAAAGGGTGGTTGTACAGGTTTAGGAATAGGTTTGGACTGAAAAATATAAAAATTACAGGCGAGGCAGCATCTGCAGACGAAGAAGCTGCTGCCACTTTTCCACAAGAATTGAAAAGAATCATTCGGGAAGGGGGATACGATCCAAGGCAAGTGTTCAAATGTGACGAGACTGGCCTTTTATGGAAAAATATGCCCAGTAGAACGTACGAGGGGCGTTCAGAAAGTAATACACCACATCGTTTTTCTCAGCTAATAATGAAGATAGAAGCATGAAATTTTGCACACTTTAAATATGGCATGTGCCAATTGTGTGCATCAAATTGCAACGCAACTGGCCAAATAATACGGTTTCCCTAAACCGTTGAAATGGGGCGTTTTAGCAACTTGCGTTATAAGCAGCGAATTGTGATAGAATTTCTCGTTGCAGAGAAGGAAACTGTTGTGAACATTGACAAGCGTTTATGTGATGTGTGTGGAAGTTTTGCAGTCGACAGGAGTACAGTCAGTCACTGGGTTCAGAGAATCACAGAATCAGGAAGTGGAGATACGGAGCTGCTTGATCGGCCGCGCTGTGGACGTCCTGCCACAGCCACCAACGCAGAAATGTTGAAATGCGCTGAGAGCATTATTCTTACTGATAGGCGAATCACTACTCAACAATTGGCCTTACAGCTGTCAGTCAGCATTAGTAGTGCAAATGCAGTTATAAAGACTCTCGGATTTTCTAAGGTTTGCGCAAGATGGGTTCCTCGAAGTCTCACAAATGACCACCGATTGCAAAGGAAAGCAATTTCTTCTGAATTGTTGGAGCGTTTCAATACTGATGGAGAGAACATTTTGGCTAAGATCGTTACAGGTGACGAAACCTGGGCACATCATTTTGAACCTGAGACAAAAAGACAGTCAATGGAGTGGCACCATCCGCAATCACCAAGAAGAAAGAAATTCAAGACAATTCCTTCAGCTGGAAAGGTCATGATCACTGTCTTTTGGGACATTGTCACAGGGTTATCCCGAAGGGTAACCAAAGAGAGTTATCGGTGTGGTGCCGGCTTTGTCAATGGCTCAGATTTGCCTGGCAACCCGTTGGAAATAGGCAGCAGGAGTGAAGAAGGCGAATGTAAGACTCTGGGATAAATTCCCCGCCAACAGTCCCAATGATTCTGGATCTCGTGACACTATAACTCCTACCACTCTATCCCCCTCTCTATATTATAATGCTAACGAGCCCCCACTCCCCTATTACACTGAGTGAACAGAAGAGGAAGAAAGGAAGAACAGTATGTCTCTTTCGCACACTTTCTTTCCTTCTCTATATATATGTAATAACGTGTGTTGGTAATGTAACCACAACTACAACATTTATTAAATTATTGAAATATAACAACATTCAATTACACTAATACAAATGCAACTAGGAATGACATTAACTATCCCTGTGAAGAAAGATATTAGTTAATGCAAAATACACAAATGAATCTAAAGTCTACACTATGAGATGATGATGAATTTAAGTTATCTTAACTACTACCAAAAAGGATATCTTGTTTCGGGTCTCTGACTGACTGTCAATAAACACTGGGTATTTGTATACACTGGACAAGTCTTTGTCTGCATTCAATAATATTGGACGGTCCACTTTATTTCGTCAGGTGTCGATGGCCTGCTCTTTTGTTCTTCACAAAGCGAGTGTTGACATTGCCACGCGCGTCTGAGGTGGCTTGTCCCTAGGTTGTGTTGAAGCAATGTTATGCGGTGGGGACTTCGTCTGATATGCAGATGTCCATGTGTGGTGAAGATATTTTCCTCAGGTGGTGATGATGGTGAAATCTGGTATATAGTTGAATTTGTTTGCGCATCAGTTTTACGGGGAGAATCTGTCCATTACTGCATGTAATTTAGGATCTCGATAAATTTTGTAGGCACTTGGTTTACACGATCGTCCGTCTTCTCTTGCCACTTCCGATCAAGATTTCTCAAAGGCACTTGTTGTAAAATCGTCCGTTTGCTACTGCAGCTTCTGATCATTAAATTCACGTGGACAGCTCTTTAGTAATGCATCCTTTATTCTAGGTAATTGCGGATTACTTTTCTGTGTGGGTGATTGTTTAGTAGAAAGTCCCTTCGCCGCCTGGCAAGTTCTTTTCTAAAATCCCCGTTGTTTGTTGGTAGGTTTGTTGCCGTTAAATATCTGTGAGATGCGTGTCGTCGCAGTATTTCTGTTTGGCCCTACTCATTTAGCTTATTCCGTGATTAACGCCTGTGGTAAAGTGGGATGTTATAAATATTTATAGGGGACTTAGTGTATTGACTGAGATCAGCTGTGAAGGTATCTATATCTAATAAGAGTAGTGTATTATAGATAACCTTACTTACTGCCACATATGTATACCTCAGTCAGAATTATTCTGGAATAGTGTGATGACTACGTTATATGTCTAGGGTATGTGTATGATGAAGTGTAAGTCATAACAACAACAGACAGATAAACAATTTAATTTATTCCACCACACTTGACAACACTGTGACACTCACATACATATAACACTCTAAGAGGATATCTTAAAGGAGTCACTGATAACTTTTCAAATAACAATATATATTCAGTGCTGTCATGAATGTATATGTGTCCTGATTCAAATACAAAGGGAACCAGGAATCACAATCAATTTTAATTACAAGTTATATGTACAGAATTTATTAATATGATTCTTGTAGTGACATATATTATTACTGGTATCCTATGTGTGTCAGTTGTGTAGTGGTAATATGAGGTAATACTGGTTTGGTTTTGTTCAAGCTCTGTTGGTATTTGTCATCATGACTTCAATAGTTTGTTTCTATTGGAACTAGTATTGGAGATGTTCTCAGTTCCTGGTATTAAAACAATTAAATTCCCCTCTTAATTTTAGTTTACAATGTCATTTTAAGATGGGGGTACATAATGTTGAGCTCCATGGCCACACTCTCTTATCTTGCGTGATGACTGCAGTAAAAGACTCCTCTGCTCGATTACTTTAATGAGTTCTGGAGCCACCCCACTGGTTGCTATATGGACCAAGGAGTATGCTGTCCACCTCTGGCTTCAGCAAAGCTCTGACCAGGTGCTGCTCAATAACTTTAAGACCACGGTCCCTGAAACAAGAAGGTTGTACCTTCTACGTCAGAACTAATTTATACTCCATTTCTACACTGAGCACAATACATCACAAACATTGAGTTCAGAGCGTTAGGCCAACTGTCAGCTTCATCTGAAATACTTTATACCAGTATTTCCCTCCCTAATGGTTACTACGCCTCTGCAATTCCAGCATTATTTCTTTCTAGTTAATAATCTAGGTGTCAGTGTACTGTGTGGCCATTCCATGCAGTTTTACTTTCCTCCGACACCTTCTGTTCAGGCTGGAGCACTATAGGCTTTACATCATGTTCGCTACTGAACCACACATATATACAGACATAATTTATCAATTTACATTCAATTTTCATTTAAAAATATTGAATATTTCAAGCTTACCACAATTCATGGAAATAATAATAAACAGTTTCGTTGACTGGCAATGAATATAGCACAACTCCGATCTGCCGATGTCCCAGGCTTTATTTTATAAAAAATATACACTGGTGCTCAACGCACTGCTTCTTAGTAGGTTTATTACAAGATGTGGCAATGAACAGACGCTCTGAATTGAGTATATTCGCAGCTCTACCCAATCAAACCATGTCTACACATCTTTTCAAAAAAGTACCCCTTTCTCACGTTTCCCCTGACAACACAAGATAGTATTTATAGTCCGACCAATCGTGTTTAGTCTTTCATTTGTTGCGCTCCAATCAAATAGGAGTTAACATGGTAGGCTATTTCCGTAACGTAATGTTTTTTCAAACACGTTATAAAAAAATTTTATGAGCAGAAATGATTTCATGCTGTCAGGCACCCCAACTATTTTATTTTGGCCATAACTTGGTAATTCCTAGACTATTTGCGTAACGTTTTACATATTCTTTGTCAGCAAACCCTAAGGAACCCAAATATACGAATTTAATGGAGCCAATATGCATTTTCTTCTAGGATAGTCGTGCGGTTACTACTTTCTCACTTCCAAACTTGAGGGTGTCTGGGTACTGTCATGTTTTCAAACGTAAACCGGTATAATGTCATAATTCCCAATAAGCGTTTTTCAGGATTTTAAAACCTAACTCTGGTATGGGTAGTGAATTTTATCACTGTCGATTTGAAATAAAGTTAGTGCATGTGGCCTTACACGCGTGATGGCAGCAATTGTGTATCGCGCGACGCGTGTTTAGTGTTGCAGGTGTCCCTGCTTTCTGCCTCTCCCTTCTCTCTATCCTTTAGTCCATCTGTCTTTTAGTTACGCCGTGTATAAAATGGAATGAATGAAATATTAAATTTAGGTCACTGATCAGCTTGCGTATCTCAAGGTTTTTCCAAGAAATACAGTACACGTTTCATTGAAGAAAGCGGGTAATAATACAGTAGGCTTTTACTATCAACGTGAAAGCGTTACAATTTGCAGACGAAGTAGAAAACAAGGGGGATTTCGAGTACAGTCATTGTGACAGCACTGTTCTTTACCATTCTTCTTTCCTTTTATTAAATTTATTTGTTAGGCTTTGCATTTACGTTTTAATTTATATATGGGGATTAGAATAATTCACGACATCTCCCCTCTTAAAACAGACATTATATGTCAGTCCTTTATTCTATATACACATAGAGAAATTTATTATTATTTCTGGGGTTTACGGTGATTCTCATCACACGGATGGCGGCTTAAAAAATCCGCTCCCAAATTTGTTTTTCCAGATATATACTCAATGCTAAAATTATAGGGAGCCAAAAGCAAGGACCATCGGAGTAACCTAGAGTTCTCATGCCTAGCCTGGGCTAGAAACGATAAAGGTTTGTGATCCGTTTGCAACTTAAATGCCTTCCCATACAGATAAATATTGAATTTCTTTATTGCCCATATTACTGCAAGACATTCTTTTTCGCTAGTTGAGTAGTTGATTTCAGCTTTATTCAATTTTCTGCTAGCATATGCCACTGGGCTTAATTCCCCATCCAATGCATCTGATTTCTGTAGTAGAGTTGCACCTAACCCAATATTACTGGCATCCGTCCTTACTATGAATTCTTGACTTAAGTCAGGTAATTTCAAAATAGGTTTACTTGTGAGCTTTTCCTTCAATTCTTGGTAAGCCATTTCACATTGTGGTGTCCATGTAATGCGATCTGGATGTCCCTTACGTGTCAAATCAGTTAACGGTGCACATATGGAATTAAAGTTTTTGATATACTTCTGGTAGAAACCACATAATGAGACAAAGGATCTCACGTCCTTCTTGGTTTGTGGTCTCGGGGCTTTCTTTAGTTTCTCTAAATTCTTTGGGTCAGGGGTCATGTTTCCCTGATAAACTGTGTGTCCCAAAAATTCAAATTCTTTACATCCAACGCAACATTTGGTTGGTCGGGCTGTTAAATTTGCTTCCCTAAGTCGATCAAACAGCATCTTCAGAGAGTCAATGTGTTCCTCAAATGTTTCTGTTGCTATAAGGATATCATCCATGAAATTTGTTATACATGGATTATTCAGAGGGTCCAATAATTTTCTCATCATTCTAGAGAAGACACTAGGCGCATTCTTCAATCCAAATGGCAATCTATTAAACTCATAGTGTCCTTCTGAGGTACTAAAAGCTACGTATGGTCTAACCTCAGGCTTTACTGGAATCTGATAGTATCCTTTACTCAGATCCACTTTTGAGAAATATTTAGCTTTATTTAGTCTGGCAAACAGCTGATTTGTATCCGGCAATGGATCCACCTGTCCTTCTGTAATAGCATTCAGTCTCCTGTAATCTATACAGAGTCTATGTTCTCCAGAGGGCTTCCTTAAGAGTACAACACCGGAACTATATGAGGATTCACTGTGTGAAATAATTCCTTCCTTCAATAGATAGTCTATCTCTTCCTTCAAAGCTTTCTCCTTAGCAAACGGAATCGAATATGGTTTCATACAGACAGGTGTGGGGTCTATCAGTTTCATATCATATTCCAATAGGTTTGTATGCCCCGGTCGGTCTGTTAACACCTCTGCATGATTATTTAGAACCTGTTGCACTCTCTCTTTCTGAGTTTTCGTTAAATGTGTACTGATTTTCACCTGTGCTGCTGTCTCACAGGGGTGTAATGGATATTCAAATGATGAAAGTGGTTCCTTTTTCATCTCCATGGCGATGGACAAGGTCAACAAGTGTGTCTCTTCCTGATGTTCTCTTTCCAAATATTTCTTCAGGAGATTCACATGATAGATTTTTTCTTTCCCCTTCTTATCTATCTTATAATTTGTTCTAGACACCTTCTCTAAAACTGTATATGGACCTTGCCATCCAATCTGTAACTTATTCTGACTCCCGGGGAGAAGAAGCAGTACCTTCTCTCCCACAGCCAAATCTCTGTCTTTCGCCTTCCTGTTATAATAGGCAGCATGTTTCTTCCTGGCTTGTTTCAAATTTTCATTGGCAAGTTTCCAGCCAGTTTTTAAACGAGTGGTCAGCTCATTCACATATTGGTATGAAGATGTAATGTTTTCCTCTGCCTTTTCATCAGTCCACGTTCTTAACAAAGCTTCGAGTGGACCTTTTATTGGCCTTCCAAACAATAATGTTGCCAAGGCCATACCGGTTGAACTATGGGGTACCTCCCGATAAGCAAAGAGGGCGGCGTGCAGGTACTGGTCCCATGTATCTGGTTTTTCGTGTGCCAACTTTCTCAGGATCGACATCAACGTGCCGTTAAATCTTTCCACTTGGCCATTCCCTTGGGGATGGTACTCACTACAATGAAAGTGTTTGGCCTGGAAGATCCTGAAAACTTCTTCAGTTAGTTTCCCCTTGAACTGAGAGCCATTATCAGTCAAGATTTGATTGGGAAAGCCTAACCTTGTGAAAATTGTGAGCAATGCCTCTGCCACATGTTTAGAATCAATCGATGACAGGGCTACTGCCTCTCCCCACATAGAACAAGTGTCCACCAGAGTCAGAATGTAGCTGTTCCTTCTCTTGGTTCGGGTGAGAGGTCCCACAAGATCCACGGCAACTCTCTCAAAGGGTGTTCCCACTATGGGCATTTCCCCCAGAGTTGCTGGTGCAGTCCAATGTTTAGGTGCTACTCGTTGGCACTCTGGACAGGATTTTACATATCGTTTGATATCTTCAGTTATTCCTGGCCAGAAATAATGACAAGCTATTCGCTGTCCTGTTGCGCTGATTCCCATATGACCACTGAAGGGAATCGCATGCCCTAGTTCCAACACTTTAGTCCTATATGAAGTGGGAAGGACCAGCTGTCCGTGACCATTGGATTCAGATCCAGCCTTCCTATATATCAGTTTGTTCTTCATATAAAACTCTCCCTTGCCTGGAGGTGTATGAGATTTGGGCAACTTCTTGAAACATGGCTTGAGTGTTTTATCCTCAGCCTGTGCCTTCCTCATCTCATCTGGGTGAGTATTTATTGGATTATCCTCCTCCTTTTTAGACTGTGATCTGGTCTGCACTGTTGCCAATATCACAGGTCTCTTGGGATTCCCCAAGAAGACATATCTACACCCCAATATCAGAGGGTAGATTGGCTCATTTATCACTGCTGCTTTTATGATTCCTTCCACATATCGCGTTTTCACTTTTATTCGGGCGACGGGAAGTGTCATGGTAGCTACATCCTTGGTTGCAGTTTGAATCTCCACTGTTTCTGTGGTGTATTGATCGGCCTGCACCAGGTGAGAACTCACAACGGAATCGTAATCTAAACCGGTATCATATAAACACCTTATAGTGACACCATTACAGATGACATCTTCACACACTGGGGGGTGGTATGGTTCCTGTAGTTCTTCAGGTTTGACCTTCTTTTCCTTTTTCCCCGATGTCATAGCAGCACAATGAGGAGGTTTCCTTCTACAATGGTCAGTGTCATGATTGTTCATCTTACAATTTTTACACCACCTTTTTCCTTGGTTGAAAGATTTTCTTTCATCATGTTTCCTTTCATCGAATTGTGGGGTTTTATTTTTATTTTCATACTGTGGCCTATCAAACTGGTGCTTACCTTTGTTTTGATCCCTAGGATCAAATTTATTAAAGTTCTGTGGTGCCCTAAAGTTATCCACTTGTTTCTTTTTATTACCTGTTACCTCTGCTTGAGCTGCTTGATACCTTTCAGCAACATTTAGCAACTCACCCAGCCTCTCTGCACCTTGTTCCATGAGAAACTTTCTCAGGTCTGGAGCCATGGACTCTCTTAATTGCTCTATAAGGACCATTTCCTTAAGATCTTGGGTTTTCCCCAGAGAAGTCCATTTCTCCAAGTATGTCTCTATTCGTGCAGAGAACTGGTGATAGGTTTCACCTGACAGTAGTTTAGCATTCCTAAATTTTTTCCTATAAAATTCTGCATTCTTTTCATATCTTAACAAAAGAGCCTGCTTTAGCATGTCATAATTTTCCTGATCACTTCTGCTCATTTTTGCAAAAACTTCATAAGCTGCCCCACGAAGTCCCTGAGATAACTTTAAGCTCCACCTTTCTCTCTCTAACCCATATGTGGTAGCTAATAGTTCATACCTATTTAGATAGCTCTCTATATCATCGTCTTTCTCAACAAAATGATCTAAATGAAAATTCATAGCTGAGGTTGAGGCTCCTTGGCTAGCAGTAGCATCAGAGGCAAAGGGACTGGCACCATTTTCAGGAGCATGGCCTTGAAACTCAAACTCCCTTAGTCGTAACTCATGTTCCCTTTGTAATCTCTTCTCCTCCTTTTCTGCTCCCTCTCTGCAGCTAATCTCTTGTCTTCTCTTTCTGCAGTCAATCTTCTTTCTTCTGCTTCCAATTTCTTAGCCTCAGCCTCAATCTGCAACCTCTTAGCCTCAGCCTCAATCTGCAACCTCTTAATCTCTTTTTCAGCTTCTATTCTCTTATCTTCGGCCAATCTTTCAGATTCTAATTTTCTTTCGGCCTCTTTTTCTAATCTTCTTTCTTCCCGTTCAATATATTTGTCACATTTAGCAGTGACATAAGAAATCATAATTTGCCCGTCCATTCCTAACTCTTTCACAGTCTGTACAGCAGCAGATCGAAATTTTGCCAGGTCGGCCATTGTCTAACAGATAAATGTCTAAACAATTTTATCTATGACTAATTAACATAGGACAACACAGGCACTGTGAGCTCAACCTTATTTATTTTCACCCAAGGATACCTTTTAATTCTTATTATTCCTTGAAGTGAGTTACCCCCAATATTTGTAATAGGGAAAGATTCAAAATCCCGAGGGCGAGACCCCAATATATGTGGTAAAGTGGGATGTTATAAATATTTATAGGGGACTTAGTGTATTGACTGAGATCAGCTGTGAAGGTATCTATATCTAATAAGAGTAGTGTATTATAGATAACCTTACTTACTGCCACATATGTATACCTCAGTCAGAATTATTCTGGAATAGTGTGATGACTACGTTATATGTCTAGGGTATGTGTATGATGAAGTGTAAGTCATAACAACAACAGACAGATAAACAATTTAATTTATTCCACCACACTTGACAACACTGTGACACTCACATACATATAACACTCTAAGAGGATATCTTAAAGGAGTCACTGATAACTTTTCAAATAACAATATGTATTCAGTGCTGTCATGAATGTATATGTGTCCTGATTCAAATACAAAGGGAACCAGAAATCACAATCAATTTTAATTACAAGTTATATGTACAGAATTTATTAATATGATTCTTGTAGTGACATATATTATTACTGGTATCCTATGTGTGTCAGTTGTGTAGTGGTAATATGAGGTAATACTGGTTTGGTTTTGTTCAAGCTCTGTTGGTATTTGTCATCATGACTTCAATAGTTTGTTTCTATTGGAACTAGTATTGGAGATGTTCTCAGTTCCTGGTATTAAAACAATTAAATTCCCCTCTTAATTTTAGTTTACAATGTCATTTTAAGATGGGGGTACATAATGTTGAGCTCCATGGCCACACTCTCTTATCTTGCGTGATGACTGCAGTAAAAGACTCCTCTGCTCGATTACTTTAATGAGTTCTGGAGCCACCCCACTGGTTGCTATATGGACCAAGGAGTATGCTGTCCACCTCTGGCTTCAGCAAAGCTCTGACCAGGTGCTGCTCAATAACTTTAAGACCACGGTCCCTGAAACAAGAAGGTTGTACCTTCTACGTCAGAACTAATTTATACTCCATTTCTACACTGAGCACAATACATCACAAACATTGAGTTCAGAGCGTTAGGCCAACTGTCAGCTTCATCTGAAATACTTTATACCAGTATTTCCCTCCCTAATGGTTACTACGCCTCTGCAATTCCAGCATTATTTCTTTCTAGTTAATAATCTAGGTGTCAGTGTACTGTTTGGCCATTCCATGCAGTTTTACTTTCCTCCGACACCTTCTGTTCAGGCTGGAGCACTATAGGCTTTACATCATGTTCGCTACTGAACCACACATATATACAGACATAATTTATCAATTTACATTCAATTTTCATTTTAAAATATTGAATATTTCAAGCTTACCACAATTCATGGAAATAATAATAAACAGTTTCGTTGACTGGCAATGAATATAGCACAACTCCGATCTGCCGATGTCCCAGGCTTTATTTTATAAAAAATATACACTGGTGCTCAACGCACTGCTTCTTAGTAGGTTTATTACAAGATGTGGCAATGAACAGACGCTCTGAATTGAGTATATTCGCAGCTCTACCCAATCAAACCATGTCTACACATCTTTTCAAAAAAGTACCCCTTTCTCACGTTTCCCCTGACAACACAAGATAGTATTTATAGTCCGACCAATCGTGTTTAGTCTTTCATTTGTTGCGCTCCAATCAAATAGGAGTTAACATGGTAGGCTATTTCCGTAACGTAATGTTTTTTCAAACACGTTATAAAAAAAAAAAATTTTATGAGCAGAAATGATTTCATGCTGTCAGGCACCCCCACTATTTTATTTTGGCCATAACTTGGTAATTCCTAGACTATTTGCGTAACGTTTTACATATTCTTTGTCAGCAAACCCTAAGGAACCCAAATATACGAATTTAATGGAGCCAATATGCATTTTCTTCTAGGATAGTCGTGCGGTTACTACTTTCTCACTTCCAAACTTGAGGGTGTCTGGGTACTGTCATGTTTTCAAACGTAAACCGGTATAATGTCATAATTCCCAATAAGCGTTTTTCAGGATTTTAAAACCTAACTCTGGTATGGGTAGTGAATTTTATCACTGTCGATTTGAAATAAAGTTAGTGCATGTGGCCTTACACGCGTGATGGCAGCAATTGTGTATCGCGCGACGCGTGTTTAGTGTTGCAGGTGTCCCTGCTTTCTGCCTCTCCCTTCTCTCTATCCTTTAGTCCATCTGTCTTTTAGTTACGCCGTGTATAAAATGGAATGAATGAAATATTAAATTTAGGTCATTGATCAGCTTGCGTATCTCAAGGTTTTTCCAAGAAATACAGTACACGTTTCATTGAAGAAAGCGGGTAATAATACAGTAGGCTTTTACTATCAACGTGAAAGCGTTACAATTTGCAGACGAAGTAGAAAACAAGGGGGGATTTCGAGTACAGTCATTGTGACAGCACTGTTCTTTACCATTCTTCTTTCCTTTTATTAAATTTATTTGTTAGGCTTTGCATTTACGTTTTAATTTATATATGGGGATTAGAATAATTCACGACAACGTCAACAACGTAGTAGACGAAGGATGAGTATCTCAAATGGTCCCGGTCTCTACCACTGTGATGGATAAAATAATGAACTATTTGTAAGTATCCCGTAAACTATGCAACGCCTGTAGTGTGTTCTTGTATGTGAAATCTTATCACTATAATGAATGGCTGCGCGGTGTTTACTGCACGGTTAACATGTAATGTAAGAGGCAAAATAAAAGTGTCTTGTATTTACTTCGTTATAGTTACTGGAAACTGTGCAATATAGTAATTCTCTCATGGTGTTTATTGCAACCTGTACTTATGAGTATAAAAAATGATATTATAATAAACGTGACTGTTATTTACAGTGTTATATTTATGGAAAATATGTATATATTATCTGACTGAAGTTAAGAAATAATAATGATAAGGTACAAACTACATTACACTAACCTTGGTGTCCCTATCAAGAATTTCACTGACTCACGTCTTGATTCTTTCTCGTGAAATCGAGAACCCAAGTTTTTGTTGGCGGACTGCTTCTCTTGCAATGCCAAGCAATAAATTTAGTAGTGTTATATATCGTTTGAATCGCCTATGGCGATTTTTCGGGTCGCTTCTTGTCATGTGAAATTTCGTTTGTTTTCCTTTAGTCAGACATTCAGTCCTCATTACCGGGTAAAATTTCTGTAATATTTTGCTATTATCGTTTTCTTGTTTTTCCTCTCCCAGACAATCTTTCTGCGTCGTCTTTTGAGTGTCTTGTGCAGTGTTGTTCCTCTCGTTATAATTTCGTATTCTCACTCCTTTCATGTTGTTATTTATTCTTTCCTATTTACTTTCGCCCCGACTTTGTGTCTCCGTTACTTCAATATTTTCCGTGAAGTCCGACTGACCACCATACGCATTGTAAAATTACTTGGCCTTCTGTCGCCGACTGCACATTATGTTCTATTACTAACCAAAACAATACTTGGGTATTACTGGCCTTGTGTAAATACACCCGCGACGTCCGGCGATGGACTATTGATGTAATTTCTCCCTGTTGTGCGACATTTATGGCTTTCTACAGGGATTACTCAGAGCGCTGTCTCATTGGTATGTAAACATTTCCTGTAAAATTGATGGATGTCCCATGACTGTTGACAAACGATGTCTGTGCAGACAATGAGTATAGAAAGTCGAAATACAAACTCATTCGCTCCGCGTGACAGACATTGAAGGTGTGAGTCTTGTGGACGTTATGCCAAGAGGAGAGACAATCAATTCGCAAGCTTACATTAAGACATTGAAAAAACTCAATCAACGTTTTCGCAGAGTTCGGCCGCACAAGAATCCAGCAGACCTGCTTCTCTTTCACGACAATGCGCGATCTCACACAAGTCTGGCAACACGGGAAGCAATCAACAAAATTGGTTTGGACTCTACTACCCCATCCACCCTATAGTCTCGATTTGGCACCCTCTGATTTTCATCTATTTGGTCCACTTAAAGATGCTCTCCGTGGAACAAGGTTTGAAGATGATGAAGGAGTGATTCATGCAGCGAAGAAATGACTAAATGATCAAGACAAAATCTGGTACGGGCTAGGAATACATGCACTTGTTTCGCGCTGACATAAAGCCGTACAAGTTGATGGGGATTCTGTTGAATAATACCGATGTTTACATGACATATCCATGTATATTGTGTATAAATTTCATGCTTTTTGAATAAACAACTCCTGAGAAAAACGATGAGGTGCATTACTTTCTGAACGCCCCTCGTACATTCACAAAAGTGTAACGCAGGCACCAGGACATAAAGCATGGAAAGACATGCTGACTTTGGTACTATGTGGCAACGCTGCGGGTCACATGATCAATCCAGGCGTGGTGTATAGGGTGAAAAATCCTCGGGCTCTCAAGAACAAGAATAAAAATTTTCTGCCCGTTTCTGGTAACACAACCAAAAAGCATGGGTGACGGCACTTACATACAGCGAATGGTTCCATCAATGTTTTATCCCTGAGGTGAAAAAGTATTTGGAGAAGGAAGGCCTACCATTTAAAGTTTTATTAATCATTGACAATGCACCTGGCCGTCCGGAATCTATTGCCCTCCAAGATGAGAATGTCGAGGTCGTATTTTTACCACCCAATACGACCTCGGTTCTTCAGCCACTAGACCAGTGTGTAATACGGTGTGTGAAGGCTTCATACACACGCCTGGTTTTTGATCGAATTCGCGCAGCAATTGATGCAGACCCTAATGTGGAACTTATGCAGTGCTGGAAGTCATTCACCATTGCTGATGCAATAACCTTCACCAAGGCTGCTGTGGTAAAGTGGGATGTTATAAATATTTATAGGGGACTTAGTGTACTGACTGAGATCAGCTGTGAAGGTATCTATATCTAATAAGAGTAGTGTATTATAGATAACCTTACTTACTGCCACATATGTATACCTCAGTCAGAATTATTCTGGAATAGTGTGATGACTACGTTATATGTCTAGGGTATGTGTATGATGAAGTGTAAGTCATAACAACAACAGACAGATAAACAATTTAATTTATTCCACCACACTTGACAACACTGTGACACTCACATACATATAACACTCTAAGAGGATATCTTAAAGGAGTCACTGATAACTTTTCAAATAACAATATGTATTCAGTGCTGTCATGAATGTATATGTGTCCTGATTCAAATACAAAGGGAACCAGGAATCACAATCAATTTTAATTACAAGTTATATGTACAGAATTTATTAATCTGATTCTTGTAGTGACATATATTATTACTGGTATCCTATGTGTGTCAGTTGTGTAGTGGTAATATGAGGTAATACTGGTTTGGTTTTGTTCAAGCTCTGTTGGTATTTGTCATCATGACTTCAATAGTTTGTTTCTATTGGAACTAGTATTGGAGATGTTCTCAGTTCCTGGTATTAAAACAATTAAATTCCCCTCTTAATTTTAGTTTACAATGTCATTTTAAGATGGGGGTACATAATGTTGAGCTCCATGGCCACACTCTCTTATCTTGCGTGATGACTGCAGTAAAAGAATCCTCTGCTCGATTACTTTAATGAGTTCTGGAGCCACCCCACTGGTTGCTATATGGACCAAGGAGTATGCTGTCCACCTCTGGCTTCAGCAAAGCTCTGACCAGGTGCTGCTCAATAACTTTAAGACCACGGTCCCTGAAACAAGAAGGTTGTACCTTCTACGTCAGAACTAATTTATACTCTATTCCTACACTGAGCACAATACATCACAAACATTGAGTTCAGAGCGTTAGGCCAACTGTCAGCTTCATCTGAAATACTTTATACCAGTATTTCCCTCCCTAATGGTTACTACGCCTCTGCAATTCCAGCATTATTTCTTTCTAGTTAATAATCTAGGTGTCAGTGTACTGTTTGGCCATTCCATGCAGTGTTACTTTCCTCCGACACCTTCTGTTCAGGCTGGAGCACTATAGGCTTTACATCACGTTCGCTACTGAACCACACATATATACAGACATAATTTATCAATTTACATTCAATTTTCATTTTAAAATATTGAATATTTCAAGCTTACCACAATTCATGGAAATAATAATAAACAGTTTCGTTGACTGGCAATGAATATAGCACAACTCCGATCTGCCGATGTCCCAGGCTTTATTTTATAAAAAATATACACTGGTGCTCAACGCACTGCTTCTTAGTAGGTTTATTACAAGATGTGGCAATGAACAGACGCTCTGAATTGAGTATATTCGCAGCTCTACCCAATCAAACCATGTCTACACATCTTTTCAAAAAAGTACCCCTTTCTCACGTTTCCCCTGACAACACAAGATAGTATTTATATTCCGACCAATCGTGTTTAGTCTTTCATTTGTTGCGCTCCAATCAAATAGGAGTTAACATGGTAGGCTATTTCCGTAACGTAATGTTTCTTCAAACACGTTATAAAAAAATTTTATGAGCAGAAATGATTTCATGCTGTCAGGCACCCCCACTATTTTATTTTGGCCATAACTTGGTAATTCCTAGACTATTTGCGTAACGTTTTACATATTCTTTGTCAGCAAACCCTAAGGAACCCAAATATACGAATTTAATGGAGCCAATATGCATTTTTCAGGATTTTAAAACCTAACTCTGGTATGGGTAGTGAATTTTATCACTGTCGATTTGAAATAAAGTTAGTGCATGTGGCCTTACACGCGTGATGGCAGCAATTGTGTATCGCGCGACGCGTGTTTAGTGTTGCAGGTGTCCCTGCTTTCTGCCTCTCCCTTCTCTCTATCCTTTAGTCCATCTGTCTTTTAGTTACGCCGTGTATAAAATGGAATGAATGAAATATTAAATTTAGGTCATAGATCAGCTTGCGTATCTCAAGGTTTTTCCAAGAAATACAGTACACGTTTCATTGAAGAAAGCGGGTAATAATACAGTAGGCTTTTACTATCAACGTGAAAGCGTTACAATTTGCAGACGAAGTAGAAAACAAGGGGGATTTCGAGTACAGTCATTGTGACAGCACTGTTCTTTACCATTCTTCTTTCCTTTTAGTAAATTTATTTGTTAGGCTTTGCATTTACGTTTTAATTTATATATGGGGATTAGAATAATTCACGACATCTCCCCTCTTAAAACAGACATTATATGTCAGTCCTTTATTCTATATACACATAGAGAAATTTATCATTATTTCTGGGGTTTACGGTGATTCTGATCACACGGATGGCGGCTTAAAAAATCCGCTCCCAAATTTGTTTTTCCAGATATATACTCAATGCTAAAATTATAGGGAGCCAAAAGTAAGGACCATCGGAGTAACCTAGAGTTCTCATGCCTAGCCTGGGCTAGAAACGATAAAGGTTTGTGATCCGTTTGCAACTTAAATGCCTTCCCATACAGATAAATATTGAATTTCTTTATTGCCCATATTACTGCAAGACATTCTTTTTCGCTAGTTGAGTAGTTGATTTCAGCTTTATTCAATTTTCTGCTAGCATATGCCACTGGGCTTAATTCCCCATCCAATGCATCTGATTTCTATAGTAGAGTTGCACCTAACCCAATATTACTGGCATCCGTCCTTACTATGAATTCTTGACTTAAGTCAGGTAATTTCAAAATAGGTTTACTTGTGAGCTTTTCCTTCAATTCTTGGTAAGCCATTTCACATTGTGGTGTCCATGTAATGCGATCTGGATGTCCTTTACGTGTCAAATCAGTTAACGGTGCACATATGGAATTAAAGTTCTTGATATACTTCTGGTAGAAACCACATAATGTGACAAAGGATCTCACGTCCTTCTTGGTTTGTGGTCTCGGGGCTTTCTTTAGTTTCTCTAAATTCTTTGGGTCAGGGGTCATGTTTCCCTGATAAACTGTGTGTCCCAAAAATTCAAATTCTTTACATCCAACGCAACATTTGGTTGGTCGGGCTGTTAAATTTGCTTCCCTAAGTCGATCAAACAGCATCTTCAGAGAGTCAATGTGTTCCTCAAATGTTTCTGTTGCTATAAGGATATCATCCATGAAATTTGTTATACATGGATTATTCAGAGGGTCCAATAATTTTCTCATCATTCTAGAGAAGACACTAGGCGCATTCTTCAATCCAAATGGCAATCTATTAAACTCATAGTGTCCTTCTGAGGTACTAAAAGCTAGGTATGGTCTAACCTCAGGCTTTACTGGAATCTGATAGTATCCTTTACTCAGATCCACTTTTGAGAAATATTTAGCTTTATTTAGTCTGGCAAACAGCTGATTTGTATCCGGCAATGGATCCACCTGTCCTTCTGTAATAGCATTCAGTCTCCTGTAATCTATACAGAGTCTATGTTCTCCAGAGGGCTTCCTTAAGAGTACAACACCGGAACTATATGAGGATTCACTGTGTGAAATAATTCCTTCCTTCAATAGATAGTCTATCTCTTCCTTCAAAGCTTTCTCCTTAGCAAACGGAATCGAATATGGTTTCATACAGACAGGTGTGGGGTCTATCAGTTTCATATCATATTCCAATAGGTTTGTATGCCCTGGTCGGTCTGTTAACACCTCTGCATGATTATTTAGAACCTGTTGCACTCTCTCTTTCTGAGTTTTCGTTAAATGTGTACTGATTTTCACCTGTGCTGCTGTCTCACAGGGGTGTAATGGATATTCAAATGATGAAAGTGGTTCCTTTTTCATCTCCATGGCGATGGACAAGGTCAACAAGTGTGTCTCTTCCTGATGTTCTCTTTCCAAATATTTCTTCAGGAGATTCACATGATAGATTTTTTCTTTCCCCTTCTTATCTATCTTATAATTTGTTCTATACACCTTCTCTAAAACTGTATATGGACCTTGCCATCCAATCTGTAACTTATTCTGACTCCCGGGGAGAAGAAGCAGTACCTTCTCTCCCACAGCCAAATCTCTGTCTTTCGCCTTCCTGTTATAATAGGCAGCATGTTTCTTCCTGGCTTGTTTCAAATTTTCATTGGCAAGTTTCCAGCCAGTTTTTAAACGAGTGGTCAGCTCATTCACATATTGGTATGAAGATGTAATGTTTTCCTCTGCCTTTTCATCAGTCCACGTTCTTAACAAAGCTACATATGGACCTTTAATTTTGTGGACCTATTTGTCCATGCACCGGTATGGTCTCTTCCACTCGAAGCTCTATAGTGATGATTTTTCTTCCCAGAATTATCATGCATAAAACGACCGCTACCAATTTTTCTTTTGGGGCTTTCTCCCCACTTAAAATTCTTGATGAGAGATTTCCTCTCTACATCCTCTTCCTCCAGTTTGTTTAAGTCCGATTGAGGGATTTTCGGCTTATCCTGGGGTAAGACATCTTTTTTGCACTCTCCGCATAGTGGCCATTGTAAAACAGTTAAGTGAAGCTTGTCCGTGAAAAGGGGCTTCCCATTCCCTTTGGTCCACTTTATCAAATCTATTTTTCTTTTTATTATCAGGCCTAATTTTGCCCCGTGGCGTGTCCAGGTCCTGATCAATGTTCCCACTTGTGGGTGTTCCCTCATGTGCTATGCTACACCTTTCTACAAAATTCTCAATGTCCCATCTTGCTTTGTGCCAATAATAATGGTGAGCCACCTTTTGAATGATTGTACCTATCTTCTCATGGTCCCCATCTGGTTTCACATGTAGGCTCCTTATTAAGTCTGCCCTATATCTTTTAGGAAGTACCAGCTGTCCCTGACCTTTGGATCTAGCTCCAGTCTTCCTATACATCAACTTGTTTTTCATGTAAAAATCTCCCTTGCCTGGAGTTGTATGACAAGTTGACAATTTCCTGAAACAAGGCTTGAGTGTTTTATCCCCAGCCTGTGCCTTCCTCATCTCTTCTGGAGTGGTATCTAACATAATATCCTCCTCCTTTCTTGAGGTCGACCTGACCTGAAGGGTGGCCATATACACAGGTTTCCTTCTGCAACGGTCAGTGTCATGATTGTTCATCTTACAATTCTTACACCACCTTTTTCCTTGGTTGAAAGATTTTCTTACATCATATTTCCTTTCATCGAATTGTGGGGTTTTATTTTTATTTTCATACCGTGGCCTATCAAACTGGTGCTTACCTTGGTTTTGATCCCTAGGATCAAATTTATTAAAGTTCTGTGGTGCCCTAAAGTTATCCACTTGTTTCTTTTTATTACCTGTTACCTCTGCTTGAGCTGCTTGATACCTTTCAGCAACATTTAGCAACTCACCCAGCCTCTCTGCACCTTGTTCCATGAGAAACTTTCTCAGGTCTGGAGCCATGGACTCTCTTAATTGCTCTATAAGGACCATTTCCTTAAGATCTTGGGTTTTTCCCAGAGAAGTCCATTTCTCCAAGTATGTCTCTATTCGTGCAGAGAACTGGTGATAGGTTTCACCTGACAGTAGTTTAGCATTCCTAAATTTTTTCCTATAAAATTCTGCGTTCTTTTCATATCTTAACAAAAGAGCCTGCTTTAGCATGTCATAATTTTCCTGATCACTTCTGCTCATTTTTGCAAAAACTTCATAAGCTGCCCCACGAAGTCCCTGAGATAACTTTAAGCTCCACCTTTCTCTCTCTAACCCATATGTGGTAGCTAATAGTTCATACCTATTTAGATAGCTCTCTATATCATCGTCTTTCTCAACAAAATGATCTAAATGAAAATTCATAGCTGAGGTTGAGGCTCCTTGGCTAGCAGTAGCATCAGAGGCAAAGGGACTGGCACCATTTTCAGGAGCATGGCCTTGAAACTCAAACTCCCTTAGTCGTAACTCATGTTCCCTTTTCTGCTTCCCTCTCTGCAGCTAATCTCTTGTCTTCTCTTTCTGCAGTCAATCTTCTTTCTTCTGCTTCCAATTTCTTAGCCTCAGCCTCAATCTGCAACCTCTTAGCCTCAGCCTCAATCTGCAACCTCTTAATCTCTTTTTCAGCTTCTATTCTCTTATCTTCGGCCAATCTTTCAGATTCTAATTTTCTTTCGGCCTCTTTTTCTAATCTTCTTTCTTCCCGTTCAATATATTTGTCACATTCAGCAGTGACATAAGAAATCATAATTTGCCCGTCCATTCCTAACTCTTTCGCAGTCTGTACAGTAGCAGATCGAAATTTTGCCAGGTCGGCCATTGTCTAACAGATAAATGTCTAAAATATTTAACTAAACAATTTTATCTATGACTAATTAACTCAGGAGAACACAGGCACTGTGAGCTCAACCTTATTTATTTTCACCCAAGGATACCTTTTAATTCTTATTATTCCCTGAAGTGAGTTACCCCCAATATTTGTAATAGGGAAAGATTCAAAATCCCGGACGAGCCCCCAATATATGTGGTAAAGTGGGATGTTATAAATATTTATAGGGGACTTAGTGTACTGACTGAGATCAGCTGTGAAGGTATCTATATCTAATAAGAGTAGTGTATTATAGATAACCTTACTTACTGCCACATATGTATACCTCAGTCAGAATTATTCTGGAATAGTGTGATGACTACGTTATATGTCTAGGGTATGTGTATGATGAAGTGTAAGTCATAACAACAACAGACAGATAAACAATTTAATTTATTCCACCACACTTGACAACACTGTGACACTCACATACATATAACACTCTAAGAGGATATCTTAAAGGAGTCACTGATAACTTTTCAAATAACAATATGTATTCAGTGCTGTCATGAATGTATATGTGTCCTGATTCAAATACAAAGGGAACCAGGAATCACAATCAATTTTAATTACAAGTTATATGTACAGAATTTATTAATATGATTCTTGTAGTGACATATATTATTACTGGTATCCTATGTGTGTCAGTTGTGTAGTGGTAATATGAGGTAATACTGGTTTGGTTTTGTTCAAGCTCTGTTGGTATTTGTCATCATGACTTCAATAGTTTGTTTCTATTGGAACTAGTATTGGAGATGTTCTCAGTTCCTGGTATTAAAACAATTAAATTCCCCTCTTAATTTTAGTTTACAATGTCATTTTAAGATGGGGGTACATAATGTTGAGCTCCATGGCCACACTCTCTTATCTTGCGTGATGACTGCAGTAAAAGAATCCTCTGCTCGATTACTTTAATGAGTTCTGGAGCCACCCCACTGGTTGCTATATGGACCAAGGAGTATGCTGTCCACCTCTGGCTTCAGCAAAGCTCTGACCAGGTGCTGCTCAATAACTTTAAGACCACGGTCCCTGAAACAAGAAGGTTGTACCTTCTACGTCAGAACTAATTTATACTCTATTCCTACACTGAGCACAATACATCACAAACATTGAGTTCAAAGCGTTAGGCCAACTGTCAGCTTCATCTGAAATACTTTATACCAGTATTTCCCTCCCTAATGGTTACTACGCCTCTGCAATTCCAGCATTATTTCTTTCTAGTTAATAATCTAGGTGTCAGTGTACTGTTTGGCCATTCCATGCAGTTTTACTTTCCTCCGACACCTTCTGTTCAGGCTGGAGCACTATAGGCTTTACATCACGTTCGCTACTGAACCACACATATATACAGACATAATTTATCAATTTACATTCAATTTTCATTTTAAAATATTGAATATTTCAAGCTTACCACAATTCATGGAAATAATAATAAACAGTTTCGTGGACTGGCAATGAATATAGCACAACTCCGATCTGCCGATGTCCCAGGCTTTATTTTATAAAAAATATACACTGGTGCTCAACGCACTGCTTCTTAGTAGGTTTATTACAAGATGTGGCAATGAACAGACGCTCTGAATTGAGTATATTCGCAGCTCTACCCAATCAAACCATGTCTACACATCTTTTCAAAAAAGTACCCCTTTCTCACGTTTCCCCTGACAACACAAGATAGTATTTATATTCCGACCAATCGTGTTTAGTCTTTCATTTGTTGCGCTCCAATCAAATAGGAGTTAACATGGTAGGCTATTTCCGTAACGTAATGTTTCTTCAAACACGTTATAAAAAAATTTTATGAGCAGAAATGATTTCATGCTGTCAGGCACCCCCACTATTTTATTTTGGCCATAACTTGGTAATTCCTAGACTATTTGCGTAACGTTTTACATATTCTTTGTCAGCAAACCATAAGGAACCCAAATATACGAATTTAATGGAGCCAATATGCATTTTTCAGGATTTTAAAACCTAACTCTGGTATGGGTAGTGAATTTTATCACTGTCGATTTGAAATAAAGTTAGTGCATGTGGCCTTACACGCGTGATGGCAGCAATTGTGTATCGCGCGACGCGTGTTTAGTGTTGCAGGTGTCCCTGCTTTCTGCCTCTCCCTTCTCTCTATCCTTTAGTCCATCTGTCTTTTAGTTACGCCGTGTATAAAATGGAATGAATGAAATATTAAATTTAGGTCATAGATCAGCTTGCGTATCTCAAGGTTTTTCCAAGAAATACAGTACACGTTTCATTGAAGAAAGCGGGTAATAATACAGTAGGCTTTTACTATCAACGTGAAAGCGTTACAATTTGCAGACGAAGTAGAAAACAAGGGGGATTTCGAGTACAGTCATTGTGACAGCACTGTTCTTTACCATTCTTCTTTCCTTTTAGTAAATTTATTTGTTAGGCTTTGCATTTACGTTTTAATTTATATATGGGGATTAGAATAATTCACGACAGCTGCAATGGATGAATTAAAGCCTGAAACAGTAAATGCCTGCTGGAAACTCTTATGGAGTGAGATCGTGCATGATTTTAAGGGCTTCCCTGGCATTGATGGTGAAGTTACAAAAATCCTTGCTGCAGCGAAAGAAGTTGGTGGAGATGGTTTTGTCGATATGCTGCGCGAGGAAGTGGAGGAGCACTTGGAAGAACATCGTGAAGAATTGACAACTGAGGAGTTAGAAGATCTGGTCAAATCATCAACAGAAGAAGAAGAAGGAGAAAGTGATCTAGAACCACTAGTGTGGACATTACAGAAGTGTGCCGAAGTGTTCCGAATTGCGCAGCAATTAAAAGACAAGTTAATGGAATACGATCCTCTCATGGACCGCAGCATCAAAGTCACTAGAGGAATAACAGACATAATGCAGCCTGTCCAGCAAGTCTTTGATGACTTAAAAAGAAAGAAACAACAGCTACCAATCATGATGTTCTTCCCAAGGGTAGCAAAACCCTCCACTATAGAGTATCCCCAACCGTCGACATTCAGCCTTCAACGTCATCGTCTGATCTCCAGCCATCGACTTCAAAATGGCCGACCGATAAGGCTTCATCATCAGTAGCAGAGACACTCCTGACGAACCGTCGGAAGGTGACGAGGAGACTAACGCTACTAAACAATGCCTACTACATCATCCACTTTCATTTCACCAGTAGGCATTATATCATCATCATCATCACCACCACAGTTTCAAAGAAGATGGCCGAAGAGGAGGGTGAGTACAATAACATGTATGAATGTGGAGAGAACGAACGAACGAACGAACGAACTTTATTTTCAAAGGGTTGAGAATTGGGCACACAGGCCCGTCTAACATTCTGCCCTTCCTTTCTCTCATCTTTCATACTGAATTCATTTATTCTCATATGCATGTTACATATCAATTTCAAGAAATTCAACGTAAAGTAAAATAATAATATAGCACACTCATATTAACATTAATTACTTATAAGCATGACATAACATATGTTGAAAAGTACAAACATCGTCATTTGAACCTACAGTTGATGTTATAAGAAAAGATAATCCGATTAGGGGGGCATGTAATCAGAATTCAGAAAGTATTCAAAAAGTCTATGATTGTATGAATAGGGACTGAGGTTGTTTCTTAGGTTATGTGGAAGACAATTCCAAAGATGAGCAGCTTTTCTTGAGAGAGAGAGAGAGAGAGAGAGAGAGAGAGAGAGAGAGAGAGAGAGAGAGAGAGAGAGAGAGGGAGAGAAAGTAGGCTAGTACTGTATTGTTATAATTCTATTTTAAATTACTTTTATTATTACAGTATTTTACTTTAATAATTGTATTGTTCATTTACCTTATTTATAGGAACAAATGTGTGATAGGTATTAACATATAGGAAATACACGTATACTGTATTTGGGGTGCGCTATTATACGCGATTTTCAGTCTACGCGAGGGGTCTTGGAACGTATTGGTCGCGTAAAAGGGGGGAATACTGTATATATAAATTAATTTCCAACTCTTTTTGTACTTATTGTAAATAGAAAACATTAATGTAGCTTTAACATTTCTAATCACAGAGAAAACTATTTAATTTAAAACCTGATTTTTCGTTATTTCATTAAAAAAAAAATAGACGATGTGAGACACAAATAGAATGAAGAGGAAAGGGACACTTTTGTAGGCAAATGTAACACGTCATAGGATTTTAAAAATAAATTTCAATAATTGAAATAATAACAAATGTGAGCATAAATATTTTAAAATCATTTGAAACTCAGCTCAACATTTGCTTTTTTTTTTTTAAATGACACAATGATTAGAATTTTTGCTATTGAACTTTTAAATACAATCTTAATACTCATAAGATTAAAATGATAAAATATCTCTTTGATGCAAACTGATGATTTGCCTTGACAATTTTAGCACCTTATTTAATAGGTCGTGAGCCGAAGAAGTTTGAAAATCACTGATCAACGGTGTCTACGCCACATCCTCTGTATTTCGTGGAAGGACAAAGTGACAAAATGTCGAAGTGCTGTCACGTACTGGCCTTTAAAGTATGTATACACTGCTTAGACAGCGTAGAATACGCTGGCTTGGCCATGGAAGATGATCGCATCCCAAAAGATATCTTCTACGAACAACTGGCAGATGACAAAAGAACAGTTAGTCAACCGCAGCTGAAGTTCAAAGATGTGTGCAAGAGAGACACGAGGGCACTGGACAGAGGTCCAGCAACCTGGGAGGAGGAAGCTGCCGATTGCACTAAATGGCGATGCTCTCTACGGCACCACCTCAGATTCGGCGAAAAGAAGCTCTCACAGCAAGCAGAAGAGAAAAGAAAACGTCAAAAGGAACACCAGGAAAAAAAAAGTTGAAGGCTGTTACCCCAGGGGCGCATCTCCATAGTGAGTTATGACTGAAGGGGCTATTATTATTATGGTAGAGGCAGTAGTAGTGGTATTAATGTCAATATTGTTGGTAGTAATGGTATTATTTTAAAGGTGTTGGTAGTAATGATATAATCGTTAATGGGGTTGTTAGTAATGTGATAATTGATAATGGTGTTGGTAGTAATAGTATAATTGGTAATGATGTTGGTAGTAATGATATTATTGTTAATGGTGTTGGTAATAATGGTATTATTGTTAATCGCGTTGGTAGTAATGGTATTATTGTTAATGGTGTTAGTAGTAGTGGTATTATTGTTAATGGTGTTGGTAGTAGTGATTTTATTGTTAATGGTGTTGATAGTAGTGGTATTATTGTTAATGGTGTTAGTGGTAAAGGGATTATTGTGAATGGTGTTTGTATTAATGGTATTATTGTTAATGGTGTAGGTAGAAATGGTATTATTGGTAACGGTGTTGATAGTAGAGGTGGTGGTAGCAGTAATGATGGCAGTAATGATATTATTGTTTATGGTGTTGGTAGTAATGGTATTATTGTTAATGGTGTTTGTAGAAATGGTATTATTGTTAATCGTGTTGGTAGTAGTGGTATTATTGTTAATGGTGATGGTAGTAGTGGTATTATTGTTAATGATGTTGGTAGTAGTGGTATTATTGTTAATGATATTGGTAGTAATGGTATTATTATTAATGGTGTTGACAGTAGAGGTGATGGCAGCAGTAATGTTGTTAGTAATTATTTTATTGTTAATGGAGTTGGTAGTAATGGTATTATTGATAATGGCGTTGGTACTAATGGTATTATTGTTAATGGTGTTGGTAGTAATGGTATTATTGTTCATGGTGTTGGTAGTAATGGTATTATTGTTAATGGTGTATGTAGAAATGGTATTATTGTTAATGATGTTGGTAGTAATGGTATTATTGTTAATGCTGATGGTTGTAAAGGTATTATTGTTAATGATGGTGGTAGTAATGGTAGTGGCAGTAGTAATGTTGGTAGTAATGGTATCATGGTTAGTGATGTTTGTGGTAATAGTATTATTGTTAATGATGTTGTTATTAATGGCCTTATTGTTAATGATGGTAGTGATAAAGGTAGTGACAGTAGTAATGATGTTAGTAATGGTATCATGGTTAATGATGTTGGTAGTAATGGTATCATGTTAATGATATTGGTATTAATGGTATTATTGTTAATGATAGTGATAGTAATGGTAGTGGTGGTAGTAATGTTAATAGTAATGATATTATTGTTAAAAAATTTGGTAATAAGGGTATTATTTTTGAGAATGTTGGTAGTAATGGTAGAGGCAGTAGTAACGTTCTAAGTAATTGTATTATTTTACTGGTGATAGTAGTAATAGTATTATTGTTAGGTACGTTGGTAATAATGGCAGAGGCGGCAGTAAAGGTTGTAGAAATAGTTTTATTGTTAATAATGTTAGTAGTAATGGAATTGGGGGAATTATCTTCATAGTAATGACAGTAATAATAATAATGATGTTGTTCGTAGTGGTAACCGTGGTAGTAACGTTGGTAGTAATGGTGGTATAGGTAATGATGATGTAAATAATTATTGTAGTGGTAATGATGAAAGATGTAATGAGCATAACTGCAATGATGTTGGTAGTAATGGTAGTAGAGGTAATGTTGTTGGTAGCAATTATAGTAGTGGTAGTTGTGGCAATGATTTTGGCACATGAGCACGTTTTTTTTTTTTTTTTAGAAAACGTTTTTTTGGAATGTGTGTGTAGATTTCCATTTCCAGCGTGTTCATTTGTGTTATCTGAAGGTTGTTTATTAAGGAAGTTGTTACTTGCGTTCGCTCTCAGCCATCTCTCTCTCTCTCTCTCTCTCTCTCTCTCTCTCTCTCTCTCTCTCTCTCTCTCTCTGTCTCTCTCTCTCTCTCTCTCTCTCTCTCTCTCTTACAATGCTGGCCGTTAGTTGAAAGCGGTAAGTACGTTGTGTCGTAGTTTACAGCAGCGCTGTGGAGTCGGAGTCGTGGAGTATGACATTTCTTAATGCAGTCGGCGTCGTGGAGTAGGACATTTCTTAGTGCAGTCGGCGTCGTGGAGTAGGACATTTCTTAGTGCAGTCGGCGTCGTGGAGTAGGACATTTCTTAGTGCAGTCGGCGTCGTGGAGTAGGACATTTCTTAGTGCAGTCGGCGTCGTGGAGTAGGACATTTCTTAGAGCAGTCGGCTCGGTTAAAAAAATGTCCCAGCTTTGACTCCGAATTTTAGGAGACTTAAGTCGAGGCAGATCCACATTTGATCCATGCGAGGGAATGGCGCGCTTAAAAAAATTTGAAATAACATTTTAAAGTAGTAGAACTCATAAAACCACTTTTATGTTAAAGTACATCCATCTTTACTTTATGTAGGAAAATTTCAGCTGTTTCTGATCATAAGTAAAGTTTTTATCACAGTTTGAAATTGGTTGACACATTTAGAAAAAGCACACACAAAAAATGAAAATAAACTATACACTGTCAATTTTCCCATCATTGTTAAAATGAAACTATTTTGCCTCATGGTATTTGGCAAAGTAGTCATTTGTGTGCAGGTGTGAATAATTCGTTACTTTGTATTATTGTATGAATGAATGAACAATTTATAATGTAGTCTACGAAAGCCACGTATTCATTTATTCACACACATACCATACTTATACATATAACTCCATATAAGGGCATAATGTTATGCCATATCACTAGTTAACAAAAAACTATAGTCGGAGTCAGAGTCGGGACTTCTCAAATAAAGTGAGTCGGAAAATTTGTTGGCAGACTCCACAACCCTGGTTTACAGCTAGACTGATCAGCGCCTTTCGGCACGTTTATGAAGGAAGTTAATAAGCCTGTGAGCATTCTGGATTGTTTCTATGGTTGGAATGAGAAGGGCGACAAACTGATGAGGAAAACTCAGGTCTCCCGAGCACATCCGAGGATCGGACTCGGATTAAGTGTGGGCGTTATCGACGTGACCTCATCAGCCTGATTAACGGACGCAAGGTCACGACTGAGGCCAGACGGGACTGTTTGGTTTGGGGTTACATCACTGGATCTCTGCGATAAAAAGTTACGATTAATGAAGATGAACAACTCGGATAGCCATTGTCGATGTTCGGAAGCCCGTGATTGTCAGGGATGGTTGAAAGGGTCAGTATGGTTAGCGTTGTCAGCCACACTGCCATGAAGCTTCGATTGTGATAGCAAGTTTTGCTAATACGGGATTTATCTTGCTGTGCAGGTAAGGCGCACCACGTGACAATGCATTTAATAGCCATCACGAGAGCTGAAAGGTTCCCGGGGATCTCTGAGGAAGCACAGAAAGAATATGGCAACTGCTCCATCAGAGCGACTAATATGATGTTATGTACTGGCGTGGCAACATCATCATGTCAAATAAATTGCTCCACAAGCACATGTATACTTTCATGTGGGTTTTCTGGGATCAGCTGTAGTGGAAGAAGTAAAACAACTGTAGTGGTGGCTTCATGCTCCATAAGAAGTAAAACAACCGTAGTGGTGGCTTCATGCTCTATAAGAAGTAAAACACCTGTAGTGGTGGCTTCATGCTCCATTAGAAGTAAAACAACTGTAGTGGTGGCTTCATGCTCTATAAGAAGTAAAACAACTGTAGTGGTGGCTTCATGCTCCATACGAAGTAAAACAACTGTAGTGGTGGCTTCATAATCCATTAGAAGTAAAACAACTGTAGTGGTGGCTTCATGCTCTATAAGAAGTAAAACAACTGTAGTGGTGGCTTCATGCTCTATAAGAAGTAAAACAACCGCAGTGGTGGCTTCATGCTCCATACGAAGTAAAACAACTGTAGTGGTGGCTTCATGCTCCATTAGAAGTAAAACAACTGTAGTGGTGGCTTCACGCTCTATAAGAAGTAAAACAACTGTAGTGGTGGCTTCACGCTCCATTAGAAGTAAAACAACTGTAGTGGTGGCTTCATGCTCCATAAGAAGTAAAACAACTGTAGTGGTGGCTTCATGCTCCATTAGAAGTAAAACAACCGCAGTGGTGGCTTCATGCTCCATTAGAAGTAAAACAACCGCAGTGGTGGCTTCATGCTCTATAAGAAGTAAAACAACCGCAGTGGTGGCTTCCTGCTCTATAAGAAGTAAAACAACCGCAGTGGTGGCTTCATGCTCTATAAGAAGTAAAACAACCGCACTGTTGGCTTCATGCTCTATAAGAAGTAAAACAACTGTAGTGGTGGCTTCACGCTCTATAAGAAGTAAAACAACCGCAGTGCTGGCTTCATGCTCTATAAGAAGTAAAACAACTGTAGTGGTGGCTTCACGCTCTATAAGAAGTAAAACAACCGCAGTGATGGCTTCATGCTCTATAAGACGTAAAACAACTGCAGTGGTGGCTTCACGATCTATAAGAAGTAAAACAACCGCAGTGGTGGCTTCATGCTCTATAAGAAGTAAAACAACTGTAGTGGTGGCTTCACGCTCTATAAGAAGTAAAACAACCGCAGTGGTGGCTTCATGCTCCATAAGAAGTAAAACAACCGCAGTGGTGGCTTCATGCTCTATAAGAAGTAAAACAACCGCAGTGGTGGCTTCATGCTCCATAAGAAGTAAAACAACCGCAGTGGTGGCTTCATGCTCTATAAGAAGTAAAACAACTGTAGTGGTGGCTTCACGCTCTATAAGAAGTAAAACAACCGCAGTGATGGCTTCATGCTCTATAAGACGTAAAACAACTGCAGTGGTGGCTTCATGCTCTATAAGAAGTAAAATAACCGCAGTGGTAGCTTCATGTTCTATAAGAAGTAAAACAACCGCAGTGGTGGCTTCATACTCTATAAGAAGTAAAACAAATGCAGTAGTGGCTTCATGCTCTATAAGAAGTAAAACAAATGCAGTGGTGGCTTCATGCTCTATAAGAAGTAAAACAACCGCAGTGGTGGCTTCATGCTCCATAAGAAGTAAAACAACCGCAGTGGTGGCTTCATGCTCCATAAGAAGTAAAACAACCGCAGTGGTGGCTTCATGCTCTATAAGAAGTAAAACAACCGCAGTGGTGGCTTCATGCTCTATAAGAAGTAAAACAACCGCAGTGGTGGCTTCGTGCTCTATAAGAAGTAAAACAACCGTAGTGGTGGCTTCATGCTCTATAAGAAGTAAAACAACCGCAGTGGTGGCTTCACGCTCTATAAGAAGTAAAACAACCGCAGTGGTGGCTTCATGCTCCATAAGAAGTAAAACAACCGCGGTGGTGGCTTCATGCTCTATAAGGAGTAAAACAACTGTAGTGGTGGCTTCACGCTCTATAAGAAGTAAAACAACCGTAGTGGTGGCTTCATGCTCTATAAGAAGTAAAAATTCGCAGTGATAGCTTCATGCTCTATAAGAAGTAAAACAACTGTAGTGGTGGCTTCATGCTCTATAAGAAGTAAAATAACCGTACTGATGGCTTCATGCTCTATAAGAAGTAAAACAACTGTAGTGGTGGCTTCATGCTCTATAAGAAGTAAAACAACTGTAGTGGTGGCTTCACGCTCTATAAGAAGTAAAACAATCGTAGTGTGCCTTCATGCTGTATAAGAAGTAAAACAACCGTAGTGGTGGCTTCATGCTCTATAAGAAGTAAAACAACTGTAGTGGTGGCTTCAAGCTCTATAACACGTTAAACAACTGTAGTGGGTGATTCATGCTCTATAAGAAGTAAATTAACCGTAGTGGTGGCTTCATGCTCTATAAGAAGTAAAATAACCGTATTGGTGGCTTCATGCTCTATAAGAAGTAAAACAACCGTAGTGGTGGCTTCATGCTCAATAAGTAGTAAAACAATTGTAGTGGTGGCTTCATGTTCTATTAGAAGTAAAACAAACGTAGTGGTGGCTTCACGCTCTATAAGAAGTAAAACAACTGTAGTGTGCCTTCATGCTCTATAAGAAGTAAAACAACCGTAGTGGTGGCTTCATGCTCTATAAGAAGTAAAACAACTGTAGTGGTGGCTTCACGCTCTATAAGAAGTAAAACAACCCTAGTGGTGGCTTCATGCTCTATAAGAAGTAAAAAACCGTAGTGGTGGCTTCATGCTCTATAAGAGGTAAAACAACCGTAGTGGTGTCTTCATGCTCTATTAGAAGTAAAACAACTGTAGTGTAGGCTTCATGCTCTATAAGAAGTAAAACAACTGCGATGGTGGCTTCATGCTCTATAAGAAGTAAAAAACCGTAGTGGTGGCTTCATGCTCTATAAGAAGTAAAACAACCGTGTCGTAAATTTTTTTGAGAGGAAGAGTCTTGGAAATAGTGGTCCTGTTTAGAGTGGAAAATGATGGAAAAGGCTATGTGATAGTAAGGGTTTTAGAAGTAAATAGTTGATTCACAGAGTGCTGGGAAGAGTAAGGACAGACTGTTTTACGACAATTTGCCTCTCAATTCTACTCCAAAAAACCTCTTCTGGACAAACAATTATTTGCCAGTTTCCAGACTCACAACTGCGCTCACACCGATTTGGTGCTTCAGACACACAGACGCACGTGAATACAAACTACGATAACGAATATGGGAAAGTTTGGGTTTGGGCCTGCCAACACAAATGCTAAAAGTTTTATTCATTTTATTTAGCATTTTAAAAAAATCAAGTCACAAACAATTATCAATTTACATGCAGAAATCGAAGTTTCAAAATACAAAAAAAAACAAGGAGGGTGGGGAGGGGGGGGGGGGGGGTTGTTGTTGAAGAGTAGTGTCCAATATGCCCTTCCCTCTTGTACAGAAAAATGGAAAAAAGAACCCGGTCCAAATGACAGGTAGTTAACAGAAGTTGATAAGTTAACCCAACAGTCAATTAATCTATCCTGAAAAGAGGGATTAGGAAACTGGTCCTATTATCTTTAACTGTTTTCTCTTCTACTAAGCAGACTAGGAAGGGGAAATAACAGAGGTTAAGAAATCCCACTTATAAAGTGAAGCATGTAAGGAATAATTAACAAAGTGTCTACCAGGTACAGCAATTAAACTAGTTGCACATAAATCTCCTTTTAATCATGCACACACGTGCTGGCCAACACACAAACTCACACACAGACTTACCGATCTTGGAAGCAGGCAATCCATAGAATTATACAAAAAAACTCATCAATTAACACTTGACATATTGAGAGTGTCTGTTACTTCAATGTCCGGCCCCAGATTTAGTGAGGTTTGGCTGGTAGCAAATATTCCCGCTTATCGCCGGTCGTGAAGATTATATGTTCTTGTGGTTTATTTTTCTGATATAAAAAGAGTCTATGGGATGGCACCGTCGCAATTAGATACTGGTAAGAATGGGGTGTGGCTTCTTAGATTTCACCGCTGGTGGTGAACCTTCTTCTTTAAAATAACCGAGGTGACTACAACTGTCCAGTGAGGTAGGACTTTAAATCCCGTGAGGAAAAACTAGGTACCAACACAGTTCAGGTAAATATGTACTCTCTCTCTCTCTGTAGCAGTAATTTTAATTAAAAAAACCTCTGGCGATTGTTCTTCTTCCAGTTACAACTGAATATACTTGGTGAGGTGTTTAAATTTGTCAATGGGGGTGCTTTCTTTCTATTAAATTAGGTAGCTGGATCCCAAACATAGGATCGCCTCAAAGATTTAAAATTTAATACACAGTCTCATCAGATTCTGGAATGGTGTTTAAGAACTGAGTCTGGGGACTCTTTACCAGGTTGTACTTCTTCTTGCTGGGATCGCTAAGGTAACGATCACTCTAGATAAAAGATAGAAAACATGTAATTCATACCGAAAATCAAGTATCATTTCCAAAGCGCGATAAATTTACAGTTAACTATTTATACACTCGCGTCTGTAATTTTTGTAAAATTCAGGAAGAACTCCACGCGAATTTAATAGTTAAAACATACGTAAAAACTAGAACTAAACTCAATTAAATTTAGTTATAAATTCCCTCGCGTCTTTAAATGTTACTTTAAGCATTTAAGTATCTATCATTTTGGGAAATAATATAATAGATATTTCATTATCTATTCCACTGGAACTATTTGAGATAAGTTTAATTTAATAGCTTTAAGTTAATCACTAAATCCAGTGAAATAAAATGAATGAATGAACTAGACCACTGATCACTTTAAAACAAATATATTATACCGTTTAGCACAGAATAGAATTCACTGCAAATAAGTTGAGTATCCAGAGTGAATCAAACAGGATTTCACTATGCTAGTGCTTCTGTCAAGGTCTGGCGAAACGAGTGATAAAGTTGCATTCTTCAGGGTCTGTATATATCTAAATGGAATTCAAGATGCGTGGGACCTGTTAGATTCTAGCGCCTCTTTAGAACCCAGGAAAAGTCAAGGTTTCTAGCCGTCGTGTTAACCGCGATTGCCCCCTGGCTTCCGATCTCCGTCTCTCCTGTTTCTCAGTCTTTCGGGCAAGTCTGCCGGTTGCCACAGAAGTGCGAGGTCTGCAAGAAGCTTTCTTCGTCTACTCTGGTTCACACTGCCGTATCATCTTCCTGCGAGACGTTGCTCTGTTCGCTGCCTCCGCTTTCTTCTGACCGCTCTGGTCCATCTTGCGAGCGGTTCAGTGTTCGCACGGAGATCAGAAATTCCTGCGAGAAACTAGCTTCTCTGTTCTGGGGATCGTCTCAGTGTCTTTAGATCTCATGCCGCATACTTAATGAGCCCCGGTGGAATCGGTTCGCTCTGGCAAAACAACAAAGTTACAACAAATGTTCAGGGGTTCTAATGTTATGAAAAGCTAAAAGTCCCTTTAATCATCCATCAAATCAGGGAAAATTCACTTGTCGAATTAGACGTACGTCACAATCCGTAGTGGTGGCTTCATGCTCTATAAGAGGTAAAACAACCGTAGTGGTGGCTTCATGCTCTATAAGAGGTAAAACAACCGTAGTGGTGGCTTCATGCTCTATTAGAAGTAAAACAACTGTAGTGTAGGCTTCATGCTCTATAAGAAGTAAAACAACTGTAGTGGTGGCTTCATGCTCTATAAGAAGTAAAACAACTGTAGTGTTGGCTTCATGCTCTTTAAGATGTAAAAAACCGTAGTGGTGGCTTCATGCTCTATAAGAAGTAAATCAACCGTAGTGATGGCTTCATGCTCTACAAGAAGTAAAAAACCGTAGGGGTGGCTTCATGCTCTATAAGAAGTAAAACAACCGTAGTGTTGGCTTCATGCTCTATAAGAAGTAAAACAACTGTAGTGTTGGCTTCATGCTCTATAAGAAGTAAAAAACCGTAGGGGTGGCTTCATGCTCTATAAGAAGTAAAACAACTGTAGTGTTGGCTTCATGCTCTATAAGAAGTAAAAAACCGTGGTGGTGGCTTCATGCTCTATAAGAAGTAAAACAACTGTAGTGTTGGCTTCATGCTCTATAAGAAGTAAAAAACCGTAGGGGTGGCTTCATGCTCTATAAGAAGTAAAACAACTGTAGTGTTGGCTTCATGCTCTATAAGAAGTAAAAAACCGTAGTGGTGGCTTCATGCTCTATAAGAAGTAAAAAACAGTAGGGGTGGCTTCATGCTCTATAAGAAGTAAAACAACCGTAGTGTTGGCTTCATGTTCTATAAGAAGTAAATCAACTGTAGTGTTGGCTTCATGCTCTATAAGAAGTAAAAAACCGTAGTGGAGGATTCATGCTCTATAAGAAGTAAAACAACTGTAGTGGTGGCTTCATACTCATTAAGAAGTAAAACAGGAAGCGAATGAGGAAGGCAAACTCATCATTTAAAACAAATTAATGCAGAAGCAGCTAATGCAAAAAGCACATGGATGCTTTGATACCGGCTTCCTACAAGGAGGGCAGCTGCTGTGGTGGATCCATGCTTCATATAGAGCAACACTGGAAATGATGATGAAAGTTGACAGTGTGTAACGATTAAGATGTCTGCAATATGAACTCCACAAATGATCCCTCATTAATGCTTTATTCTTCGCCTTTCATCTCCCTCATTAATTCCTAATTCTTCGTCTTTCATTTCCCTCATTAATTCCTTATTCTTCGCCTTTCTTCATTATTTCCTTATTCTTCGCCCTTCATCTCCTTCATTAATTCCTTATTCATTGCCCTTCTTCTCCTTCATTAATTACTTATTCTTCACCTTTCATCTCCTTCATTAATTCTTTATTCTTCGCCTTTCATCTCCCTCATTAATTACTTATTCTTCACCTTTCATCTTCCTTCTGGACCATATCTCACCAATATCTCTCTAAATAGTCGAGTTAAACTTCTGTCAATATCTTCCGTGACTTTTTTATATGTCTCACATTTTGTTCTGGAACCCCCAGGGCAAAAGAGGCAGAGTTAGACCAAGAAGCACACGGAGAAGAGAGCTGGAAACAGGTGAAAATGATGAGGAGAACGTGGAAGGAACTTGAGATGATGGCACGTGACAGGAGGACTTGGCATGTGTTTGTTGAAGGCCTATGCTCCTTTGGGAGTGGAGGGTTATGAATGACAATAGGACTGGCATGACTTTTGAGTTGAGGATTCTAATTTATGTCTTAGGCTTGATCTCTTTTGATCTACAGCTAATTCGCAACCCAACGATAGCTTCTCTAGCCTTTCATATTCTTATTCTGATTTTCTTGTATGCCCCCCCCCACAGTATATTTTACTGCCAAGGTAAAAAAGGTAGTCCCATAGCAGATACTGCCGTAGGGGAGTGAAGTGTTAGAGACTTCACCATACTAGGTCCAGCATAGAGAGGTAAGGTGACCAGTTCCCTTTCTGGCTGTCTTTCCTCCCCTCTCAAAGTCAGGTACCTATTTACAGCTGGGTAGACTGAAGCGTGTCTGTACCGTGGTTCGAACCCGGCACTTTTGCCGCTAGAGACCAGCGCTCTAATCACTCTGTCAATCGGACTGCCAAGGTATGTGTTCAAAATTAGTCTATCACTTTTTGGTCCACCTTTAGAAAATCGTAAAGATTAAAAAATTGTATTTCTTTTTTATTTTAACAATTAAGTATTAAACACTAAACAGTTATAACCGTTATCACAAGTCTCTCTTCTTGTCTTCTCTATTCTCTTTTCTTCTGCATTTTGTCTTTCTCTTCATCGAGAATTTTTTTTCTTCTGTTTGCCACGACCTCTATGGGCCCCATTACAAATATAAAACACCAGCCACAACACTAATGAACTGCCCTCCCCCCGCCTCCCATCACCATATCAAAACAGACCCCAGTATCAGATCTAGGGACCCTTCCCACAACTACCTGCAAGACTCCCATTAATAAACTAGGCCACCATCTATCAACTGACTTCAAGTATCCCAGTTGTAGAGCCAAATATCCCCGTGGCTCCCAGATCTTAAAATATTAAAATGACTCCAATTTTCTGTATCAGGCCCCCAGTATCAACGTAAGTCCAACTATCAGATGTCGAATATCAAAATGGCTCCCAATTTCAGTGTTAGGCCCCCATTAACAACACGACTTCCAATAGCAAAAATTCATCCTTAATACCAAATGAGACACCAAGTGCCATGCCGCCATTTAGCTTCTTCCAAATTCATTAACTCTACGTGAACTCCCTTGTCTTTCTAATTCCATTCCCTTGTTGAAAAATATTTACCTGTACCATTGTCAACAAACAACCCGCATTCATTAACAGACCGTAACTTATCTTTATTCCTTCATTAGTTGACAGCCGGCGTAGATTAACTCATATACTAGATTAAACATCACAAAAAAACAAACTTACAGGAGTTAAAAAAAAACAAAAAACTTTTCTCCAGAATATTCCTGAGTGGCAAACTGCACCTGTCCTGATCTGGCGACTGGTAGACGCCACATTACTATGCTGTTCCAACAGAATGAGCTTTCCGCTATGGAACAAAGTTAATATGCGTCACTTCCTTCACATCGGAACACGGGAATTTCAAGAGTTAATGCACCTTCTCGCTCTAATATAAGTAAAAACTCAAAAGCCAAAGCAAATTTATACATCTCGTGTGATTGCCCCGAGAAAACAAGCGAGCAGTGATTCCAAGCTCAAAGCTCTCTTAACTCTTATTGCTCTATTAAAAAACATAAATTAGATAGTTACGTTTTCATATATTTGCAGCAGGCGTTGGGTATCTGTTGGAAATGCCGCGTGCCGGCTGCTGGAATTTGATTGGTGTCTACAGGCATTCCAGAAATGAGGGTTTAAAAAATTAAAAAGAAAATATAGCGACTGTTTATTGTTGTACGCCTTCCTGTGGTCGAATTACATTGTGAAACTATTTTTTTTTTAACCTGGGGTTCTGTGAATGTGTGTTTGAGTACCATTGTGGAAGTGTACTTTTGTCTGGATGTGAGTACTATAACTAATAGTCATTATCATCATCATCATCATCATCAGCATCATTATCGTCATCATCATCAGCATCATTATCGTCATCATAACCATTTTCCTTTTCGTTCCTTACGGAGCACGGAGCTACCTACTCAATTGTTCCCTAGCAGGAAACCTCCCACCAAGCATTCACATGCTCTTGTAACGGAGATTCCTGTGGCCTATACGTCGTCTTCTACGACATGCTTCAGGGTACTGTAGGCCTTTTATTTCTTTGTTTCTCCAGAGACCGCGGTAACTACACGCAGCGAAACTGTTATCAATCAATCAATCAATCAATATCCTTTAGCTCCCCAAGGAGCATAGGCCTTCAACAAACACATGCCAAGTCTTCCTGTCACGTGCCATCAACTCAAGCTCTTTCCAGTTCTCCTCATCTTTTCACCTCTGTCTCCAATTTTCTTCTCCGTGTGTTTCTTGGTCTACCTCTGCCTCTCTTACCCTGGGGTTTCCAGATCAAGGACTGCTTTTTAATGCTGTACTGATATATTAATATAACAACAAACTGTGTAGTACCCGGGGTCTCAGAAGGTGACGTAGAAAGACTAGGACTACTGCTACCTTAGGCGTGTCGTAAGAGGCTACTAATGTGAGCTTGTGGGTGGGGCTGACAACCACAACATGTAAAGTTAACTGTCACAGAAGCCAACGCAGCACGAGCACACGAATGTTTTGTCGCAGGCGTCCTGTAAGGAAATCAACACGCTCCTTAGGAAGCGACACGGGAAGAGATAATAATATAAATATAATCAGCGCAATGTCAATCATTCATTCATGTTTTTGTTGTTCTTTTCTTTCGTCCTGGGTTTGCCGAACACTGAGGAGGTACAGGCAGCGTTGTCGTAGCTGGCCGACCTTTTCAGGACAAGTCCCTTTCATGACTTCATCATGGCAACAGATATATACCATACGTCCTTTTCAGGACTAAATATCTATCAACGCTGGACTGGCTAGCAATCCTTTTCAGGACTAGGCCTTTTTAGGGCTACTTCATGCTAGCTCATAGATGCTAGTAGTTCTTTTCAGGGCTGAAATTTTTATCAATACTGAGCATCAGTTAAGAGAGTTCACTTACTTTTGGAACTGAAAATGGCTCTCTTAAATTACCAACGGATTTAAGTGTAGGTTGAAAGCCCCGTGCCTAGCCATAAAAAGGCAAAACTTCAAACAAACAAAAATTCATTCGTCTCTCTTTTCTCTTCCTACGAACCAAAGAGCACTCACTGTCGCTGGTCGATTTGCAGGTGGCATGCAGTAGTATGCTCTGGGAGTGGTGCTTTCTGCAGCAAATTGTATTACTTGATGATGTTGTGAGCCTTTTACGACCTGCCTCAGAGAGACATAGTTCTATTCCTTTTTTGCTTCCTCAGAGACCCCGGGGAACTTACGTGTAGATAATATTAATTGTACGATGATATTAATTGTACGATGATATTAATTGTACGATGATATTAATTGTACGATGATATTAATTGTACGATGATATTCATTATGTTACGGAATTGATAAAATAAATATTATGCACTCTTGAAGGAAAGTGACAGAGAAGTCAACCAAAAACAACTTGGCGGAGAACTGTGTAGGCCGAGATGCAAAGAATGAACCAGAGCTGGGGCACTGAACGAAGGATGGCCGCCGATCGAACAGGTCGGAAGCAGTTTGCTGCTGCCCTACAAGACACCACCAGGCGTGCTGGCCACTGACTGCTTTGACAGTCGGCGGATAAGGATCAAAGAAGAAGAAGAGAAGAAGCAGAAGAAGATTATTTACTGTAACAAAAGTTTATATCTGTGAAGTAAATGTTCAATAAACATTTCATCAGGTTTTGCATTGTACATATTTATGTACATATTTAGTAACCCCCTCCCATCATAACTGACTATGGGAATGCGCCCCTGAGGTGACAGGCCTCAGCTGCTTATTTGTCCTGGTGTTCCTTTCAGTGCGTCCTTGTCTCTATTGCTTGTTGAGATAGCTTATTTTCGCCCAATCTGAAGTACCGCCTTAAGGAGCATCCCCACTTGGCGGGGTCGTCAGCTTCATCTTTCCAGGCTGCTAAATTTATGTAGTCATGTATCTCTTGCACACAGCTTTGAACTTCAGCTGCGGTCTCCCGGCTGTTCGTGTGCCATCTGTTAGTTGTCCGAAAGAAATATCTTTGGGGATGTGTCTATCTTCCATGCGCTGGACGTGGTCAAGCTAGCGTAGTCTGCACTGTCTAAAGCAGTGTATACATGCTTTGAAGGCTGCCATGTGACAGTATCGTATACATTTATATACACTTTTATTTCCAATGTATGTCGTGTCTCTCCGGTCGTGTTCTCAGGATGTCGTGTTCTCATCAGGATGTCGTGTTCTCATCAGGATGTCGTGTTCTCATCACGATGTCGTGCTCTCATCGGGATGTCATGTTTCTCATCAGGATGTCGTGTTCTCATCACGATGTCGTGCTCTCATCACGATGTCGTGCTCTCATCGGGATGTCATGTTTCTCATCAGAATGTCGTGTTCTCATCAGGATGTCGTGTTCTCATTAGGATTCCGTGTTCTCATCAGAATGTCGTGTTCTCATCAGGATGTCCATGCATCGAGGCATATCTGGAGTCATCCTTATATGACCAACAGCAATGCACAATGCTACAGTATATGTACGTGGAAGCAGTGGCGGATCTACTATGAAACTAATGAAGCTTAAGCTTCCAAGAGGGGCCCCAAAAGCGACTTTTGTCCACATTGCTTAAAAATTTTGGGTCTACTGTTTGAGAAGGGGTTTTAAAAAATAATAATATTAATAATATAGTGTAATTCAATACAAAATAATAGTTAAAATAAAAATTAAAAGGTTATTAAAGTACCGACAACTGTATGATTTTTTATCCGCCCACAAAAAGGACAAACTTTCCCGCCTTTGTCCTACCCCTGATACTGTCCCTGCCTCCTCTACTCCATCTCGTTCCCAGGTTGTTTGTATTTCCGCTGATCTTGCCCTCTCTGAGGGTGAGCTTTCGGTCCTCAGCAAGGGCTTGCACTTTGTCCCTCTCCATCCATCCTCTGATCAGTACAATCTCCTCCAAGATGTTCATCGGTTTCATCGCCGTCTGCGACTTCAGTTCCATTTCCACAATTATGATGATCCTCAGAGATCGCAGGCTGAATCAGATGATGCCTTTGCACGCTTCGCTCCTCCCAAGAATAAGAATTTTACACCCTCTCCTGGGGCTTCCCATGCTCTGGATTTATATATTCAGAAAACCCTCCATGACATTCAGCAACTCCAACCTCAACGCCTGCGTTATTCCAACCTTTCTTCTGATGAGTCTCATGCCCTCTCGAAGCTCCGCCGCAGAGATGACATTGTTATCAAACCAGCGGACAAAGGAGGTGCCATTGTGGTATGGCGCAAGGACCTGTATCTACAAGAAGGTAATAAGCAGCTCACCAACAGCTCCTTCTACCAGCGCCGTGACAATGATGCGACAGTCCTCAACAATCGTCTGGTCCATGACACCATCAAAAGTCTTATCGCTCATAAGTCCTTACCTTCTAGCGCTTCTCATCTCCGTATTGACAATAGTTGTCTGGGTAAGCCTGTGTTTTATATGCTTCCCAAAATTCACAAACCCTCTAGCCCTGGGAGACCCATTGTCTCTGCCTGTGCCTGCCCTACTGAACATATCAGACTTCCTCGACAGCATCTTCCAGCCTATTGTAGAGCAGCTTCCTTCCTTCTTAAAGGACACGAACCATGCTCTTGCTACTTTTTCCTCTATCCAGCTTTCCCCAGACTGTACCTACCGTTTATTTCTGTTAGATGTTTGCTCACTTTACACTTCCATTCCTCACTCTGATGGTCTCCGTGCTCTCCGGTTTTTCCTGGACCAGCGCACGCACCCCTCTATTGCTACAGAAACTCTCCTGCGCCTTGCAGAACTTGTCCTTCGACTCAATTCCTTTGAGTTCAATGGACAGTTCTTTGACCAAATTAGTGGAGTCGCCATGGGCACCAAGATGGGTCCCAGTTATGCCTGCCTCTTCATGGGATACCAGGAGTATCAGGTGTGGCAGCAGTATCCTGGACCTTTTCCATTGATGTATCTTAGATACATAGATGATGGCATAGGTCTCACTGATATGCCAGAGGTTGGCCTATCTAGGTTCATTAACTTCATTAACAACTTCCACCCTGCGATCCAATTCCCCTCTCACATCTCCACTGTCTCTGTTAATTTCCTCGACATCGTTGTCACCATCACTCCCCCCTACCTCACCACTTCGGTGTACTACAAACCCACCGATGCACACAGTTACCTCCTTTATACTTCCTCTCATCCTCCGGCTTGTCGTGACTCCTTGCCTTTCTCACAACTTCTCCGTCTCCGTCGGTTATGCCAAGATGATGACAACTTTCTATGCCGAGCACAAGAAATGTTGGACTTCTTTCGTAACAGACAGTATCCAAAGGATGTTCTTACCTCTGCCTTAGAGCGTGTTCTCCCTATCTCACGCCTAGAGGCCCTCAAACCCCGCCATAACACCTCCTCTGATAGAGTCAAGTTAATAATGACCTATCACCCTCACAACACTGCTGTCAAAAGGATCCTGTATCGTCACCTTCCTCTTCTCCAAGCTGACCCAAAGGCGCGGGAAGTGTTTAGTGAGCCACCCTTGCTGGCATATAGACGGGATAAAAATTTGAGGGACCTCCTAGTCCACAGCCGTTTGAAAACCGTCAACGATGGCCACTTTGGGACCAAGCCATGCAACCGAACACGATATAAGACATGTCAGTATGTTATCGAAACACGTTCAGTCTCGTTCCCTAACGCCAAGTTCACCATCACCCATGGCTTCACATGTGAGTCACGCAACGTCATCTACGCTATTATATGCAAACGTTGCACCATTACTTACATCGGCCAAATGGGCACACGACTGGATGACCGATTCTGCAGACACCTCTACGACATCTGTCAGTTTAAATCCACACCTGTGGCCATCCACTTCAATGGCCCGGACCACCATGGTGCCACTGACATCCAGGTGACAGCCATCAGATCCTGTTCCTCGGACGCCAACAGTCGGTTTCGCCAGGAACAACGCCTTATCCATCTTATGGGTTGCCTTAAACCACACGGCTTGAATACCCAACATTATTTTGTCTGAGACGCCTTTCTCTATCTAGTCCCTATTGTATTATGACTGTCTACTTTGATGTGATCACCCATTTTTTTTAAAAAATTGGTTTTATTTTTAAAATATATATATATATATATATATATATATATATATATATATATATATATATATATATATATATATATATATATATATATATATATATATATATATATATATATATATATATATATATATATATATATATATATATATACATTTTTTTTTAAATTTTTTATTTATTTATTTATTTATTTTTATTTTATTTTTTTTTAATTTTTATAACATTTTTTTATTTCTTTTTAAATTTTATTTATTTATTTTTATTATTTTTATTTATATCTATTTATTTTATTTTATTTATTTATTTTTTTTTTAAATTTATTTTTTTATTTATTTATTTTTTTTTTTATTTATTTATTTTCTAAATCGCTTTTCCCTCATTTTATATATTATTATTATTATTATTTATTTTTTTTTCCTCACTCTTTTAAGGTCCTTATTTTCATTATTTCTTATTTTTTGTTTTTAATGTACTATCGACTTCCGTTTTCCGGTTTAGTGGCAGCCATCTTGCTTCTGTGACTGGACATGTGACTGGACATAAGGGAGTTGTTTTTCTCTTATTTTTATAGTTTCATGTTCTCTATTTAATTCTCATTTTCTTTCTTTCCCTCCTGTCTTGTTTGTCTGTCCCTGACGAAGGCCTTGTGGCCGCAACGTAGGTTTTTTCCTGTCCTTTCTCCTTGTAAGACGTATTACTATTTGTGTTGTTTTTTTTTTCCCCCATTCTACTATTAAAGTATCATGTAGGCTAGCCGTAAACGAAAAAACGCTTTCTCAGAAAGTAGACCTACAATTTTTTCCTTTCAAAGCATGCGACAATAGTCGCACGACTCAAATAGATGAATTTTTTGTTGTATATATTTCAACAATCCCAAAGTTTGAGAGTCAGTAGCACAGATGTTGTAAAGGTGGAGTGTCGCTGTAAGTTGGCTGTTCTGCAGTGGTGTGGTGAAGTGGGATGTTATAAATATTTATAGGGGACTTAGTGTACTGACTGAGATCAGCTGTGAAGGTATCTATATCTATTAAAAGTAGTGTATTATAGATAACCTTACTTGCTACCACATATCTCTTATCTCAGTCAGAATTATTCTGGAATAGTGTGATGCTACGTTATGTGTCTAGGGTATGAGTATGGTGAAGTGTAAGTCACAACAACAGACAGATAAACAATTTAATTTAATCCACTACTCTTAACAACACTGTGACACTCACATACATATAACACTCTATGAGAATAGCTTAAAGAAGTCACTCGTAACGGTTCAAATAACAATATGTATTCATTACTAGCATGAATGAATATGTGTCCTGATTCAACTACAAGGGAACCAGGAATCACAATCAATTTAAATTACAAGTTATGTACAGAATGTATTTAATATGAATATTGTAGTGACATATATTAGTACAAATGTTCTATGTGTGTCAGTTGTGTAGTAGTAAAATGAGGTAATACTGGTTTTGTTTTGTTCAAGCTCTGTTGGTATTTGTCATCATGACTTCAATAGTTTGTCTTTAGGGACTAGTATTGGAGATGTTCACAGTTCCTGATTTTAAGATAAGTAAATTCCCCTCTGAATAGTATTTTTATAAAGTTATTTCAAGATGAGGGGACATAATGTTGAGCTCAGCTGGCCAACTCTGCTTATCTTGAGTGATGGCGGCAGGAGAGGACTCCTCTGCTCGAATTCTCTTCTGGGCTCAGGAGACACCTCACTGATAGCTAAAAAGACCAAGGAGTATGCTGTCCGACACTGGATTCAGCAAATCTCTGACCAGATGCTGCTCAGTACCATCAAGACCACTGTCCCTGAAATCAAGAAGGATGTACCTTCTACTTCATAACTAATTTATATTCTCTTTTACACTGATCACAATACAGCACAAACATTGCGTTCAGAGCGTTAGGCCAACAGTCAGCTTCATCTGAAATACTTTATACCAGCATTACCATCCTTAATGGTCACTACGCCTCTGCACTTCCAGCATTATTTCTTTCTAGTCAATCATCCAGGTGTCAGTGTACTGTTTGGCCATTCCATGCCGTTTTACTTCTCTCCGACACCCTCTGTTCAGGCTGGAGCATTTTAGGCTTTACCTCACGTTTGCCACTGAACTACACATATATATACAGGCATAAATCAACAATTCACATTCAATTTTCATTAAAAGATATTAAATGGTTCAAGCTTACCACAATTCATACGAATAACACAGATACGTTGATTAGCAATGAATTCTGGCACAAACTGGCACAAATTTCCTTCTGCTTATCTTCCAGGCTTTTATTTAGCCAAATATATGCTGGCTTCAACGCACTGATGCTTTATCAAGTGTATTTAAACAAGTGGTTTCGAACTAACGCTCCCAAGTGTGTATATCAGCGAGACTGGCCAATGAGCCACGTTTCGACAAGTGTTTGAAAAAATGTTATCTTTTCCCGTCTCCCCTAACAACCAAGATAGTATTTATAGCCCGACCAATCGTGGTTAGGCTTTCATTTGTTGCGCTCCAATCAATTTGGAGTTTACATGGTAGGCTATTTATGTAACGTAAGGTTTTTTTCAAACACGTTATAAAAAAAATTTTATGAGCAGAAATGATTTTATGCTGTCAGGCAGCCTCACTATTTTATTTTGGGTATAATTTATTAATTCCTGGACTATTGGCGTAACGTTTTACATATTATTTGTCAGCAAGCCCTAAGGAACCCAAAAATACTAATTTAAAGGAGCTACGTGGCTGCGTTCAAAATATGCAATTTCTTCTACCTCCTGTTTCGAAGATGTGCTGTCTGGGTACTGTTATGTGTTCAAACGTAAACCCATCTAATGTTATCTTTTCTAATAAGAGTCTGTTATGATTTATAAACCTAACTCTGGGAAAGGGTAGTGTATTTTATCACTGTCCGTCTGAAAAAGTTAGTGCTTGTAGACTTACACGCGTGATGCCAGCATTTGTATATCGCGCGTCGCGTGTTGCATGCGTTCCTGATTTTCAGCCCTCCCCTCTCGCTATCCTTTTGTCCATCTGTTCGTTCGTTTTGGTAACGTAATATAATTAATGTTAGGATTAATTTAGGTCATTACGCAGTCTCTCAATGTTTTTCTTAGAAATGCAGCACACGTTTCATTGAAGAAGGCGGGTAATAATACAGTAAGCTTTTATATCAACGTGAAAGCGTTACAATTTGCAGACGAAGCAGAAAACAAGGGGGATTTCGAGTACATTCTTTGTGACAGCACTGTTATTTTACCATTGCTCTTCTCTTTATTAATTTTATTTGTTAGGCTTCATATTTACCTAATAATTTATATATGTGGATTAGAATATTTCATGACACCTCCCCTCTTAAAACAGACATTATATGTCAGTCCTTTATTCTATATACACATAGAGAAATTTATTATTATTTCTGGGGTTTACGGTGATTCTCATCACACGGATGGCGGCTTAAAAAATCCGCTCCCAGATTGGTTTTTCCAGATATATATTCAATGCTAAAATTATATGGAGCCAGAAGCAAAGACCATCGGAGTAACCTAGAGTTCTCATGCTTAGCCTGTGCTAAAAACGATAAAGGTTTGTGGTCAGTTTGCAACTTAAATGCCTTCCCATATAGATAAATATTGAATTTCTTTATTGCCCATATTACTGCAAGACATTCTTTTTCGCTAGTTGAGTAGTTGATTTCAGCTTTATTCAACTTTCTGCTAGCATATGCCACTGGGCTTAATTCCCCATCCAATGCATCTGATTTCTGTAGTAAAGTTGCACCTAACCCAATATTACTTGCATCCGTCCTTACTATGAATTCTTGACTTAAGTCAGGTAATTTCAAAATGGGTTTACTTGTGAGCTTTTCCTTCAATTCTTGGTAAGTCATTTCACATTGTGGAGTCCATGTAATGCGATCTGGAAGTCCTTTACGTGTCAATTCCGTTAAAGGTGCACATATGGAATTAAAGTTTTTGATATACTTCTGGTAGAAACCACATAATGAGACAAAGGATCTCACGTCCTTCTTGGTTTGTGGTCTCGGGGCTTTCTGTAGTTTTTCTAAATTCTTTGGGTCAGGGGTCATGTTTCCCTGATAAACTGTGTGTCCCAAAAATTCCAATTCTTTACATCCAACGCAACATTTGGTTGGTCGGGCTGTTAAATTTGCCTCCCTAAGTCGATCAAACAGCATGTTCAGAGAGTCAATGTGTTCCTCAAATGTTTCTGTTGCTATAAGGATATCATCCATAAAATTTGTTATACAGGGATTATTCAGAGGATCCAATAATTTTCTCATCATTCTAGAGAAGACACTAGGCGCATTCTTCAATCCAAATGGCAATCTATTAAACTCATAGTGTCCTTCTGAGGTACTAAAAGCTAGGTATGGTCTAACCTCAGGCTTTACTGGAATCTGATAGTATCCTTTACTCAGATCCACTTTTGAGAAATATTTAGCTTTATTTAGTCTGGCAAACAGCTGATTTGTATCCGGCAATGGATCCACCTGTCCTTCTGTAATAGCATTCAGTCTCCTGTAATCTATACAGAGTCTATGTTCTCCAGAGGGCTTCCTTAAGAGTACCACCCCAGAACTATACGAAGACTCACTGTGCGAAATAATTCCTTCCTTCAATAGATAGTCTATCTCTTCCTTCAAAGCTTTTTCCTTAGCAAACGGAATCGAATATGGTTTCATACAGACAGGTGTGGAGTCTATGAGTTTCATATCATATTCCAATAGGTTTGTATGCCCTGGTCGGTCTGTTAACACCTCTGCATGATTATTTAGAACCTGTTGCACTCTCTCTTTCTGAGTTTTCGTTAAATGTGTACTGATTTTCACCTGTGCTGCTGTCTCACAGGGGTGTAATGGATATTCAAATGATGAAAGTGGTTCCTTTTTCATCTCCATGGCGATGGACAAGGTCAACAAGTGTGTCTCTTCCTGATGTTCTCTTTCCAAATATTTCTTCAGGAGATTCACATGATAGATTTTTTCTTTCCCCTTCTTATCTATCTTATAATTTGTTCTAGACACCTTCTCTAGAACTGTATATGGACCCTGCCATCCAATTTGTAACTTATTCTGACTCCCGGGCAAAAGAAGCAGTACCTTCTCTCCCACAGCCAAATTTCTGTCTTTCGCCTTCCTGTTATAATAGGCAGCATGTTTCTTCCTGGCTTGTTTCAAATTTTCATTGGCAAGTTTCCAGCCAGTTTTTAACCGAGTGGTCAGCTCATTCACATATTGGTATGAAGATGTAATGTTTTCCTCTGCCTTTTCATCAGTCCACGTTCTTAACATAGCTACATATGGACCTTTAATTGTGTGGACCTATTTGTCCATGCACCGGTATGGTCTCTTCCACTCGAAGCTTTATAGTGATGATTTTTCCTCCCAGAATTTCATTCACAAAACGACCGCTACCAATTTTTCTTTTGGGGCTGTCTCCCCTCTTAAAATTCTTGATGAGAGATTTCCTCCCTACATCTTCTTCCTCCAGTTTGTTTAAGTCCGATTGAGGGATTTTCGGCTTATCCTGGGGTAAGACATCTGTTTGCACTCTCCGCATAGTGGCCATTGTAAAACAGTTAAGTGAAGCTTGTCCGTGAAAAGGGGCTTCCCATTCCATTTGGTCCACTTTATCAAATCTATTTTTCTTTTTATTATCAGGCCTAATTTTGCCCCGTGGCGTGTCCAGGTCCTGATCCATGTTCCCACTTGTGGGTGTTCCCTCATGTGCTATGCTACACCTTTCTACAAAATTTTCAATGTCCCATCTTGCTTTGGGCCAATAATAATTGTGAGCCACCTTTTGAATGATGGTACCTATCTTCTCATGGTCCCCATCTGGTTTCACATGTAGGCTCCTTATTAATTCTGTCCTGTATCTTTTTGGAAGAACCAGCTGTCCGTGACCATTGGATCTAGCTCCAGTCTTCCTATACATCAACTTGTTTTTCATGTAAAAATCTCCCTTGCCTGGAGTTGTATGACAAGTTGACAATTTTCTGAAACAAGGCTTGAGTGTTTTATCCCCAGCCTGTGCCTTCCTCATCTCTTCTGGAGTGGTATCTAACATAATATCCTCCTCCTGTCTTGAGGTCGACCTGACCTGAAGGGTTGCCATATACACAGGTTTCCTTCTGCAACGGTCAGTGTCATGATTGTCCATCTGACAATTTTTACACCACCTTTTTCCTTGGTTGAAAGATTTTCTTTCATCATATTTCCTTTCATCGAATTGTGGGAATTTATTTTTATTTTCATACCGTGGCCTATCAAATTGGTGCTTACCTTTATTTTGATCCTTAGGATCAAATTTATTAAAGTTCTGTGGTGCCCTAAAGTTATCCACCTGTTTCTTTTTATTACCTGTTACCTCTGCTTGAGCTGCTTGATACCTTTCAGCAACATTTAGCAACTCACCCAGCCTCTCTGCACCTTGTTCCATGAGAAACTTTCTCAGGTCTGGAGCCATGGACTCTCTTAGTTGCTCTATAAGGACCATTTCCTTAAGATCTTGGGTTTTCCCCAGAGAAGTCCATTTCTCCAAGTATGTCTCTATTCGTGCAGAGAACTGGTGATAGGTTTCACCTGACAGTAGTTTAGCATTCCTAAATTTTTTTCTATAGAATTCTGCATTCTTTTCATACCTTAACAAAAGAGCCTGCTTTAGCATGTCATAATTTTCCTGATCACCTCTGCTCATTTTTGCAAAAACTTCATAAGCTGCCCCACGAAGTCCCTGAGATAACTTTAAGCTCCACCTTTCTCTCTCTAACCCATACGTGGTAGCTAATAGTTCATACCTATTTATATAGCTCTCAATATCATCGTCTTTCTCAACAAAATGATCTAAATGAAAATTCATAGCTGAGGTTGAGGCTCCTTGAGTAACCGTAGCATCAGAGGCAAAGGGACTGGCACCATTTTCAGGAGCATGGCCTTGAAACTCAAACTCCCTTAGTCGTAACTCATGTTCCCTTTGTAATCTTTTATCTTCTGCTTCCCTTTCTGCAGCTAATTTCCTGTCTTCTCTTTCTGCAGCTAATCTTTTGTCTTCTCTTTCTGCTTCCAATTTCTTAGCCTCTTTGTCAGCCTCAATCTGCAACCTCTTAGTCTCAGCCTCAGCTTGCAACCTCTTAGTCTCAGCCTCAGCTTCAAATTGTAACTTCTTAATTTCCCTTTCAGCCTCTAACCTTCTTTCGGCTTCTTTTTCTAATCTTCTTTCTTCGCGTTCAATAAATTTGTCACATTCCGTTGTGACATAGGCAACCATAACTTGCCCATCTAATCCTAACTCTTTTGCAGTCTGAACCGCAGCAGATCGAAATTTGGCCAGGTCCGCCATTGTCTATCAGGTAAATTTATACAATGTCTAACCAACAATTCAATCTCTAATGGACAACACAGGCACCGTGAGCTCAACCTTATTTAATTCCACCCAAGGATACCTTTTAATTCTTATATTCCCTGAAGTGAATTACCCCCCAATATTTTTAATAGTGAAAGATTCAAAATCCCAAGAGCGAGACCCCAATATATGTGGTGAAGTGGGATGTTATAAATATTTATAGGGGACTTAGTGTACTGACTGAGATCAGCTGTGAAGGTATCTATATCTATTAAAAGTAGTGTATTATAGATAACCTTACTTGCTACCACATATCTCTTATCTCAGTCAGAATTATTCTGGAATAGTGTGATGCTACGTTATGTGTCTAGGGTATGAGTATGGTGAAGTGTAAGTCACAACAACAGACAGATAAACAATTTAATTTAATCCACTACTCTTAACAACACTGTGACACTCACATACATATAACACTCTATGAGAATAGCTTAAAGAAGTCACTCGTAACGGTTCAAATAACAATATGTATTCATTACTAGCATGAATGAATATGTGTCCTGATTCAACTACAAGGGAACCAGGAATCACAATCAATTTAAATTACAAGTTATGTACAGAATGTATTTAATATGAATATTGTAGTGACATATATTAGTACAAATGTTCTATGTGTGTCAGTTGTGTAGTAGTAAAATGAGGTAATACTGGTTTTGTTTTGTTCAAGCTCTGTTGGTATTTGTCATCATGACTTCAATAGTTTGTCTTTAGGGACTAGTATTGGAGATGTTCACAGTTCCTGATTTTAAGATAAGTAAATTCCCCTCTGAATAGTATTTTTATAAAGTTATTTCAAGATGAGGGGACATAATGTTGAGCTCAGCTGGCCAACTCTGCTTATCTTGAGTGATGGCGGCAGGAGAGGACTCCTCTGCTCGAATTCTCTTCTGGGCTCTGGAGACACCTCACTGATAGCTAAAAGGACCAAGGAGTATGCTGTCCGACACTGGATTCAGCAAATCTCTGACCAGATGCTGCTCAGTACCATCAAGACCACTGTCCCTGAAATCAAGAAGGATGTACCTTCTACTTCATAACTAATTTATATTCTCTTTTACACTGATCACAATACAGCACAAACATTGCGTTCAGAGCGTTAGGCCAACAGTCAGCTTCATCTGAAATACTTTATACCAGCATTACCATCCTTAATGGTCACTACGCCTCTGCACTTCCAGCATTATTTCTTTCTAGTCAATCATCCAGGTGTCAGTGTACTATTTGGCCATTCCATGCCGTTTTACTTCTCTCCGACACCCTCTGTTCAGGCTGGAGCATTTTAGGCTTTACCTCACGTTTGCCACTGAACTACACATATATATACAGGCATAAATCAACAATTCACATTCAATTTTCATTAAAAGATATTAAATGGTTCAAGCTTACCACAATTCATACGAATAACACAGATACGTTGATTAGCAATGAATTCTGGCACAAACTGGCACAAATTTCCTTCTGCTTATCTTCCAGGCTTTTATTTAGCCAAATATATGCTGGCTTCAACGCACTGATGCTTTATCAAGTGTATTTAAACAAGTGGTTTCGAACTAACGCTCCCAAGTGTGTATATCAGCGAGACTGGCCAATGAGCCACGTTTCGACAAGTGTTTGAAAAAATGTTATCTTTTCCCGTCTCCCCTAACAACCAAGATAGTATTTATAGCCCGACCAATCGTGGTTAGGCTTTCATTTGTTGCGCTCCAATCAATTTGGAGTTTACATGGTAGGCTATTTATGTAACGTAAGGTTTTTTTCAAACACGTTATAAAAAAATTTTATGAGCAGAAATGATTTCATGCTGTCAGGCAGCCTCACTATTTTATTTTGGGTATAATTTATTAATTCCTGGACTATTGGCGTAACGTTTTACATATTATTTGTCAGCAAGCCCTAAGGAACCCAATTTTCCCACTTTAAAAGAGCTACGTGGCTGCGTTCAAAATATGTATTTTCTACCTCCTGTTTCGAAGATATGCTGTCTGGGTACTGTTATGTGTTCAACCGTAAACCCATCTAATGTTATCTTTTCTAATAAGAGTCTGTTATGATTTATAAACCTAACTCTGGGAAAGGGTAGTGTATTTTATCACTGTCCGTCTGAAAAAGTTAGTGCTTGTAGACTTACACGCGTGATGCCAGCATTTGTATATCGCGCGTCGCGTGTTGCATGCGTTCCTGATTTTCAGCCCTCCCCTCTCGCTATCCTTTTGTCCATCTGTTCGTTCGTTTTGGTAACGTAATATAATTAATGTTAGGATTAATTTAGGTCATTACGCAGTCTCTCAATGTTTTTCTTAGAAATGCAGCACACGTTTCATTGAAGAAGGCGGGTAATAATACAGTAAGCTTTTATATCAACGTGAAAGCGTTACAATTTGCAGACGAAGCAGAAAACAAGGGGGATTTCGAGTACATTCTTTGTGACAGCACTGTTATTTTACCATTGCTCTTCTCTTTCTTAATTTTATTTGTTAGGCTTCATATTTACCTAATAATTTATATATGTGGATTAGAATATTTCATGACAAGTGGCTAATGTAATTTTTTCCCCTTTTTAACACAGGTCAAGACCCTAGAGGAATAACAATGAGTTCATGAAAGTGCTTAAGTGGATACCAAAAACGCAAACTCAAGGAAAAGCGATCTGACGAAATCTCTAAATGTCAAAAACTAACAAACTATTTGGCAACGTCAAGTTTGTCAACACCTACAGTTGAAACAAGCCAGGCAAACACTATTGAAGCCACTGATAGTGCACAAACTGTGGGAGCTCTTTCAAGCAATTTTCAACCCACTGTTGACGCTTTTGATACAGATGACGATCATAGTGGTCAACATGAAAGTACCGCGGAAAAAAACAGAGACTGAGCAGAAACATGAAACATGAAGCAAATTCAGTGATTTCAAAGAATGCAGTGACCTCGAAAACTGGCCCATAACAGTTGATAATGATTTCATACAGAATTGTTTAATGCAAGACATTGGTTTTTTTCAACATAAAAAACCAGATGATGTATATACCGAATCAAGCAGGGTTTACAAGGAGCAAAACATCTGCGTGGGTAGGGGTCAGGCAAATGCTGGTACCCTGGTCCTCCAGGTTGGGGGTTTTAGCACAGGGCCGACACCCCTGTTTATGTAAAATATCGCACATGTTTCGGAAACGGCAACAAATGGAAAAACGTTGATGCGGGACGGACATCCATAGTCTCAGGCTCGTATGACTGCCAGTGGTGAAAGCCGAAAGGAAGCCATTGGCATGAAAACGGATGGCCTAACGGCAAAACACGAAACAAGAATTGGATTTTGGAACGTCAGAACTATGAATGAGGCAGGAAAGCTGAGACAAATCACAGCTGATTTGAAATGAGGAACTACAAATTACATATCCTGGGAATAAGCGAGAGCAGATGGACAGGGACGGGGAGAATAAAAACAGCTACAGGGGAAACAGTACTTTATTCTGGTAGAGAGGATGGTCAGCACAACAAAGGTGTAGCCATTATCCCGAAGAAAGGAATGGAAAGGTCGTTACTGGAATGGAAACCCATCAACAACAGACTGATAAGAACAAGACTGAGAGGGAGATTCACCAACACCACAATTATACAATGCTATGCACCTACAAATGACAGAGATGAAGAGATCACGGACGAGTTCATAAACAGGTACAATAGGAAATGAAAACTGCACCCAGGTGTCGTGCTTAGATAGGTTTTAAAGTTATGTAAGGTCCCGCCTGAGTATAGTAATGGTAACAGTACGTGAGAAGTAAAGGAAAGAAAATATATTTTCACGAGTGGATAGTTTAAGGAGAAGATCTATCTCTGGACTGAGTAGTTTCTCTAATCCAGCCTATCTAAACGACTATAATTTAGTATAAGACAATCTTACTTACTTACTTACTTACTTAGTCGTTCCCCTTCTACCGTGAGGTGTAGAGGTTTGGAAGAGAGAGCGCCAGACTATTCTATCGGCTGTCTTCCTCCTGGCCTGGTTCCATTCTAGTCCTCGGTCCTTCAAAGATTGTCTAATGTTGTCCTCCCAGCGGACTCTGGGTCGTCCTCGGGGTCTGGATCCTTGGCTCTTTGTTTCCCATGCTTGCCGTGGTAGCCGATCTTCTCCCATTCTGCAGACATGGCCAAACCATCTTAGTTGGGACTGTTCTACTTGGGTCTGTAGGGGGTGGCATTAGGCCTTGACGTATCGTCTGGTTGCGTACCATGTCTCTTCTTGTTACTTCAACCACCTTCCTCAGATACCTCATTTCTGAGGTTTGGATCTGGCTTTTATGGGTTGTAGTCATTGCCCATGACTCGCATCCATATGTCAAGACTGGGACATAGGTGGAGCGGTATACAGCCATCTTCGTTTTCTTACCAACCTCTCTCTTGCTGAAGAATCCTCGATTTATGGCCTGAAAAAGTCTCCCAGCTGCTGCTTTTCGAGTGGCCAACTCTTCTTTGATGCCTCCCTTTCGGTCTATAATAGCTCCAAGGCTTCCAGTACCCCACTGAATACTTTCTTGTTCTCTCCTTACATGCCTTGATGACATCGTCCATAAGGAGTATGAAGAGGTAAGGTGATAGGATATCACCTTGTCTTACACCAGTGGTGGTCCTGAACTCTTCTGACTTATGGTTTGCTGTCCTCACATAATTTCTGCAAGACTTGTAGAAGCTCTGTATAGCATGAATCAGAGGTGCTGGAATATTCTTCCTTTGCCAAACAGTCCCAAAGTTTGCTCCAAGGGACCCTGTCAAACGCCTTTTCTAGATCTATGAAACAAAGATGGATAAGACAATCTTACACCTCCCTATATTGAGAAATATAAGTTACCTAAATACTCACACACACACACACACAGCTATGTGACAACAAGACACACAAACGTGAAAACTATGGTAAATTTGGGTATGGGTCTGACCAACACACACACAGTTTAGTTCTTTTGTTGTTTATTATCATTAAACTTTACAACATCGAATATCTAAAAGAGAAAGATCAAATACATCAGAATTAAAAGCATAGAAAAATAACAGAATGCCTATGCCCTCCCCTCATTGAGAAGAAAAGAACGCAACAAGTTAATCACCCCCCAAAACGTTAAAGGTTAGCACTAGGTTACAGTATAGACAGTAAAGAAAGAACACAGTTCCCACTAAACGTTATCCAATAAAATTAAACAATAGTCAAACAGATTGCAGATGATACAATGTTTCCTGTACTAAAAAAAATATTTCACTCTCTCTCTATGTCATACGGGGCCACACAATCTCGCTTCTTACCCTATTCTTGGTGAAACAATCTGCTTGACGTAAAAATATAGGGTGCAGAGTATTTTTCGTCCGAATTGGGCCCCAGTCCCTCCTTTTTCAATAATTAAATTTTATAAGGGGAACGCCTAATTTAGTGGTTGATTTCATGGATAAACAATGTCACCTTGGATAGTTAATGCCGAGACTCTCTGAGATCTGGTATTCACAGTAAACAATAGGAAAACATCTGATTACTTAAAAAAAAAAAAACTTTTAATTATTGTTACTTGATGATGATGGTAAATCCTATCGGCTGGCTCTGGTGAGTGCCGATTCTGAAATAGCGTAACTCTTCTGGATTTAAAAAATCCACTTGGATACGACTATCAAAAGTCGGGAGAATTGTTATATTTTTCACACCCCAGTGGGCTGATAAAATGCAGAAAAATATATATCTGGGTATCTGTAAGTCCAGTTAACATTTACTATTAAAATGTTTGTTAGTCTCTGTGGCCGGCCCTGTTCACAACTGAACTTGGAGACGCGTAAGCCAAAAGAAGACAACTTTAATTCAATCAGTAAAATGGAGACAAAGCCCAAGATATAGACAAAAATAAAGCCATATAAAGAAACCGCTGGTCCCCGTTGATCAGGCCATGCCTAAGGATAGAGGAACATTATGAAAAAATTACTGCTAATAATATCTACATATAAGCACACGTTGTCTCTAGCCTATTTCTATCTGGTCAGTTATTATTTAATTTATCCATACGCGCATTCTCCAATCCAACCTGCAAGTCTGGAAGGAAGAGCTGGAGAAGAGAGGGATGGTCATAAGTAACTCTAAAACAAAATCCATGGTGATATCACGAGAAGAAAGAAGACATCAGATTAAGCTGGGAGAACTGGTCCTGGAGCAGGTCGACCACTTTAAATATCTCGGAGCTATTATAGACCGAAAGGGAGGCATCAAAGAAGAGTTGGCCAATCGAAAAGCAGCAGCTGGGAGACTTTTACAGGCCATAAATCGAGGATTCCTCAGCAAGAGATAGGTTGGTAAGAAAATGAAGATGGCTGTATACCGCTCCACCTATGTCCCAGTCTTGACATATGGATGCGAGTCATGGGCAATGACTACAACCCACAAAAGCCAGATCCAAACCTCAGAAATGAGGTATCTGAGGAAGGTGGTTGAAGTAACAAGAAGAGACATGGTCCGCAACCAGACGATACGTCAAGGCCTAAAATCCCACCCCTGCAGACCCAAGTAGAACAGTCCCAACTAAGATGGTTTGGCCATGTCTGCAGAATGGGAGAAGATCGGCTACCACGACAAGCATGGGAAACAAAGAGCCAGGGATCCAGAACCCCAGGACGACCCAGAGTCCACTGGGAGGACAACATTAGACAATCTTTGAAGGACCGAGGACTAGAATGGAACCAGGCTAGGAGGAAGACAGCCAATAGGATAATTTGGCGCTCTCTCTTCCAAACCTCTACACCTCACGGTAGAAGGGGAACGACTAAGTAAGTAAGCATACGCTCACTTTAAAAAATATCGCCTGTCGCTAAACAGCTATTAGAGGGTAGGCGTCGGTTTGTTTAGTCGCATGATATTTAAACAACAGTCACTTACTAGATTACACAAAATGAAATAAACGTGAATTCTGTTCCGTCAATTATCCGTCGCGCCTAGTGTATCAATTAGTCAACTAAACCGACTCTTTCTGTGTGAAAGTGGGTGATAAAATTAACATTACAACTGAAACATCTGGAATACAAATAGCTACGCGTTATTTAATTCACTAGTTTTAACGCTAGAAAATCACAGTGAATTATAATGGTAAACTTAACACATTAAATCGCTTAAGCACAAATTTATATTACCAGAAATCCAGAAAGAAAACACCACGAAACTATTAACACATCTATTCCCAATGGTTCTAGATAACGTGTTTAGACTCTCCGAAAAATTCTGAGCGACACTGATAACTGATTTGGGAAAGACGCAGTTTATATACGATCATGTTATTATGATCTCTAGAAGATGTGAATTTTCACACTCTGTTTCCTAGCAGAGAAATCTGAAACTACGTTTCCCCCCAGATAAAAGGTTAACGGTAGCTTCTGTCGGCCGTTGCTAACCGACAACCGAAACTTAACCCGTTTAACGGCTCAGGTAAATTTTCCCCGTTTCTCGAGATCACAGAGTTATCTTTTTCCCTGCATGTACGAACATCCAAGGATTAGCTCCCCTTATATAGAATCTTCAAAGGCCGTTACTCTTCCACGTGTTTTCCACGTGCGATCTGTCAGTTATCGTAATATTGATAGATCAGCTTGCGTAAGAAACTTGCGTGAACGAACGTGGTTCGCCCCTGCTATGAATGACAGGTTGCGAAATTTGGTAAACAAACTCGTTTGTTATGGTCAAGTAAAAAGAGGCGTGGATTAAAAGTGAGTAATGCAGTCTGTCAAATGTTTGACTTTGCTTGCGAATTATAGAACTAAGCCGAGGTCACGACAGGCTGTCGAATACAGTAGCTACATTTCCATTATACGTCACAGTTCGCCCGGGCTTGAAGATGTGAAACCCTTTCATATCTCACTTATTGAAATAAAACTACTGTCATCCTTAGCTAGACAGGCAGAGAAATGCGCGACTTTGTTAGCGAATCTTAGGACGATAACGGGAAAGCAAAGGCTGTCGGATGCTGTAGGCTAGATTTCCATTATACGTCATACCAGGTATGATCTTATTATAGTAATGGTAGACCTTAATGCGAAAGTTGTAACACACAATAATTATAACGAAAGAGTAATGGGGAAATGCGGCAGTGGAACCGTAAATGAGAATGGGGACAAATTAATAAGCTTCTGCAGTATTAATAACCTGGTCATTAAAGGAACACTTTTCCACACAAAGAAGTGCACACGTTAACGTGGGAATCACCAAACCCACGGGACAGAAACCAGACAGATCACATAATGATCAATGGCAGATGGAGACATGCACTACAAGACGTGAAAGTAAGAAGAGGCGCAGATGTGGGAAGTGATCATCACCTAGTAGTAGCAAGACTGAAGGTGAAACTAAGAGCTGCTGGACCAGTTGCAGTCAAACAGAAAAGATATAACATCACGAAACTTAAGGACCCCCTCATCCGAAAAGCTTTCGTGGTCGACGTAAAGAGACGATATACCAAAAGCCAGGAAAGAACAGAGACCGCTGATGTCGACCAGAAATTCAACACCATCTCAACAATATACAAGGAAAGCAGCAAGTCATGCTTGGGATTCCAGGAAAGAAAGAGCCAAGACTGGATAACACGAGATACGCTAAACACCATAGCGAAGAGAAAAGAAATGAAAAGAAAGAAAACAGAAGCTAAGTCTCCCAGGTTAAAGGCAATATATATTGAACAGTACAGTCAGCTGGACAAGGAAGTTAAACGTCAAACCCGTGCAAACAAAAGGACATTTCTGGATGACCTTGCAAGACAGGCAGAAGATGCAGCACTGAGAAATGAACAAAGCACAGTATACAAAATAACTAAAATCATCAGTGGAAAACGAGGTGCAAACAATATTACATTAGTAAGAGATAAGCACGGAAATCTCATCACGACAGTAGAGGGACAGGAAACAAGATGGGCAGAGCACTTCAGAGAAACACTGAATAAGGAACCACCAGAGACTCAGCTGAATGTTCCTGAGGCTGAAAGTGACTTAGACGTAAATACAGACATTCCACGAAAAGAAGAAATCATCACAGCTATCAAAGTGTTAAAAAATGGAAAAGCGCCTGGTCACGACAATCTAAATGCCGAGTTATTCAAGGCAGACCGTGAACTAGCAGCAGAACTATTAGAACCACTATTTGCACAAGTCTGGGAAACTGAGACAACACCAACAGAGTGGAGTAAAGGAATAAATGTCATTTTGCCCAACTGGAGAGGAATTACTCTTCTCTCAGTTCCCAGCAAAATACTAGGTAGGATAATCATCCAGAGAATTTCAAAAGCAGTTGACCATAAACTGAGGAAAGAACAAGCGGGTTTTAGAAAGAACAGAAGATGTGCAGATCATATACTAACTTTCTGGAACATTATAGAGCAGAGATCAGGATGGCGGAGACAGCTATACATTAACTTTGTTGATTTTGAAAAGGCTTTCGACAGCAAACACAGGGACAGCATATGGAAAATACTGAGGGCTTATGGAATTCCCGGCCGCATTGTTTCCATCATAAAAAGCCTCTATTCTAACTTTACATGCAGTGTTGGATTGAGTAATGTAACTTTCGAAGTGAAAACAGGAGTACGACAGGGATGCCCCTTATCAACAACATTATTTTTGACAGCTATAGATTTGGTGATGCGCCAGACAACAGAGGGCATCCAAGAGGAATTAGATGGACAACGTTTTCTACACTGGAAGACCTGGAATATGCAGATGACATTGCACTACTCGCTCATTCACATCAACACATCCAAGAAAAAACCGATAGACTGAATAAGTATGGCCAGCAGGTTGGCCTGAACATCAATCTGAAGAAGACAGAGGTCATGACACTCAATGTGGGCAATCCGGAGCCAATAACAGTAAGGAACCAGCAGTTAGAACAGACAGACACATTTACTTACCTAGGATGCATTGTAACACCTGACGGCGGAACAAGCAAAGACATTAACAACAGAATGAATAAAGCGAGAACAGCCTTTGCTAGTCTGAACAACATTTGGAAGTCTTCCCAGTACAGCACAAACACAAAATTAAGACTGTATGAGAGATGTGTACTTTCTGTGCTTCTCTATGGTGCGGAATGCTGGAGAGTAACAGAGAAGGAAATGTCGAAACTGTCCTCCTTCCACACAATCTGCCTAAGGAAAGTTCTCCGAATCTTTTGGCCAAACACCATTAGTAACCAAGAACTACTTATTCGGAGTAACCAGGAGGACATGCAGACCATCATAGCTGGTAGACGCTGGAGTTGGGTTGGCCACGTCCTCAAAAGGGACCCTGATACCATCACAAAAACAGCTATACTGTGGACCCCAAAGGGAAAGAGAAGGAGAGGCCGACCAAAATCAACTTGGCGGAGAACTGTGGAGGCTGAGATGCAAAGAATGAACCAGATGTCGTAAAAATTAACAGTGATACAACGTCAAAATATCTCCAATGATACAACGTAGGGATAAAAAACCAATGCGTAAGCTGCTGGAATACATGATCGCCCGCGCCGCGGGTCATCAGGTGTTAGACTTGAAGGCAAAACGGAACGCGGATCAAAAGACAAAAATCTGACTGAACGCGTACTTGAACTAGCGAGGTTAATGGACGCAAATTGGTGGGGCAAGGAGGAAAAGTCACGTTCCCCCCCCCCCCCCAAGTTGACATAAAGTAGGGAATTCGACAGAAGGGACCTTGGATATGATACGCCACAGTCATTTATTGGACGCTTTTGCGATACCAAGCCTTTTATTTGAATTCAGCGGCTAAACGCAGATGCTTGAAAGATTACAAAATTCAAAAAGTAACTTTTTCTTAATATTAATGTTAGGAATATAAAAATTAGCTGGCCGGATGGCCCATTCTGAGCAGTGAAATAATATACTTTCATTTATACAGACGGACAGATAATAAGAAAGATAATGACAAAAGACGGGGTTGTTCACATCAGCGAAAGACTGCATTGAATCAAACATGCCACTATTTGCACAAAAATCGTAACCTTGAGACTCAAGTGTTCAAATTTAGTTAGAATGCAAGAGAGGGGGAGTAGCGGACAGTAGTGGCTAAAAATAACTTAGGAGGCAGGTTCGTGCAGTTTTACATGTGTTAGTCCAAAAAAACAAGTGAAATTGTGGGGAAAAAAAAAATGTGACCGACGTACATTTTAAAAATTGAGATGTACTTTTGACTTTTTTGGAAAAAGATAAAATGTGACGGACGTACATTTGAGGAAATAAGATGTAATTTTGACTTTATTTTCAAATTTTGAATTGAAAAGCTTAGTCTTCTGATCTGATTGGCCAACGCATTTTATATTAGCGGGATAGAGACGCACATTTTTGTCATTCGACATAAGTCTGTCCAGTAACACAGTCATTAATTGTAGTGGTGATTTCCCAGAAATAATACATAATATTCAGTGGGACACCATACTATAGCCAGCAGCTCAGCAGAGTTTTGCTAGCATTTATTTACTGATGTACTATATTCATATTTCTGGTAAGACTGAAATTAATTCTTTGTACATTTTAATATTTGTTTAAGGTTCGAGTGATTTGATACTGCAATAGCATAATCTGTTCCTTACAACAAGTAAGGGTTCGCTCTAGACCCCCCGCCCCAGTTTAGGGTCTAGAGACAAATAAAATACATAAACTCCAGCAAGGATTAGGAAGGACAGATCAAGTGTTGAGAACAATGAAACATATTACCTATCCTATTTTAGGGCAGGAAACTAATGAACCTATTTCAGAATCTGTAGTCTGGGAGGACTTATCCGATGTGAAACCACCATGGTAAAATGTGCTGTATGGTCAGAGAGATCTGACCTGTCTATATGGTGTTGTTGTTGTGTTAGTGTTGTGTCCAGACATGGTTAGAGAAGGGAATTTTGACACATAACCAATACTTTGATTGCAGAGCTGTGAGTTTCAGTTGGCACCAAGGCGGTGTCAACTAAGTTGGTGATTTTACCAGAGTGGATCCGTGCAGTACGTTGTGTCAGAGCAGACTATTATTGCCCCAAGCACGGAGAGGTGGGGCCACCATAATTCTCTTATTGCCCCAAGCACGGAGAGGTGGGGCCACCAGACCACTATTATTGCCCCAAGCACGGAGAGGTGGGGCCACCAGATCTCAGCACCAGAGCTACATCTTCAAAGTTGAGTGAGCCTCTGGTCTGCTGAGAATTCACCAACTCAATATGGTTACTAACAATCCCATAAAATTCCTGCAATTTACTGGACACTGTGTAGTCAATATAGACTGGAGTGATGAGGCCACCCCAACAGCACAACCATTAAACGGTCTCCCAAATTAGGTGACTACTATAAACATTAATAAAACTAAATAGTCTAGTAACATACATATGTACACTCTTGCATTTATTATGTAATATTCCATGCATTTCTTTCATAATTTCTAAACCTTTCATATGTTCTGGCCGAAATAAAACTCGGTCCAGATCAAATAAATGTAAGATAAATTCTATCAAAATTTTACACACTTGAGTTAGTTCAGTGTATTATAACATTTGTTAATATTATTAGACTTAGTAAATATCTGTGTGTGTGTCTATAAACTATCACACCACATTACATATCATTACCCTAGACATTTAACGTAGCCACATTCATTAGAACACAAAAAAAAGATAAGTGTGAGGGCGTAGTGGTAGCGAGAAGGGCCTTCTGACAACTCTCAGTTACATTTTATCTCAGGAGCCTTCACAGCTGACCTCATGCATCACACGTAGTACCATCACCACCATACAATACCATCAAACCCACTACACCAGAGTTGGGGCACTGTACGAAGGACGGCTGCCGACCGAGCAAAGTGGAATCAATTTGTTGCTGCCCTACAAGACGCCACCAGGCGTGATGGCCACTGACTGTTTTGTCGGTTGGCGATTATGGATCAAAGAAGAAGAAGATTGTTGACTCTACGCCTGACTTGACACATGTTGATCAGCTGGTAATTGTGGTTCGATACTGCTATAATGGAAAACCATGTGAGAGATTTTTAACATTTTTACCGATAGAAAACCATTCATCCACGACCTTGTTCAACAAAACACAATAAGTCCTGGGTGAACATAAGCTTTCACTTGAAAATATCCGTGTTCAGTCCTACGATAATGCATATAAAATGAAGGGCTCGGAGAAAGGGCTACAATCACTCTTTGAAAACATTAACAGGTACGTAGATGTTACTGTTGTTTTGGGTCATCCCTTCTATTACAGGCCACATAGGCCATCACTTCTGTTGAATGACTCTTTTGGCTGCCACTTCTGTTGGTGTACGTGTGGGGGTTGTATGAAAGAGATAGTGCTATTGTCTGGCACAGCTGACAAGGTTGACGTCAGCAATGTCGGGCTTACTGTTAGTGGCCGACAGGTGTGTAAATATAATTGACGAATGTCGTGAGTTCTTTAAATTCGTATGTCTCTGATGTCACCCACACAACAGTAACATTAGGTCAGGAAATAAACCAACGGATAATGCAAATTAAGTTTTCAACTATTACATAGTTTATTAATACGACAGCAACATCGACATCATGGACAGCAAATCACAAGTTAGAACAGCAGGTATAATCCATGGCAAATAGGTTGCAGAAAACAGCAACTCATCATAAATTGTGAAAGTACAAATAATCCATCAGAAATTGGTTGCATTAACAGCAATTCATTATAAATGGTAATAGCTGGTAGAATCCATGGCATTAATAATATATTGAATCTCTTCCCTTCAAAAAACACTCTGGACACACTAGCGAGACTATAAAAACCGTCTCGAAGCTCTGCCAGCTACCTAATGACCGAGATTATTGTTTCTCAATACAACTCAGTACATCTTCACTCAAGCGCGAACTAACAGCTTGAGATGTGAGCTCAGCTCACCCGTATCTCTCCTCCAACTACTCAGAACATTTGAACACTTTCTTTATGTTTAATAAAAACTAACACATACTCAGCTGAGCTATCTTCAAGCACCCAAATAAAAAATCATCTCATAATTTTAAACGTGCTTACTAGCGTGTCTATAAAAAATCAGATCCGTACATAAAAATCCCAAACACTTAACTCCCACTCAAAAAACATGACTTAACAGTAGACTATGTACCATGTGCAGCCCATTCACTTAACCTTGTTGTAGAAAAGGCAGTGTCTACTGTACCTGAATTTGTTGACTATTTTGGCATTTTGCAGGAGCTGTATGTTTTCTTTTCTGGATCTCCACGAAGATGAGGGATTTTAAACACACAGGACAATCTACATTTTTCTCTAAAGAGCTTAAGTGTAACTAGATGATCTGCACACTATGAAGCAGTCCGGGCAATTAAAAATGGATATATGGGTATTTTACAAACTCTTAAACATATTTTTGATAACTCAGAAGAGAAGCCTGAATGTAAACAAGATGCAAAGAATTTATACAACAAGTTGGTACAGCTGGAATATGCTATTTTAACAGTCGTTTGGGAAGAAGTGCTGGAGCGTTTCAACAAAACAAGTAAGAAATTCCAAACCCCTGGTTTTGATGTATTTGAAGGTTATCTTCTGCTTTCATCTTTACTTTCGTTTGTTAAAGAACTCAGAGAAAATTCAGCCGATAGGATTGCACACTATGAATCAGAAGCAAAAGGTTTGTGTGAAAATATCACTTCAAGTTATTCTAATGCTTCCAAACGCATTGTTACTACGAAATTTTCAGATGGAACAAGTGGTATTGCTTCTTTGAGAGGAGCTGACAAATTTAGGATAGAAGTTCTATATCCGCCACTGCATGGAAGTGAACCTATGTCTGTGAGGATAATTACCCCCTCATTGACTCTTAAAATCATCCACACACTTCCAGGGATTCCCCCTGTGGTGAAACTTGTTGAGAACCCAGCGTTGCACACTAACCTTGGAGAAGTCACTTGAGCCCCAGGCGTAATTCTTTGGCTTTGACATGGTTGACTGCATGTAGACGGATCTCACTATGGACCCAGTGATAGGCAGGGGAAGCTGAGACGTGGCTCTGTGCAGGACGTGACAATTCCTTGGGAGAGCCCAGAACCAGAGTCCAGTACTTTAGCTCTGCATAGTTGGAGAGCCCACGTGGATGGCGGGGAATGCACAGTACGCCACACACTTCTTAATCCTAGCTTGGGACCAGATGTGACGATCCTTTAAATGCAAGCCAAGCTGGAGAAACTGGAGCTCATGACTTTAACTCAACACGTTTCAGAATAGCAGAAAAGCCACAGGAAAAGCCTAGATCTACAGTGTAGATAATACCAAGGTGTCTTCAACCTGGTATTGGCTGCTAAAGAGCGAGAAGCTCAGCATCCCTAGTTAGACAACAACAACATCAGGATGTCCTGTTTCCATCAGGATGTCCTGTTTCCATCAGGATGTCCTGTTTCCATCAGGATGTCACTCAAATCTTTCTCAAAAGAAAAGTACGCCACAGTAAAACTATGAACAATAAATAAGTTCAAGAAAAAAACATCAATTATGTTTCAACAGTCTTTCTTCTTCTTCTTCTTCTTCTTCTTCTTCTTCTTCTTCTTCTTCTTCTTCTTCTTCTTCTTCTTCTTCTTCTTCTTCTTCTTCTTCTTCTTCTTCTTCTTCTTCGTTCACCCTCAGATGTCAACTTGAATAAGTTCAAAGAAAGCAGTGGTCAGCCTGAGGCTGTTGATATCTCCGTAGATTTTCTCCAGGAATGGTACTGGTGATGGCCATATGCGTTTTCTCTGTTCCTCATATGTTGGGTACCTTTTAAGCAGATGTTCGGCAGTCATTTTATCGGTGCCAAAGTCACACTCATCAGTTGTTCCTATCTTTAATTTGTTGGTTTCAACAGTCTATAATATGTCAAATTAAAATCACATCGTTTAATATCATCATAATCATTATCATCGGAAAATATTTGGAAATTTTACAAAAAAATAAAGTCCAGCACATACAACAAGAATCTTCAAAATAAAACATCACGTACATCAAGTTTGGCTGTGTGTGACGATACGGTTGTACGATCCCACGTCCACTTCGTCAGTATCACTTTTTTTCTTCATTTTTATCTTCCTCTCACTCATTGCTTTTATTTGGCATAATTTTTGCCCTTACATTCATTATTATGTGGCATATTTTATGCACCATTTTTCCCCCTCTTTGCTGAATCTAGTAGGGGAAAGTCTCTAACACTTGACTACCCTATGGACGTATTTGCTATAGAACTGTCTTTATCTTGTTTACCACTCCTCATACGAATTTACGTTCCGCCAGGTGAACTGTGGTATTATAGTAGCAATACCCAGTCATCAGACCAGTCACCCGCTTATCTCTTTGAATCCGTCTGACCACCTTTGGAAACATGAAGGGCCAACATTTGACCCCAGTGAAAAGCTGCTTATCGTGTTGACACAAGCTTGTTTTGTGCGTGCGATGAAAGAAGACAACATTGTCTGATTAGACATCTGTCTGGCGGAGGCACGCAGATAAAGGCGGTAATTGGATATCCTGTCGGAGTAGACATCTTGGCGGAAGACATTACGCCAGGAAAACATGGTCACAATATTGTGGGAGGCAGATAGGTGCAGCCGAAACAATATTACGTCTTATCATAAAGAGGTCACGCATGGATAATAAAATTAATATTTTAAACACGCGAGAGGATATTTAAAACTTCACCACCATCAGTCATAAGAGAAATAATATCCCAGACCAAGTGTATCGCAGCAAACACGTCGAAGAGGAATTACTAATTTCCCAGGCCAAGTGATCCATAGAACACCGTCATAAGAGGAATTTCTCAGACGAAATTGATTCGAGAGCATATGCACCGAAATTGCTCGCGTCCATCTGAAAATCTGCGCAAGGAGATTGTGCATTTCCAAAATGTTGGGGTAAGTGTAAGCAATTTATTTACTAATGTAAATTCTACAGGTTTCTTGCTAAATTGTTATATACCAGGCTGGCAACCTCAACATATGAAAATAGTATATTCATGAACCACTACTGCAAGAGTTGGTGATTGTTTCTGACTAGTCGTACGGGAAACCCGACAGCAGAGCGATCCCAGACTCCGACTGGAGCAGTGATGAGTGATGACTACATCATATGTGCCTCCAGTGTAACATATTATCTTGTGAAGATTGATGAACCTTTTTAATTGTAATTCAGGCAAATCATTATTCACGCACTCCAGACGCAATTTCCTAGTTAAAACCCAGAAGGATATGGGTGAATTTTCATCATATTCCCTGAGTTACGCTGTATGCTCGGGAATTTAATTCTTCTGAGAGGTTAACATTGGTGGGTGGAGCGCATGACAATGGGCCTGTTAGTATGCGGCGAACAAATGTACTCGGCAGGCATTTGTTTCTTTCTATTTGTCTAAAGTTCGTGATTACAAGCCATCAGACGATTTGTGGTACTAACGCCGATAGTGTGAGAGAAAAGCATCCACCATAACCGCCTACAGTGGAAGAGAGTGTGGAGAAGGCTTTCGTCATCACAGAATTGATGAACTACAGTTGCAGGACTCACTCATACAAGCTAAGTGCTAACTAAAAGGCACCAGCAAAAAGGACATTTCAGTTAAACTTTAAGTATAAAGTTAAATTTCCACCTGCGTCTCAATGACGAGAACTTTATAACTATCAATATTCCACTAATCGTTCCATATTTATTTTAACCTGTTAAAGACTATTTCACTATTAAATTTGTTACCTGTTGTAACTAAACAATAATAGTTGATTAAGTTATATGTATGAAAGCAAACGTATGAGCCAGAATAGTTAAGCTATATATAAATACTTAGACACATATTTACACTAAACAGAGTTTTACCTTATAAGAGGGATTTCGTTGGATTACACCAACTGGGGGCTTAAACGGGTTAAACCATTGCTTAAACCATTCACAAAAGTCGACGGACCAAATAATAAGTTAACAAATTGCTCAGCCCTAAGCAGCTTTTGTTCTTGACTTCTGGGAATATCTTGTGAAAGCTCCCTTAAGGTAGAAGTGACATTAATCTTGTATCTACATCTCTGCCAAGAGTAATCTTGCGCGCAGGTAGATATACCTTGGAAGCCAATATTAGATACTCTTGAGTTTTGGTCACTGTTGGACCACTACTGCAAGACAGGGGAGGCAATCCGTGACACTGTGAAACACGGAGACATCCAAAAACAACAGCCAAGAAGTTACAGACATTCATAAATAGATGCCTACGTAGAATATAAGGATTGAATTGTTACGTCATGGTTATCAACGTGGAACGGATGATAAGAACCAGCCAAGTGTCAGTGGAACAAGAGACGAGAAGAAACGTTGGCGATTGACTAGACACACATTGAGGACAACTGTTGATATCATTACCAGACAGTTGTTACGTGCATATTTTGACGCACATATTACAAAAATCGATATGGCTATTTAATATGGGAAAAATATAGACATTCATTCATTTGTGTATGAAAATGCTGTCTATGGTAAAAGCGAGAGAATCCATGTTCGATTCACACTTTTGATTATAGGAGTAATCGTTCTGGATATTGATCCGGCGCATAGATTTTGCTCTCATGCCTGTACCTATTTTTTAGGGCCAGAAAATAGATTAATTTGCTTATTATGTTTATGGCCTGAATTCATATGTATTACATATTATTAGTACAAGTAGAATCAGTCCTATATTGTATATTTTGGATGGGTAGGCGGGACTAGATTCTGGTTACGCCACTGTAGCGGAAGTAGGAGTTGTCTTAACGAGTCGTGATGAGTTCCGATGTACCGTGACAATGGCGGGTACGCCTTTTCTAGGGCTGGCAGATTCTTAAGGAAAAATGATTTATGAAGTGGTTTTCCTTCTATAGGAGATTGTTCCTCTACTAGAGTTTGTGTTAGAGACTCTCCTAAGGTACGGTACCATGTATGATTCGGACTCCATGTAATGCCAGTCCCGTTATTGATGATCTCAGGTCGGTTAGACCTAGCTGGAATTTTGTGCTTCGCAACGCTAGGGTCAAGTTTGTATCGACGGAGATGACGGGCTCCATACTATAATTATGTCTACGTGAGGTAACTGGATTACTGTAGATCTGTATGGAGGAACTTTATGAAATTATGCATATGTATTGCAAATTAACTTTGGCTTATAAATATATCCTCCTGTGAGCGAGTGAGCGACAACTCAGGAAGGCGGCCATGTTAAATTCCTGTCATCATACTTTAGTATCACTGTCCAAAGAACGGGGCATGTATCTTATTACTCGGACAGTGACAAGGAGATCTCAATCTTGATAGAAACCCCTTTTTCGTGGTTTCATAATATACTACAAACTATGGACGTCAAGCAACTTTAGTTGTTTACCGATCCGCCTTCACTGACGCGTTTAGTCAGATATGGGATGCGGCCATAATGTATCATGACATTGAACTTTTGATATACTACCCATTATTTATGAATGTGTCCTGACTTCGGATCTGCTATGTATGCCTGCAAATTGATATGTCAACCTACCCATGATTTACTCGTTATGTCCCAGTGTGTGCGTCTCAATAAACTGTGTAAACAAAGATTCCAGCAGTCTGCATTGGTGCCTTGTAGACACAAGTGAATGAGTGTTTAGATTGGTCAGAACACGAACAGTACACCATTCGCGTTAAACACACTCTACACTTCTACCCATATCTACACCATCCTGCGTCGGTTGAAGTGACCAAGTTTAGGGCCTGCTTCCCCTGGAGCCTTAGAGGGAAACTACTGTTTACAGCTGCCTTTGCCTTCCCTAACTTAGGACTAGGGTGAGTTACCCATTTACAGCTGGGTAGACGGGAGCATGCCTGATCTTCACAACTCTGTACACTACCATGGACACATACAGTAGTGGCACCACCAACAACATGTTACAGTGATTGATAGTGGAGCTTTACAGAAGGAAGAGAACACACCACACTTTACAGAAGGTTTACAGTATACAACTGACACATCTTTACAGATTGACACTTTACAGAGGGAAAGAAAGAAACTTTACAGTGGTGAGCCAGATCCCTGGGTCCAGCCTACGCAGTCTTGTGTTGAGAATCACATTTTACAGTTATAAGAACATTTGTTTGACCACATCAACACCAGTAGGACAGCTATACAATCAATGTCAGCTTGACCTGTTCTGACAAGAGTAGCAATATCTGGGTCAGCACTTGTTGACATTTGGCACAATACAGTCAGTGTTCTAAACCAGTGATTGTTTATCCTGCTGTAATACAAGAGCATTGTTGAACATAAAGTGCAAATTTCATCAGTGGATCTTCTAATGTGCTCAAAAAAATTGGACAGTGTAATAGTTAGAATGCAAATCTATTACTCAATAAAGTGGTAGTCTAATTGATTAAAACTGAGCATACAGTACTATACATTGCAACTTCAACACATTGCATGATATGATACACACATTGATGATTTATATATATTTATGTTATATATTATCTGTTTATATGTGTGATTGTTATGTCTTTGCGGGCCTGGATGGGAGGTGACTAGAACAGGAAATACCGAGTGATATTGGTCTTGTTCTGGCGTTCTATAGGGAGCAATTTCTTAATTGAAATTTGCATGCAACATAGTTTGCAAATATTTGGTTAGTTGTGACGACTGTTTCATATTTGTATTTGTAACATTTTTTCTGTTCTTTATTTTTGTTTAATTTGTTTGTATAATTGTAGGTCTCATCTTTCCTTTCATTTCAGTTTTTTTTACACCCTTATGTTTATACACTGTGGCGTTATTTGTCTTGTTATCTTATTGCAGTTATCATCACAGTTTCTGTGATCATTTTTTTTTCATTTCTCCTATTTAATTTAATTTGATCTCTGCAAATGTGTTCATATTGTCTTTTCTTGTTTGTCCTTTGTAATGTCTTTAGTTGACATATGACATAGAAGTTATAGTGGTATACACTGATAGAATAGTACAGATCAGTACTTTATGATTAATTTCCACAAGTACCCAAGTGATCTTTGATTACATTGAGGTATACAAGACCTTTGTAAGGCTTGTCTCCCACAGTATTTGAGATACAGTTATTGTTGTCCACAGGTACTCAAGTTATCATTGGTTATTATAAACCATACAAGTTTTTCGCTAAGACTAAGTCTATAGTATAGACTTGTCTCCCATTAAAGTGAAATAAGGTAATTTATTTACTTTTTCAGGTTTCTGATTTAAGAAGACAAGATGTCTACATTAGATTATTTTATTGCGCAAGGAAAATCCCTTGAGAAGACTGGGAAAGACTTAGAACAATGGGCTGTTGCTCAATATGACAAAGCATTAGCTGCAGAGGAGAGAAAAGCTGCTGCTGAAGAGAAAAAAACTCTGGCTAAAGAGAAAAGATTAGAAAGAGAAGCTGCTGCTGAAGAGAGAAAAGCTCTGGCTGAAGAAAAAAGAATAGAAAAAGAAGCTGATATTGCTGCTGAACTAAAGAAATTGCAGATGCAAGTGGAGGAAAGGAGATTTGATGCAGAACAGAAAAAATTAGAAGTTGCAGCTGAACAGAAAAAATTAGAAGTTGCAGCTGAACAGAAAAAATTAGAAGTTGCAGCTGAACAGAAAAAATTAGAAGCTGCTGCAGAACAGAAAAGATTAGATAGAGAGGCAGAAGAGAGAAAAGCAATAAGAGAACATGAGTTTGAATTAGAGAAATTAAAATTGACATGTATGAGTAATGTTAATCAGGCATCTGGTGGTAATGGTAAACCCTTTGTGTACAAGGTCAAGGTACCAGCGTTCAACTCTGCCAGTGATGACATAACATTTTGGCTTTCTAGATTTGAACGGGCTTGTCGAGCTCATAATGTTGACAAATCACAGTATGTGAATCAGTTGTCTGAAAATCTAAAAGGGGACTCTCTGAGTAAGTTATATTTTGTTGAAGAGGCCGACAAGGATAATTATGATGCTGTTAGGGCAGCTTTGATAAAGAGATATCAGCTGTCTGAGGAAGGTTATCGTCTTTTGTTTAAAACAATGAGACCTGAGGTAGGTGTAGAATTCTCAGAATTCATCTCAAAAGCACGAATTACACTTTCACGATGGATTGAATTATCCAAAACAGAGAAAACATTTGATGGTCCTACGGATTTATTGCTAAGAGACAAGGTCATGTCTTCTGTAAATAAATCATTCCTAGAGTTCTTACATGAGCGTAAACCTAGTACATTAAAGCAAATGGAAGAATATTGTGACCAGTATGCCACGGCACACCCTGACATGATTCTTAGTAACTCTAACATTAAAGAGAGTATGCCAGTTGCTTCGGCAACAGAATATAATCAGAATTACTCACACAAATTCCAAGGAGCTAAAAATAAATTTGATAAAAAGGTTAATTGGAATAAGTATCAAAACCAAGATAACCACTCAAATCAGAGTTCTTCTTTGAAGAACTGGAATCGGGCTGATAGTCCTCGACACGCGAGGGGTACCCATAATTTTAGACATTCTCGAAAGGGGAGTAGCTATAGGAACTACCCAAGTTCTTCATGGAGAGAAAAGAACCAATATTACAGGGATACTCAGTATAATGAGCGTGATGATTATGATCATGAATATTATGATTCAAACCCAAATAGGGGTTATAACAGAGGAAATAATAATTATAGAGACAATCATAACCGAGGTAGATCACAACACAAAAGACATGGTAAATCGTATTACCAGGCTAATTCTGCACAACAGGAGTTCCACGACACCGATAATCAGAATAATGATAAAAAAGACTCCAATAGTGTAGCAAATTCCGCTTTCGATTTTGCTAGAGCATCTGAGTGTTCGCAATGCAAAACATTATTCGATCCAACCACAGTTTCTACTTTAAGCTGCGGTCACCCGCTTCCCGCGCTCCATGCGTCAATCGCGCATAATGGAAGGGGTGCTCTTGTCTTTAATAAGGGCCTAATAGATGGTACTCCGGTATCAATTCTTTTCGACTCGGGGTGCACTACCATCGGAGTGAGGCAATCACTCGTAAATCCTTCTCGAGCTACAGGCAATATAGTCAAATGTATAACATTTGGTGGCACATTGGAGAAGTACTCCACTGCCATTATCAATATTGCTACGCCTTTCTTTACAGGAGAGGTGCAAGCATGTCTCTTGCCGAATCCGATCGCTGATCTTATCATCGGTCGCATTCATGGAGTGAAAGAATGCACTCCACAACAAATTTCTAATTGGGAAAATGTTAATATGCAATCTGCTAATGCAGTAATCACTAGGGCTCAAGCTCTTAATATGCCACAATCTTCACATTCTGAAGATAATGATGCGCAGATCCAAGATGATCCCTTGGAGATTTCCCACGATTCCTTTATCAAACAGCAGGAAGATGATCCTACTCTAAAGAAATTGTTTACTCTGTCAACAAAAGGTGATCCGAATAAGGATACAAATCGTAAATCTTGGATTACGATGAGGAATGGCGTACTTGTACGTATGGTACAAGACTCCGCTAAGTCCATTCATTCTCAAATCCTTGTGCCTAAAAATATGAGAGTTAAAATCTTACAGCACGCTCATGATTCGCAGTGTGCTGGACATATGGGTTTTTCCCGTACTAAAGCTAGAGTTCTTCAATCTTTCTTTTGGCCTGCTGTGAATAAGGACATACGAATCTATTGTCGATCTTGTAAAGTATGTCAAGAGATTAAATCCAGAGGTCCACGCCATGATGCACCTATTCAGGCTGCAGACATTCCCATTCGACCATTTCAAAAAATGGCGATAGACATCATTGGTCCATTTAAGATCAAGTCTGCTAGAGGACACCAATTTATTTTGACGTGTGTTGATATGTGCACACGTTGGCCGGAGGCTGTTCCTCTAAAGAGCATAACTACTGCTGATGTCGCAGATGCTCTTTGGTTAATATTTTCTCGTCTGGGGTTTCCAGCAGAAATATTATCCGACCATGGTACCCAACTCATATCGGATACCATGTCTCAAGTAATGTCGACTCTTAAGATAGAGAGATCGCTGAGTAGTATTTATCATCCTATGTCCAATGGGATGGTGGAACGTTTGAATAGAACTCTGAAAAACCTACTAGGTAAGATAACAGAAGATCATCCTCAGGATTGGGATAGGGTTTTACCCGCGGCTCTCTTTGCATATAGAGAGGTCGCCAACGAACATACAGGATTTTCTCCCTTTGAACTTGTCTTTGGCGCGAAACCGCGAGGTCCTATGTCCTTACTTCATGATCTTATAACTGCTGATAATATTGTCGATGACACAAAATCCTCTTATGAATATGTCATCGCACTTAGACACAAGATTATTGAAGCATGCAAATTGGCAACTGCTTCTTCTGAATTTGCGAAACAGAAGGCAAGGGAATTTGCCAATAAAAAGAGATGCTTGCGACAACTTTGTCCAGGTGACAAAGCATTTGTCTTGCTACCTTTTAGGGAAAATAGACTTCTTGTTTCTTGGAAAGGTCCGTACGATATAATATCAAAAGTTTCCGATGTTGACTATATCGTCGATATTGACGGGAAGCGTAAAACCTTCCACATCAACATGCTCACGGAATTCCATGAACGTCCTGATTATTTACAACCTGTTTTCCAGGCAACGGACGATTTTCCAGTCCAACATGGACAATACTCATCTCTGTCAGTAATACAGGATGAGGAAACGAGTTTCTCGGATGTAAATTTACCTTTTCCAATGATTCCTCTTCACTCTAATGAATCATGGAAAGATGTTGCAATTTCTCCAGAATTATCTCCAGGAGAGCAGAAACAAGTTTCTACTATGTTAGAACAATTTCAGGATGTCCTTACTGACATTCCTGGTCAAACTGATGTCATTCAACATGACATTATTCTTACTGACCATAGTCCTATAAGAGTCAGACCGTATCCTATCCCGATACATTTTCAAGCACAGTTAGAGAAAGAGTTAGATGAGATGATAGAGTTAAAAATTATTGAACCATCCACATCAGCATATTCTTCGCCGATGGTTATTGTACGAAAAAAAGACAATAACATACGTCTTTGCGTGGATTATCGCAAATTGAATCAAGTGACTAAATTTGATGCTGAACCTATGCCTTTACTAGAAGAGCTACTTACGAGACTATCGAATTCTCATTTCTTTACTAAACTCGATTTGTCTAAGGGATATTGGCAAGTTCCACTATCCGAACACGCCAAACCGTTTACTGCTTTTTCGACGCCTAGGGGTCTATTCCAATGGAATTTCATGCCTTTCGGTCTTATGAACGCCCCTGCAACATTTGTACGCATGATGCGTCGAATCCTATCTCATCGCTCAGATGTCATTGCGTATCTTGATGACATCTGCCTTTTCAGTGATACTTGGAACGATCACTATAATGGGATAAATGAACTATTGTCTATCTTACGCGAGCATAACCTGACAGCGAAACCATCGAAAGCATGTATTGGTTTTAGCGAAATATCTTTCTTAGGACACCGTGTTGGTCATGGGTTCCTAAAAACAGAAGACCATAATACAAGTAAGATACTTAACATTTCTATTCCTAAGACTAAAAAGCAAGTGCGAAGTCTCTTAGGTCTAATACAATTTTATGGACGATTCATTCCGAATCTGTCCTCCATTATGTCACCTCTTTCTTCCTTGCTAAAGAAAGGGTCTCCTAATGTAGTCCATTGGACTCAAGAATGTCAATCCTCTTTGGATAAGGTTAAAACTATGTTTTCTACTTCACCTATCCTAGTATTGCCTTCTAAGGATAAGACATTTATTCTTCGTAGTGACGCTTCATCCACCGGGATTGGAGCAGCACTAATGCAAGAGTACTCTGGAACTCTGCATCCTGTGATGTATATTTCTCGGAAATTAAATGCCGCAGAGAAGAATTACTCGGTCCTAGACCGTGAATTATTGGCTATGGTTTGGTCAATCCTTAAACTGCAAAGATTTCTTCTGGGCGCGCATTTCATTGTGGAAACTGACCAGAAAGCTCTTACGGCTATTCAGAGTAAAAATCTGAAGAGCGCAAGATCAACGCGATACGCGATTGCTCTACAGCCATTTCATTTTTCGGTGCGAGCTATCCGTGGGTCAGAAAATGTGATGGCAGATATTTTGTCTAGATGCCCACATGATTCATAACTGTTATACAACTTTGATACAGTTGTTTCTATGTTGAAATGTGTACACATATGTAATATATCATATATTGATTGTAACACTACTTAGCGGTTCATTGATATTTATTCACCGCTGATCTCTCAATGTTTTTCGTCTTTGATGATCATGATGTTAAGATATCTTAGATGAAATTTATGTATAAACTAATTTGGAATTGTGTCATTGCTAATATTGTAGTATGCGTTGGTGACACCTCTCTGGAAATATTAATACTTAGAGAAGTACCTTCTCTAAGGTCAAAAAACTTATGCTTATCATCTGCGCATTGTTATTGGTGCGTTGTGAGCCTATTGTATGTTGCTCCTAGATGTATTTCAAAAAAAAAATGTACCATTTTTTTTTCCCGAGGGGTGTGGTAATCTGTTACGTGCATATTTTGACGCACATATTACAAAAATCGATATGGCTATTTAATATGGGAAAAATATAGACATTCATTCATTTGTGTATGAAAATGCTGTCTATGGTAAAAGCGAGAGAATCCATGTTCGATTCACACTTTTGATTATAGGAGTAATCGTTCTGGATATTGATCCGGCGCATGGATTTTGCTCTCATGCCTTGTACCTATTTTTTAGGGCCAGAAAATAGATTAATTTGCTTATTATGTTTATGGCCTGAATTCATATGTATTACATATTATTAGTACAAGTAGAATCAGTCCTATATTGTATATTTTGGATGGGTAGGCGGGACTAGATTCTGGTTACGCCGCTGTAGCGGAAGTAGGAGTTGTCTTAACGAGTCGTGATGAGTTCCGATGTACCGTGACAATGGCGGGTACGCCTTTTCTAGGGCTGGCAGATTCTTAAGGAAAAATGATTTATGAAGTGGTTTTCCTTCTATAGGAGATTGTTCCTCTACTAGAGTTTGTGTTAGAGACTCTCCTAAGGTACGGTACCATGTATGATTCGGACTCCATGTAATGCCAGTCCCTGTTATTGATGATCTCAGGTCGGTTAGACCTAGCTGGAATTTTGTGCTTCGCAACGCTAGGGTCAAGTTTGTATCGACGGAGATGACGGGCTCCATACTATAATTATGTCTACGTGAGGTAACTGGATTACTGTAGATCTGTATGGAGGAACTTTATGAAATTATGCATATGTATTGCAAATTAACTTTGGCTTATAAATATATCCTCCTGTGAGCGAGTGAGCGACAACTCAGGAAGGCGGCCATGTTAAATTCCTGTCATCATACTTTAGTATCACTGTCCAAAGAACGGGGCATGTATCTTATTACTCGGACAGTGACAAGGAGATCTCAATCTTGATAGAAACCCCTTTTTCGTGGTTTCATAATATACTACAAACTATGGACGTCAAGCAACTTTAGTTGTTTACCGATCCGCCTTCACTGACGCGTTTAGTCAGATATGGGATGCGGCCATAATGTATCATGACATTGAACTTTTGATGTACTACCCATTATTTATGAATGTGTCCTGACTTCGGATCTGCTATGTATGCCTGCAAATTGATATGTCAACCTACCCATGATTTACTCGTTATGTCCCAGTGTGTGCATCTCAATAAACTGTGTAAACAAAGATTCCAGCAGTCTGCATTGGTGCCTTGTAGACACAAGTGAATGAGTGTTTAGATTGGTCAGAACACGAACAGTACACCATTCGCGTTAAACACACTCTACACTTCTACCCATATCTACACCATCCTGCGTCGGTTGAAGTGACCAAGTTTAGGGCCTGCTTCCCCTGGAGCCTTAGAGGGAAACTACTGTTTACAGCTGCCTTTGCCTTCCCTAACTTAGGACTAGGGTGAGTTACCCATTTACAGCTGGGTAGACGGGAGCATGCCTGATCTTCACAACTCTGTACACTACCATGGACACATACAGTAGTGGCACCACCAACAACATGTTACAGTGATTGATAGTGGAGCTTTACAGAAGGAAGAGAACACACCACACTTTACAGAAGGTTTACAGTATACAACTGACACATCTTTACAGATTGACACTTTACAGAGGGAAAGAAAGAAACTTTACAACAGTCCTAGTTTTGCAATTCCCAGAGTAAAAGACAGAAGATCACAAGCGGAAGTGAATTGAGGATATAAATAGACATGACGAGGAAGATTTGGAAAGACCTTGGGCTGATCGCACGTGACAGGAGTACTTGGTATGTTGTTTTTGAAGGCCTATACTCCTTGGGGAGCTAATGGGTACATACTGATTGATTGAAATACTGAAAGTAAATCTCACAAGAAAGTTGGACGCTGGTCATTATTATTATATAAAACTAACTGAGTCAATGCTGGTCAAAACTTGTTATGTTAAAATTACTAAGAAAGGAAGCTACATAACAAATATCAGCTCTCTGCTATGGGTGCACCATATAGATTTAAAGCGTTAAACAATTGAAACACGACAAATACACAACGCTCTGATTATCTTAAATAGAAGTGGTTAACAAGTATCAACCATGCACCTAGAGTATCCTCAAAGAGACGGACATACATCAAACCGGCACACCCGGTATTCCCTTAAACAAACACAAGCCATCAGCGAGTCTCCCCCAAGTATCATCTTCGTCAAACAGAAATATCAGCCACACACCCCGGGTATCCTCTTAAACAAACACATTTATCAGCCGGGCACTTCTAATATCATCTAGAACAAACACAAGCGTAAACCAGAGTAAACAGAACGGATTTGCACTCGAACGTTACTAACAAACATCAACAGCACATGACGGCATCGATCCGGCTCGGTCTGTCGCCATATTTGACAGGAGCAGTAAAGCGCGTTCTCCCAACGGCCCCAGCTCGCGAGACGCACGTGAGCTCTACTAATTTGACGTATTATCGCTGGCCCGTACACGCCGTCAAGGGCTGATGCGCCTGCGCGGAAACGTCACGTGCGCACATCAATTAAATGCGGCATGCTGGAAGTCCTCTCGGAATACAAGAATCGGTCAGTGGATAAAAGTCCTCGACTGCCTACAATGAAATAAATAAAAAGATCTTGATTTTAATCCGAGAGACAGCAGTATGTTTCTCTGGTGGAGCCGACATTCTAGGAGGATATGTTCATTGCTTGCTTGTTTTTCTGTCTGTCTGATTAACAGTGTTTATAACAATTGCCTCTTGCAGACAACGTTACTGGGTTTCTCGTTCGAAACCTGGTATCGTCACGCCCCAGTCTTCACAGCTTTAAATTGGTACCTGCCCAGCTTTTTTTAAATGGGTATCTGCATCTGTTCTTGACTTAAGGAAGGCAACGGCAGCGAGAAAGGGAAGTGGTCATCCCCACTTTATAAAGCTGATACCTTGTGTAAAGTGGAATCTTGAACACTTAACTCCCTTATGGAAGTTTCTGCTTTAGGACGAAATTTACTTTTTTTTTTTTTTTAAATTGTTGTCATCGGTAAAAGGCGACGACAATATAGACGGTCCGCCATGTTGACCCATATTTCCCGACTGGTTATTTACATTTACATTACAGCTAGCGTTAACCTATCAACAAACCTGCTTTGAGCTTTATCAGAATTAATAACGGCCAACAAAGAATGAAGCCGTTTAAAAAAATAAATAAAAGTCACAACTTCAACTTTATGAGCCGCGTGGTTAGTGCACTGGCTTCCTGGCTCGGTGGTCCATGGTTCGATCCCTAGTTGAGGTGGGATTTTTTAAGACCGCAAACGGCTCCCGGGTCGACCCAGCCTCATGAATTGGGTACCAGAGTAACTCTGGGAAGATTACGGCGGCCAGCGTGATGCTGACCACATCACCCCTACTGTGCCGATGGTCAAGAAAATATGGGCCTAACACTATATTTCCGATATGCCTTAATGGGCGTGTGTCACGGAGTATTTTGAGGGTGTTTTGCGTGTGTGAATGTTCCCATGCTCCAGTGGGAGTTTATTAGTCATTTGAGTTGTTGTGAGTTGGGAATGCTTGCCTTGTAATAATTTAGCTACACGCAATGTTGTGAGCAGAGATCAAGACAAGCTGCTAGCTATAGTTAGGCGTGAATGAAGATCAGTGGAGCGTAGAAGGTTTTCACGTGTTTGGTGAATACGAATGGAAGGGGGCAGTCAGAGAGAGATGTGTGTTGAGTCAGTAGTGTGTTGGGGTCAGTAGAGAGTGGAGTAGACAGTAGACAGGAGACAGCGAAGAGTGTAGAGAAGAGAAGGGTGGATGTTGCAGTAGTTATTTATGAAGTAGTCTATTTTGTGGTTGTAGTTATTCCGAGAAGCAGAGTGTTTGCAGGATACTCGGGATTAGTGATGTCTCCAATATTTGTAATGGCCCTGCGCCCATTGTGACTTATTATTTGTGAAATAATATATTGTTGGAGATTGATACTGGTTGTTGGAGTTGATGTATTACTCCTTAGACAGTGAGCTAGGCAAGCGATGTATACGTGTTGTCTAATCTTCTACATCCACCCACATACACCCTACTTGTCACAGCGTGCAACGGGATCCTTTTTTAAAAACAATTTGAAGCGGTAATGCCCCGTGTTTGGCCAATGTGGCAGCCCCCCCCCCCCCCCAGTCACCTAACGCCCCCTACAGCTGTTGTCTTGTGTTCTCATAATGCCCTATCACTAAACAGTAATACAAACATCTTACACACAAACAAAAAAACAAACCAGTCAGTTTGTTTCCTTTTAAATCTCTTTGAAGCAGATGTTTCAACTTGTTGACAAACACCGATTTCCTCTAGAAAAAGGAATTGCAAAAACAAAACAAAAAATGCACAACCGATCTGGAAATACAAGTAAAATTTGTTCATGTAACTAATTATTCTCAAAGACCTTAGCTTGACGCTAGAAGCGAATTTGGCGCTGTGATACTTAGTAATGAGGTTTTATTACAGCGGGACGGGTGGCCGAGAGGGTAGGATACCGATCTCTGAAGACTGAGACACAGATTTAAATCCCGGGTAACAATACTTATTATTTATCTTTCTTTCTTTCTTTTTTTTTTTTAAGTTACTGATTACCGTTGATTGGCAGAAAAGTTAGAGGTCTTGCTTCTCGGGACAAAGTTACCTGGATCGAAACCGGGTAGCCCTCTCTAGTCTACCCTATTGTAAATGGATATGTTACTCTGCTCTTGAGTTAAGTAAGGTAAAAGGCGGCGAAGTAGAGACCTTGTGTAGTTAGGTCTTTAAAAGTGTACTCCCTCCACGGCACTACGTGCTACTGGTCTGTCTTTACCTCTGAAGTTATTGATGTTACAGAATTATCAGCTATTTAGTCATCAGGTCTCTCTCTGTGTCCCTCTCTGTCTCTCTCTCTCTCTCTCTCTCTATATATATATATATATATATATATATATATATATATATATATATATATATATATATATATATATATATATATATATATATCCCCTTCATTTTTGTCTTTATTTCTCTTCTCCAAGGGATTCCATAAACAGTACTGCCTTGTAATACTATCTTTGTTGGTCCTATCCGTCGCTTCTCCTTCCTATCTCTCTGTCCACTGGCGCGTGTCTGGTTCATGTTATCAATTCAACTTTTGTGCTCTCGTCAATCCTCTTCAACCCCCCTGTTCAACGCGAGCACCCATTTATGAAAGCCCTTGGCGTTTTAGCAGTTGTTTTTTTTTTTGAAGTGACAAAAAACGTAAGCAAAATTCTGACCCATGGTGATATTTTAAAATTCTGGTCCAATCATCACATACTTTTGTTCGTCTTGTTTAACAGTAACTGTTTCTTTTTGTGTCTGGTTTCTTTCTCCCACATGTTCCTTTTGTTCTCTCTCTCTCTCTTTTTTTTTTTCAATGTAAGTTCGATTACAGTCTCGTGTGTTTCCGTGTGTTTCCGTGGCCAAAGGAGGAGCAAATGATAGTATGTCCTAAAAGACACGCCGCCAAACGGGACAACTGTTAAAGAACGAAAAAAAAAAAAAACCTAGCATCAAACGTTTTGTTTTACGAAATATTCATCAAGACTCAAAGCGCTCAAATAGCATCATGTGATGTAAGCAGTAAATTAATTTGAGACATATAACTTAACTCCATTGATTCGTGTACATACAAACTCAAAGGGCAATTAATAATGGCACTTTCAAACGTCCGACGAGGTATAGTTTCATTTTATCCTAAACCATGGTGGGAGTGGCTAAGAGGTTGAGGTCCGCCTCTAATTCTAAAGATATCGGGTTCGGTTCCTAGTTTAGAGAATATATTTTTTTCAGAACCAGTGGATCCTAATGATGTCATACTCTCCTCTGATCTCATGATTAGTGAGATAAGGACACCTAGCCTTCTTGGATAAGGGTGACAAAACAGGAAATCCAGTCTACAAGTTGCGCACGTTAAAAATCCCCCCGCTTCTGAAAATAGTAAAGAGTAGGCCATTCGGCCGTTGCCCTGGCAAATATTTAAAAAATTAGGAAAACCTACTCACCACTATTGCACTCTCCTTGATGGCCTTAGATTTCATGCTCATGGACATAAAACAAATTAAGAGAAAATTCACTTTGTTTGTAATTGTCATCCTAAAATCTCTGTGAGACTCGCTAAAATAGAAGCATAACCCTTCTATTTATATCACTGCCAAGAGTAATCTTGAGCTAAGGTTGTTACCTTTGGAGAACTCATCCTATACGTTAACTCTTTGGCCACTTTAGTGGAACACTACGAAATATCAAGGGAGACAAGCCACGACAGTGGGCATAATATAAATAGCTTGAGATATGCTAATGAGAAATTCTAGCAATTAATACATCACTAGGGAACAGAGGATGTAGTGTGAGGCTAGTGTGGGTTCCAGCACACATAGGTATTGCTGGTAACGAGTTGGCAGACCAGAACGCCAAGAATGAAAGAACAAGTAAAAACAATATAAGAGCAGGACTGGGAAGGTCGGAGATCAAGAGCCAAGTGAAGATAACTATAAACGAGGAATGGAAGACAACATGGAAGAAAAGTAGAAAAGGCAGACACGCGTTCAAACTGCTGAAAGAACCAACTAGGACGTGCCAGGTCAGAGAAGAATTAAAGGTACCATCGAACAAAAAACTGTGGCGTCTCCGTCTCGAAGCAGCACACTTTATGATAGGAGAACCACACTGCCAAGAATGTCAGGAAGAGAATGACATAGACCACTACCTGATCCACTGTAAAAAGTATGAACAACAAAGGCTTGAATTAAAAACTTACTATAGAAATCACAATATAGACTTAACAGGTGATAAGGTTTTAAGTATAGATGCCCCAAGAGATGCCCAATCAATACTTAAAAGATATATACATAAAACAAAGGAAAACATATAAGGTTAGCACTTCAGGAAAAACATCCAACTAAATAGAAATTAAGCAGCAAGAACTAACAAAGCATTAACAAAAAAACTAACTACTCATAGGACAAGGAAAGACAATGAGGTATTAAAAAAAAGAGCAACAACTCAAAAAGAACTAATACAAATTAAAACCAAGAGTAAAGGACAATAGTTATCTATAAACAATACAAAAGAGAAAATAAAATATACAAATACTAAAAAAAAAAATCAGCAACTGCAAAAGACAATAGTTATTTAAATGGAATACAAAATTAGTAAATAAAATGACACTAAATACCCCAATTATAACCAACTTTCAGGTTGAACAGGGTAGACCAAGATGGAACGAGAAGAGGCAATAATGGTCAGCTGTTAAGTGCCCGCTCTCCACCCATCAACTCATCAAAACAACAACAACAAATGATACAGTCCAACAATTAAAAAAATATTGATTGTTACAATAGTGACAGCAAGCAAACAATTGAGGTCCTAGCCTATATAGCCAAAAGACATAAGTAATGGACGTCTCAAAGAAAATCACTTCTCATAAATTCACCATCAATGTAAATTGACAGTTGTGAAACAAGTCAACAGATTCAAACACATAGGCACGTTAATAATGTGGCCGTGAGTCCTGATGGCGTGTGATGATGGTGTGTATAGTGGGTTCGTATCACTGCACTAAACAGTAGGCAGTTGGATGATGATGTTAAGTTACTTCTGATGACCACTTTGACGATTACAACAGCTTATGACAGACAGATGGTTGATGGTTTAAATATCTGGTAAACATACTTCACGCCGACAGCGGTGAACGTAATACGAAGTTTATTTACATAAGAAATTCAGCAACCGTTGAAATGAAATGTTCTGCCCAAACTTCATTGAGGCTGGTAACTTTTGTACAGCAAAATTTATTTCATGATGCAAATTCTAAAACATCGTCCTTACTCATTCTCATTATATTCTCTCTGGCACCGTCACTGCTTCTGTATTTGTCTAGTGACTCTTATAGTCAAGATGGTTATGGCTTGAGAACGACTGTTGTCATTTTAAAAGTTCCAAACCCGGTCCTAAAAAATGCCGTGCAGAAGTCGGATGTGTCGACCGAAAGGTGCAGATATCACAGCTTAGGCGTAAACAGACACAACGCAACCACCGTCCTTTTCAGGACGAACGAAGAAAAAGAAGAAGAAGATTTTAAAAGTTCTGTCACAGCAATTAGCACAGTACTCGTAGTTCTTACTTCTGCTATTTGCTTGCTCTTTTGTACTTCTTTCTTCTTAACATTCGAGTCTTAGTGTGATTACTTGGTGTATCTTTAGAAAAGACTGGCCTAACCGCCAGGGGTAATAATTTCTACCCAATGTCTATTGTTTCACACTTTTCAATGGCTAGTTGCTGCCCATTGTTCTTCGCATTATTCTAACTGTTTATCTAATTGTCGAGATTCGACATACCTTTGCGTCTGGTCGTCTTGAGAAGGTGTACATTTTCTTCAACATGGGAACACTGTCTCTCTTGTCCACCCTTCTTAGTATCTTTAACACTTGGGAGAGAACCCATATTTCTCAACTTACGCTTAACGCGTCTGGATCTGAACTGATTAAAACTAGCACCCCGATTTACCATTACAATTATTTACGAAATTTCTAGATCAGACTTTGTCACGAACCGTTCACTCGCTTCTACAAAATCCCGTGCAAAACTTACTTCGTTCGCATTATCCGAAAAACCAAACTCACTTTATCCCTCACGGGACGTACTTATAAATTATCGCTCTTTGCTTCCCAATCAACAAGTCAAAGTTTTATCGTCTTCTAACGCAAAATGCAAGCACGCTAAATCAGCTTTTGCAAATTTATTAAACCGGAATGTCTAACACACTACTCCCTATTAACTTAAAACACGACTTTTTCTCAAGGGGCCCGACTAAAGAGTTATCGCCCTTTACCTACAATTCAACAAGTCAGTCCTATCTCCCCTTCAGTTAAACCCACTAGTCTGTCACTCTCTGTATGCAAATTTCCTACACCAGATTTTCCACACTCGCCCTTCCTATCACAATAACAACAGACGTAAAGAGCAGAACAGTAAGTACAAACAGCGTTCCATAAATGGAAAAAGTAGTTTATGCAACAACTCTTTGCCAATGGGTTTTAAGAATGAGATTTCTTCAGTGTTGTTGTCGCATAGAGATTTATGATCAATAAATTTTCTATATTCTTTTCTTTTCTACCCGTGTCCTCTACTTTATTATCGCTTTTTTATCCGTTTCCTGTTTTTTTTTTTTCGCATTCGTTCGTTTGCGACTAAATATATTTTCCCATTCTGACTTTGCCGTTTCTTTTCTCATACTGGTAACGCATTGTATTGCATAATCGTGTCAGTCCCTGGACGAGACGAAATACTGTGAAATTCGTCTCGATAGACATGGGATGGCAGACATATCGTCTAGCATTTCCATCTGACACGAGTTTTCTTCGGCTAAGTTTCTCGGCGAGGTGTGGAAACTGCCATCCGCATCGCTCAGAAATGAGACAAGTCGTCGTAGAAGGTGTAAAGACGCAATTTGGCAGTTATGGGCAACGTCTAAGTTAATGGGAAGTGTTAAGAGAGAGAGAGAGAGAGAGAGAGAGAGAGAGAGAGAGGAGAGACAGGTTTTTTGGAAATAGCCACATCCTTGGTCTGTTTCATATATCTACCCGGAGTGGAAACTTGATTTCATTCAATCTCCAAGTTGCAGTAGACGTGGTCGCTTCGTTCTAGATACTTATTTTTATAAGTGAAACTCTTAGTTTCGTTGTGATGCTCGTAGTTCTGGTTGGAGGTAATATAATATATCTAGTATTTTGTGAGTGATTTAAGTGTTAAATCGCATATTACATTTCACTAGTTTCTTTTGTGCAGAAGAAATTAATTTATACGTCTGTTATATTCTCTAGTGACGTGTTTCAGTGGAAAGCAGAATAAATTATAATTTCTAGCTTAAACTCATGCAGCTATAAATAGATTTAATTTAACTGCTAAATACTCAGTGGAGAATATTTTAAAACTAACTTATAACTGCACTGATTCATCATTGAGTATTGACGAAATACGTATGTATTTCTAATTCATGATGATTGATTTTATGAATTATACCTTATTTCACGGGAGTTTTAAACGATAAGTCAAGCTCTCCGCTTGCAGTTTATAATGTAAGTTATAACCGAGTACATAGTATGTATAAGTATTTTATATGTTGTTTTTTTCTTTATTCAGTGAAAACTGAGGTAGCCCAACTCTACCAGCGTTTTGTACGGAGAAATATCTGTGAAGAACTAAAACATTTTTTTCTTAAAGACTTGGGTGTATAGAGTAAAACCTGTCTAGATTGCATTGGCATCCAGAACGACAGAGTACCCAGAACATAAACGTTTTTTTTAAGATTTAATGAAGTAACGGGCCCATCGTGCCTGATTTAATTCTTCCAGAGAAAAACCTCAAGTACATTTCAGCCCTTGTGGCAAGCAAAATATTAATATCAGTAACATTCCGACGGAGTTTTGACTAGTGGTGGTGTGACCAAATCAAGTCCTTTACTGAGAGAAGGCACCGACCTAACATTCCTCATTACTAGAAACCTAAGCTATTGACACTGTGCGCGCTGTTAAAGTTCGTTCCTGGACAATTTTAATGTGACTTACACAGATATTCATAAATAAGAATAACCAAGAAAACGTTCCCTGAAGTAGTGAATTCAACCCGTCTTTTTGGAACTGGGGTTCTCTTGGCCAAGACTACCATTGGAGAGTCTGTATGTGCATGTCCTAAAAATTGTGTTTCCAGAAGTTGCTACCAAAGCTGTAAGTACGAATGAAAGCACGTGATCACGGCTGACTGAATAGAGTGAATGCAGGACTGAGTGATTCCTTTATATTTGTATTTTGGCACCCATTTTGCTGTCTTAAATTTCTTTATGCAAGTTTTTGTTGCTAACAATATTTGTCCTTAGGATAGATCAGAGTATCCAAGTCTGTTCATACCTTTAAAGGGAAATCTTAGACTAAATCATATGTATCCGTGACTCTTTGGGGTTATCACTTTTCTTCTAACAGGACTGTGGGCTATACATCGAGGGAAAGGATCATACCAATGGGTCTATCATTCTTGTAGAAATTCACTGACTTTATGACTATTTGTATATGTTTGATGTAATTTTATATGTTGTGATGGAAGTTTATTATGATAATTAAACTTCACATAAACTTATTCCAGTGTGTCGGTCAGTTCGTTCCCAATTATCTATATTTCCATTTGTCATAGTTTCACGTCTGTGTGTCTATTGTAGTCACTTATGTGTGTGTGTGTGTATGTGAGGTATATATATATATATATATATATATATATATATATATATATATATATATATATATATATATACTACTATATATTATATTAGATTTGTCTGACTAATCTAACTCTGTTGTAGATGATAGGCTGACTGAGAGAAGCTTCTCGAGTGTCAGAGACAGAATCTACTATATTTCCTCCACCTCACTCGTGAAATCTATTTCTATTTTATCACCTCCCACTGAGCTATCACTTATTTCTATGTCTATTCAGAAGGGACCAAACTAAGTCTTAATCACCTATCACAAATCTACGACAGTTGTACAGAACCTTTTCTGTCATAAGTACTCGAGTCAAGTAGAATTAGCAAACAAGTAGGAAATTCCCAGGGATCGCAAAGATGTCGTTTTACAGAAGAACTGTCAGAATAAAACAGACAGCTAAAAAGGGTAGCGAGATTGCATAGAGTGTGCAATCGAAGCTTCGCACATGTTAGAAGAACGCAATCCACTTTCTTTGAACATGTTATGTTAAGCTGAACTATTTTGTGACTACCGGTATAATCAACAGATAAAAGACGAATAGGAGAGAACATATTGGGCACTTGAACATCGTGGGATGGGAAGAGGTCAACAATAGAATTGATAAATGGTACTGTGAACAGGAGGTTGTGGAGAGGTGTGATCATCTAGGCCAGATGGCATAGTACTTGAAGAAGAAGTCTTCATCATCATCCTCCCCCGTCAGCTCCACAAGGAGCATAGGCCTTCACCAAATGTATGCCGTCTTCCTGCCCCGTACAACCAGCTGAAGGTCATTTCATATCTTTTTCACGACCTTCATGTCTGCCTCGAGTTCTCTTCTCCATGAGGTCCTGTAATAACAGCAAAATAAGCATCAGCAACCGCTGCAGTAAAATAGTAGTAATACCGTAGACGTAGTTATTGTAATAATAGTAGCAGTGTAGTAGTAGTAGTAGTAGAAGTAGTAGTAGTTTTTTTTTTTTCGTACGCCCGCTAATACTCGAGGCGAAATCTCAGGTTATTTTTTTAAATGTCTAGCCTGACATTGAGTTTTACGTGAGTATCCTATTTTCTTGTACAGAGACAAGTGTCCCTCGCCATTCAGGCAGATACTCGCCGTTTTCGGAGGTACCCATTAGAGCTGGGTCGGCTCAGGAGCCGCCAGTCCTTGGTCGACGACACTCCTTCAAATGCACTCGCCAGGTCTCGAGTTAATCCAGTCCAAATCCCGGTCGATGAAAAATCCTCAAATGCCGTCGCCCTGGTTAGATCCTGAATCACCCGGTCGCCAGAGCGGTGTTGTAACCACTACGCTAGCGCGGCTCCCTTAGTAGTAGTAATTGTAGTAGTAGTAGTAATGGTAATAGGAGTAGTAGGAAAAGTAGTAGAAAAAGTTGTAGTAGGAGCAGTAGTAGTCCATGTAAGGGTAACAATATGTCACGAGACGCGAGTAAGGCTACATTTCGATTATGAAAACCTATTGTTCACTACGGCACGGTTACAGCGCTATTTAGATTGCACGTCGCATAGACAGAGCATACAGATATCAACGGCATCAAACCTACAGAAGCAAACGGGAGGTGGGGAACGGAAGTTGCCAGGGGCAAACGGAGCGTTTCTATAAACAACCACCCACACAAAATATTAATCAGAAGTTACCCTGTAACAGACGATTTACAACAGCCATTCACGCAAAATAGTGAAAACAGAAGCTGCCATAACTTAGTTAGTAGTTTAGTATTACACTTCATTCATCATCATCATCGTTTAGCGCTGTGTTTTTGGGTGAACATAATTAATTGTTCAAGACCTTCTGGGTTGGTCGATAGGAGGACTGTGTTGTCAGCATATCTGATTTCCGGAATCTGGTACCCGCCGATGTTAAATGAGTCAAACTCTGTGTGTTCTTGGTCATCTCTTACGTTTCTCATGATATTCTCAGCATAAATGTTAAACAGGTAAGGACAAAGGGTACAGCCTTGTCTTAGTCCTTTCTGTACTTCAAACCATTCTGATGTTTCCCCCTCTATTCTTACGGCTGTCTGTTGTTCTTGGTACAGCAGTGTGATGAGTTGTATAAGGTGGTTTGGAAATCCCATATTTTCCACTCGTATTTTGCTGGCATGGCTTATAAGAGCTATAGTTCTGTAGTTTGTGCACAGTTTCAGGCTGCCCTTTTTTGGCAAGGGTATGTAAATTGATCTTTTCCATTCCTTGGGCCAAATTCAGTTTTGCCAGATCTTGCAGCATAATGCATGGTATATACGAGCGCTGCCTTCCCCTACATATAGTATAAATATTGATAACAAAACGTTTATCATCACTGTTGTGATGGGATAGAAATGTGTAAAGGAGGTCATTTGGCAGCTTTTATGTGTTACTTAGCTGTCAGTGACGGTTTTGCTCCTTCTGATAGTTTGGTTCATGGTAGACTGATCACGTTCGTCGCTGATCAATATTCTAGGGCGCAGCACGTTCCCAGAAATGATTGCTTGCTCAGAGAAGTAAGGTTTAAGGCACTGGCAGAAGCATTTTTTCACGTGTCTTGGCGGTCGTTAAGTTAGCACTAAACTCCCACTATGAATCCGTGTTGCAGTTTTCTCAGATGGCGGTCATCCTTATTAAAATGGTTTTCCTGGGCTCTTTAAGTCCTTCAAGATGTTCCACAAAGTCCGGTCTGATAAAAAGAATTCTGAATTTTAACCCTGGCAGTCTGATTTCGTTTTGGCAAGCGATCCTCACAGTGAACCTTCATAGTGTCTTAAAACTGGAAAAAGGTCTGGTTATATTGCCTGTCCTCCCCCCATTTGTTTTGTTACGATGCTAAGAAAGCTCCATACGTTTCAAACATGCGTGTTTAGTGGGGTAATTTCAAAATTATTTCCGCCTGAAATAATATGCGTGTTGCAAAATGTCACGTCTCCCATATATGAATGAAAACATCCGATCCTCTATCAGCAATGTTTACAAATAACTTATTATTACTTTAATATAAAGTAATGTCTTTGTAACAAGGTGTGCCGGAAACGCAATGTCATGTATGTCTGTCCAAAACGTGTCGCACAAACTGAGTAATCTCGTTATATGTCGCTTGAGCACACACAATCCGTCTCTTTACCATCTTGTCAAAGAACGCACCCTGGCTTTATCAGAGATTAAACAAATGCGCCGGGCGATTTTAGTGTTAATCTGTAGTCTGATGTCGGCCACACCTGAGATTAACCAACATGGTTGTCGATTAATTTTTTATCTCAGCCCTTCCTTGCAAAGCAGGGAGAAACGGATAACCAAACAGACACGACGACCTATCAGTGAGAGGAGTGTAAGAATGTTTGAAAATACCAAGTGTCTGCTACATATCCGAGAAAGAAAAAGGTGGCAACCCGGAGATTCCAGATAACCAGTCCTCACTTCAATTGAAAATGGATACTGCCGTAGTGGAGGAGAGATCGAGAAAAGGTCGCCCCAAATCAATCTTGTCACTAGTAGTAGTAATGGTAATAGCAGTAGTAATAGTAGTAGAAGAAGTAGTATTAGTAGCAGCAGTAGTAGTAAAGGTAATAGTAGTAGAATTAGTAGTAGTAATAGTAATAGTAATGGTAATAATAGTATTAGTAGTAGCAGTAGTAGTAGTAGTTGTCACATAATATTGTTCGCTCTCTTTTCCTCCGCACGTTCTATTTTCCTTCCTCCGACAGTATTTGGTATTTTCGTGTCAATGTTTACACTTCTTCCATTCATACGTGTCATGTTTATCTGCTATCCTCGCGGAGATGAGTTACAGGTAAACCAAGATGGCGACAATATATTTTCGAGTAATGACGCATAAGGAGTACCGGTAAATTATCGATCTTGTGGCATATTACAGACACACCTGAACAAACCTCCGAAAAGCTTGTTATGAGCAAG
>JAMPIV010007857.1:0-12500 GCA_024509875.1 Oreohelix idahoensis | reverse complement strand
TACACGTGGTAACGGCACCTGTTGGAACTTCTTCGGATATTTTTGATTGACTTGTTTGTGACGTCTTCATCATATTTCATCTGTGTCTGAGGAGCTGCATGGATCTGCATCGTTGTGGTCAGTGCTGGATCATCAGCTAAGTTTACGTTTTGTTGTATTTTGTATTGTAATTTGTTATATTTTCTATATTTCATTATATTTTTGTTCTTCATCTCCTTTTCTCTGTCTGTCCATCTCATTCAGATCTCGTCACATTTAGTCTTGTAATGTAGTGAGACTTTTCTGTTGTGGTTGTTCTAGTCTATCATTTTGGAGTAGGTGTCCTTCATCGGGTACTACTTCTTCTTCCAGGAAAATCTTAGTAAATATTTAGCCTCTTGTCTTTAGTTAGGGTTACTGGGTTCCTTGGGGCCTTATCTTCTTCTATTTTCTATTCCTAGATATTTTGATATTCATATTGCTTGCATATTGCATTAGTTAGTATTGTTTGCTTTAATTTTGCAACTATACGATCTGTTTGAGCTGGTTGGTTGCTAGTTTGTGCTCAAGCTCTCAGCCCTTCATTGTTTACGTGTAGTTGTCGTTCCGTCCGTGGTCATTATTATTATTTTGTTGTGTCAAGGGTGGACGGGTGGCGAGCTTAATTCTTTCTTTTTTTCCTCGTGGGAAAAGATTTTATTAGACTGATTTCTTTCTAGGGCGCGGCTGTGTTTGTTTAGTGGCGCAGTCGAGCAGACCTGTATTCCTGCGGCTGCCCTGCTTAACAAACCGAGCGCAGTATTCGTTAGTTGTGCTAGTTTCGTTCGTAGATATGGTGTCGTGTATATTGAGTAATTCTTACCTTTTTGTTTCAATGGTGTATCCTTACGTGTCCTACTTACTATCTTGTACATACGTTCAGCGAGCATCCCTTGTTTTCGCATGTTTACAGTCACGCAGTGTACATATCATGCTACTTCTAGTCTAGCTTAGTCCATCGTCCTATCCTATGCGACTTGGAGTTTTCGTGGTGTCATAGTGTGTGTTTATTCATCTTTCCGTTGCTATTGTTTGCCACATATAAACATATTAGTAAACCAATTTTGATATTGCACACTTAAGCACTAGTGTGAGTGCTCTAAGGTATAGGGTGAAAGGGCTTAGGTAATGATAAGTTTGTGGATCAGTGGCCTTAATTAGTGTGGACTGGTGCTGTACCAGTGGTTATAGTAGCGTGGGTGAGGTACGATTCAGTTGCTATTGTAAATAATAGCAAACCAGGTACAGCGAGTTACTATTTGGGGAAAAAGTATTGTCACCTTCGATTAAGCTTTTAGACTGATAAACACTAATGAGTAGGTATTCATAAGCCAAAAGGCAAGATGTTTGCGTGTTGGTGTGGGGGGTGCAGTAGATACCGTATTTTATATATATATATATATATATATATATATATATATATATATATATATATATATATATACATATATATATATATATATATATATATATATATATATATATAGATATATATATATATATATATTATTCCAGAGGAAGATTTTTATTTTTTTTTTTGAGCCTTCTCCACACAGTGAGCGTGCACGAGGCATACTATGTTTGTAGGTAAGTGAGTCAGATACATATAAACATACTCATTGCGAGTGTACATATTGGGTGATTACTGAATATTCTTCTCTTGCAGCCATGTCTTATATATTGTATGTTGAAATTGTGCACCCATATGACCTGCAGATTGTCCCTCTAGTAGTCGATGTACCTTTCTTTCGTCAGAATTCAAAACACATAGTGATTGTATAATGAGGGTTTCGGTCGCAACATGAACTTTTATTTGCATGAATTCATTCAAATCGGTCAAAGGAATGTGGGTTCACATCGGGAGAAAATGGAACTGATGGATTTCGTGTAGCTCCCGGTTGAAGTAGCTGAATTCCAGGGTCAAAAGAAAATCAAGAAATTGGCCCAGCCCGAACGATTTGGAGAAAAAATTCTTGAAGACCAGACCTGCAACACAACTCTGTAATCGGGAAAGAGATGTGTGCGCCGAGGAAAGAGAACGCCGCAAAGCGGAGTTAGAATTACAAGAGAAGAACAAGGATGCGTTGCAGTTAAGAGAGAGAGAGAGAGAGAGAGAGAGAGAGAGAGAGAGAGAGAGTTAGAATTATAAGAGAAGAAGAAGAAAGAAGTTGAAGAATTACAAGAGAAGAAGATGAAAGAAAATAAAGAACTACAAGACAGGAAGATGAAAGAAGATAAAAATTACTAGAAAAGAAGATGAAAGAAAATAAAGAATTACAAGAGATGAAGAGGAAAGAAGAGTTGCAGCTAAAGAAGAGAGAGAGAGAGATAGAAGTACAAGAGATGAAAAGGAAAGAATAGTTGCGGCTAAAACAGAGAGAGATAAAATTACAAGAGAAGAAGATGAAAGATGGTAAAGAATTACAAGAGACGAAGATGAAAGAAGATAGAGAGATAGAATTAGAGAAGGAGAGATTACGAATAGCATTGGAGGAGAGGAAGATTGATAAGGAAATATAATTAAAAAGACTAGAATTGGTTGCAAGTGGTCAGAACTCGACTCCAAGGGAGTCCCATCGTCCCTTTAGGCTGCGGCTACCGAATTTTAACGATACAATAGTTTAGACTTCTTCCTCTAGAGAATCGAGGCCAAATGTGTGGCCCAGAAGGCTAACAGAGACGAGTGGCCATCTCTGTTGTCCACATTGTTGGTCGGGCCAGCGATGGAGACTTTTTACAGAATCCCGCTGGAAGATAGAGCTGATTACGACAAGGTGAAAGAACGACTGCTCAGGAAATTCCGTCTGACGGCAGACGGATATCGTACATGGTTTAGAAATACGGCGCCTAGTGCAGACCAGGACTTCGAGGATTTCATCTCGAAGATCAAGCTTCTGCTTAATAGATGGATCGAGATGGAGGGGATTACAAAGGACTATTATGGTTTGTTAGATCTTATGCTATGGGACAAAGTGTTGTCGTCATGCTCATCAGAGCTAGTAGCGTTCTTTCAAGAACGATAGCCAAAAGACATTGATTCCATGTCGCAGTTGTGCCACCATTACGTCCTGGCCCATCCGGGCAAACCCGTCCATCGATCCGGGCTGTCCAACTCTTTAGTTGCACTGGTCGGGAAAGTTCAAACACAACCGTAGCAACGTCGGGCAGGCGGTGCAGTTAGCTTCCAAGAGGAGAAGCATGATAGGCCCTCCCGTCCCTATCAGCCATGCAGAGGGAACTATGATAACTTCCGATATCATCGGAGTGGCCGGTCGAATTGGAACAACCGGCAGTGGAGAAGAGATATTGACGGAGAGGAGAGCCAAATGCGTAAACTGATGCGCTTTGATGAGTCTCGCGGGGAAGGTAGGTTTTTCTACAAATGGAAACCGTTCAAGCGGAGGAATGAATCCACGGAAAGCCGATCATCCGACTTCGATGCGCGACCTTCACCCGCTAGCAGCCGTAGCAAGAGTCAACGCGGAGAATCAAAAAGGGAACGCCGATGTTCCATCTGCAATGGCAAGGGACATGATGCGGACGTGTGTGCAACGCAGATCGAACACGCGAATTGCGCTTATGTGTTGGATACAGTCAACAACGAGGACTGTGTAGGTGCCGACCTCCGTTCCATTCGGACGAGAGGGTGGTGTTGCAGTGTGGACATGTACTACCGTGCTTGTCTGCGGTCCATGAGACTGGCGAGTTAGTCCTCCACAAGGGTGTAGGGGAGAAGAGATCAGTCTCGGTGATGAGAGACACAGGGTGTACCACATTCGGAGTTCGTCGTTCCTGCATTGACGAATTCTACCTCACATGCAAAACTGTAAAGTGTACCACATTTGGGGGCAAAGACGAGTCTTAGAGTGAACGCTTTCGTCCTTGAAAATCCCGTCGCCGATTTGATCGTCGGCAAAGTACCAGGCGTATATGACGTTACGGGAGATGTTACTGCGGTATCCCAGCAACACCGCAGTTCCGGGGCTGACGACCAGGTGCAGCAGCGACGGGGTGCAGGGCAAACAGCCTCCGCTACTCAGAGTCCTAGGCCGAGGGACAAGAATATGAACCGTAGAGGTACGTCTGAAAGCCTGATATCTACTGACCGCACGGTATGAATCCACAATGTCACACCGAGTGCTAGTTGGCGCACATTCAGACGTGTGTTTAATGAGGTCGCACCGGTTAAATTTGTTGAGGTATTGTTGTTGCGAGACAATACTTAGGTAGCACGAGTTACTTTCGCGAAAAGGTGGGGTGCGCGCGAGGCAGTCAGGTGGAAGCACATGTCATTGCTTAATAACCACTTGCTGACAGTCACGAACCGAACGTAAGAGTCTGACCCACTCCACCAGCACTATTCTACAGTATAAATGTACTGCAGATATTATAAGTTGGAGCATATGTAGGTTTCATATGTTCAGGTTACGATTGACTGTAAATCTTCTGTATATCTGAATGTCTTGCTTGGGTCAAGAATGTTATGTTCATCGTTTTCACGATGTACGTCGCAATAAAGGCAGTTTGTGGTTTTGTGTTTGAAAGGATGAGTATGGGAGTAGGTGAATTTAGTCATTCAGATACTTAGTTACCCTACGAGGATTATTTCGAAGTTACCCAGGTGTCATTTTTATGGTTGCCTTAATTTTAGGTGAGTTATCATGTACACATGTTTTGGTCCCGATTGATGTTGCACACACGAGAGGGATATTTGCTAGGACGGCACTGTTAGGTCGGTGAGGGTATGCTGTTATGTGGCATTTGGGTCTCCTACTTCTGAGGGGATTCGGGCCCAGCACCCTCCGGATGGAAGAAAACTTCGTTTACTTTCTTAAATATCACAACGCTATTTTGTGTTTGCTTGCCTGTTAGTGACAAGGCAGGCCGGTCGGAAGTCGACGGAAATAGCCAAACGACCATCGGAAATTCGGGCGTCAAATCTATGTCAGCTTGATGCTGCACATATTTTAGTGAATATCTTGATCAGTGCCCACCAGATTAGTCTTATATTGGTGATATTTATTCTAGGGCAGTGATTATTTGATCAGTGATGATTTTTGTGTAAGCCGAGAATTGTTGTACGTACTTTTGATAGTCGTAGGTCGTTAGAACCATGTTGGTTCGCCGCTACATTTAGCGGAGTTCACCGTAGGAGCTAGGTAGCCATATTGCCTGGTCTTGCATATCGATATTATATGTTCATTCCCTGTGGCGGCATGTAAATGTGTATTTGCATTTCATTAGGCCGTGTGTGGCGAAGTTATGTTCTTGCTAATAAAAGGGATATTAACTGTGTAGAGGCGTGTTTTCCTTGTGTCACCCATTGTTGTATAGTCACACTTAGTAGACACGAGCCAGATTATATGTCGTAGTTAAATCTGTACAACAGTGGTAATGCCCTAGTGGTGAGGGGTTAGCCAGCTAGCACCTTCCCCTACCGTAGTTAAATAAGGCTTGTGATAAGCAGTGTGGTGAATGGGGATAATATATATCTTTATAGGGGACTTAGTGTACTGACTGAGATCAGCTGTGAAGGTCTATGTATCTATTTAATATTGTGATTTATTACATAGCCTTCTTTGCTACCACATATGTCAACCTCAGTCAGACTTATTCTGGATTTGTATAATGACTGCGTGTTATGTCTAGGGTATGATAGTGATGTAATGAGAGTACACAATAATTAACAGCCAGCTAAACACCTATGGTAAGACCCACAACACTTATAACACCAAACCTCTCACAAACCTCAACAACTTTAAGAGGGACCTTAAGTAAGTCGAGTGTTAACTTTTCAAATTTATGTATTATGTATTTATAAAAAGATATCCTGATCCAATGTCAAAGGAATCAGGAATCCCAATCACTATAATTATATGAAATATTTACACATTATACAAAGGGTATGTTAAAATTAACAACTGTGTCATGTAATCGCTGTGTGTGTTGTAGTCTTTGCGGAAATACTGGATGTTCAAGCTATGTGGTTGTTGCTCCTCATCACATTTCTAGTCTGTCTTTGATGGAAATAAGGTCTACACTTTCACTTTCCTATCAAGGAAACACTGTCGTGTCTCTCTGGCTTTATGTTCTTTGATTTTCAATTCTAAGAGGGGTCATAAGACTGAGCGTCACTGTTTACACCTCTTAACTTTGAGATGGCTGACAGGAACAGACTCCTATGCTCGTAAGGTCAGCATACTCTGGATTTCATCACTCTGGTCGTTCTCTTGTCCCAGGCATATATTCTCTGCCTCCGGATTGTACGATAATCTGACCAGGTGCTGCTCTAACAGTTTGAGGACCACTGTCCCTGAAACAATAAGGTGGTCATGCCCCTTCAGAACTAAGCTAGGTTATATTTCCATATTTTACGACAATACAGGACAGACAATGTTCAGCGCGGTAGGCCCACAAATATCTTCTCATGACACAGCTTTCACCAGTTTTCCTGTCCCTAATGTGTACAACGCCTCTGCACTTCCAGTATTATGTTCTTCCATACAATAATACAGGTATCACACTACCTTGCAATTCCATGTATAAGCCTAGGCATTTAACTTCCTCTGCTATAAGTTCTGTGCAGGTTGGAGCAATTTTCTAGGCTTTTCGCTACTGAACCACACACACAAAGACACAAATCATCAATGTACATTCAATTTTCATAAATATATATATTCAAAATCTGCAGCTTACCACAATTAAGAAATCTGAGAACAAATTACGTTGAATAGCAAGACCAATATGGCACACTCTCGATCTGCTGTCGTTCCAGGCTTTCAAAGAATAATTGCACTGGCTTTCAACGCATAAGTTTCTCCAATGAAGAAATATTTGAATGTGGCAGTGAACTGACGCTCTTTTTGCCAATATCGGGAGTTCTAACCAATAAGGCCCTATGTTTACAAAGTATTTGAAATTAAAAGCAGCTTTCCTATCGTGTCTCTATTAGCAACCCACTAGTACTTTTTCTCGACTAATCGTAGTTAGTCTTTCATAAAATGGTAACCAATCAAATCGATTCTAACAGTGTGGCCTCCATTCATTTTAAAAGTCTTATCTACCATGCCAAATGGAGCAACCATGACCAAGTGTTGTCAATACGACACCACTACTTTATTTTGGCTATAAGTTGTTTATTCTTTAACTAATGGTGCAACACTTACTATATTCGTTATCAGCAAATTCTACTGCATCTAACTATATAAGTTTAAATGGTCTACTCTGTCAGTGGAGAGACATGATTTCAACCTAAACTCATGTTAATATCGACAAGCAGCAGCATTAGTAGTAGTAGTAGTAGTAGAAGTAGTAGTAGTAGGAGCAACAGCAGTAGTAGTAGTAGTAGCAGCTGCAGTAGGAATAGTAGTAATCGTAATAATAATAGTAGTAGTAATAGTAGTAGAAGTAGTAGTAGTAGTAGCAGCAGTAATAGTAGTAGCAGTTGTAGTAGTTTGAGCAGCAGTAGTAATAGTAGCAGTAGCAGCAGTAGTAGTAGTAGCAGCAGTAATAGTAGTATTAGTAGTAGTGTGACAAAAAGTCTTTATGCCCCTCTCTCACCCATTCATCCCCTCCGGCAGAATCACTTCTTTTCTTCATTTTCTTCAACGTCGTATTATTTGGCAAGTTTTTGCCTTTCATTCTTTTTGCTGTGACCGCTCCCAGACTGTTTAAGTTTCACTAAGTGAACGTAGTATTATCAGGTTAAACCGATTATCACGTAAGTCAGTCTTGCCACCTTTGAAAAAGACATCGGGTTGTTTGTGCAACCTGGTATCGCACGAACAAGCACAGATAGCCAGATTGCTATCTAAGGAAGCCGCATGAGGGACGGGCGAAAACGCCGGTGATAATTAGATAGTCATTTCATCTGAGCCCTCTCGGTATCAATATTGCTGATAATCTGTCTGGGTAGGCAATCTTGGAAGAAAGTATTACGCCAGGAAATGAGTTCACAGATTTGTTTGTGATTTGGCAGAAGTATTATAGCATTATTAGAAAGAGGTCACGCGATGGAATTTTAAAATTTAATATATTAAAACACGCGGAGGTGATTATGACTTTAATCACCACTACACCGATAGTGCTAAAGAGCTTACCATTGGTTTAATTTTGAGAGCAGGAAGATATATATATATATATATATATATATATATATATATATATATATATATATATATATATATATATATATATATATATATATTAATATATATATTGTTATATCCTTTATATATTTTATTTATATATATATATCTTATATTGTTCTTCTGAGAAGGAACTTTGGCCTGTAAGAACAATCTGGGTATTCGTATTCAGGAATGACCGATATATAGAGAATATTTATGCCTAGAGATTTGTCGATTAGTCTTGAAATTGGGATGTTCATGAGTTTTCTAAGACATTTGTTCTCGAATATATTCATATAGCGAAATTGGTTATTCAACTCCAGACAGCCGAGAGAATTTGCATTAAACGCAAATTTATAAATGATAATTAAAAGATAATCCGGAGGCAATTCTAGATGGATGACTTTAATCACCACTAACCGTATTTATAAATGCTAAAGAGCTTTAGTTTTGAGGCATTTATTTGGTTTAATTTTTGAGAGCAGAAGAGATAATAAATATATATTGCTTATTGTCTTGGTGTTGAACTTAAGAATATATATATATATATATATATATATATATATATATATATATATATATATATATATATATATATATATATATATATATATATATATATATATATATATATGTATACTTTCATTAGAAACTTTGGCAGAAGAACAATCTGGGATTCGAACTTAGAATGAGATATATAATATAGCGAAATTGGAGTCAAACATCAGACTGCATCGCAAAGTCAAACTAGCAACTCCCAGAAGCCAGAGAAGGATCGGATTATGGATCCTGTATTATAAATGACAGATCGATAGTATTTGGGCAACTTTGAAACGTAAAAGTAAACCAGCATTTATAAATACGAAGTCTGGATACCTAAGGAATCAGATTCACCCGTCATAAGAGGAATTATAAAGTTTCCCAGGCCAAGTGATTCGCAGAACACCCGTCATAAGAGGATTACTAACATTTCCCAGACCAAGTGATTCGCATAACACCCGTCATTAGAGGGTTACTAACATTTCCCAAAAAATGTGATTCGCAGAACACCCGTCATAAGAGGGCTAATAAAGTTTCCCAGACCAAGTGATTCGCAGATCACCCATCATAAGAGGACTTCTAACATTTCCCAGACCAAGTGATTTGCAGAACACCCGCCATAACAGGATTACTATAATTTCACAGACCAAGTGATTCGAAGCATCTAATAAAGTGCTGCGTCCATTCTAAACTGTGCGAGGAGATTGTGTCCGAAAAGTTACTTTGGGGTAAGTGTAAACATTTATTTTACAAATGTGAATTTGACATGTTTTTCTTGCTAAGTGGTTATAAATGAGGCTGGCAACCTCAACATATGAAAATAGTATATTCATAAACCACTGTAGAAAGGGCTGGTGCTGTCCAAGCACATATTTTCCCATTTTAATATCCAGAAGAATATTGATGATTTCTAATCATCTTCTCTGAGTTACGCTGTAAATACTCAAGAATAATTATTCCGAGAGAATAACTTTGGTTGGCGGACCATGCGCCTGTTAATTTTCAGCCCACAAATATACTTAGCAGAGGCATTTGTTTTCTTTTGTCTAAAAGATCGTGGTACTAAGCTATCAGACGGATCGTGGTACTAAACTATCAGACGGTTCGAGAAACTATGCTATCAGACTGTGAAGAGTCATCATCACAAAAGAATCGATGAAAACAGCGACTGCAGGACTCACTTATACCAGCTAAGTGCTTATAAAAGGCACCAGCAAAAGGACAGACATATTCTTTAATATAAACCCTCTATCCAGTCTCGATGAAGACAAATTGATTGTTTCATCTAAAATTCACCGTCATTCTATTTATTTTAACCTGTTAAAACTAATTGATTATTAAATGTGTTACATGCAATTTTAAAACATATCAATCTTAATTGATTCAGTTATTATAAGTGTGATAGCATACGTATGAGCAAGACTATTTAATATTTATATACTTCTATAGAGCTACTACTTGTAAAAAGGAATTTCGCTGGATTTACACCAGCTGGGGGCTTGAAAGGGCTATAACGTTTGCTTAATTCTTCACAAAAGGCGACGGACAGATATAAGTTAACAATTGCTCGGCTCTTTGCAGCATTGTCTTGACTTCTGAATTATCTTGTGGATCCCCCTTGAGATAGAAGCATCTTTACCCTTCTATCTACTTCTCTGCCAGGAGTAATCTTGAGCGAAGGTAGACACCTTTGACGACCCATTTTAGATACTCTTGTGTTTTGACCACTGGTGGACCACTACTGCAAAGCAGGGGAGGCAATCCGTGACAAGTAGGAGCAGCTGTAGTAGTAGTAGAATCAGCAGCAGCAGTAGCAGCAGCAGCAGCAGCAGCAGTAGTAGTAGTAGTAGTAGTAGTAGTAGTAGTGGTAGTAGTAGGAATAGGAGTAGTAGAAGCAACAGCAGCAGTAGTAGTAGCAGCAGCAGTAGTAGTAGTAGTAGTAGCAGCAGCAGTAGGAGTAGTAGTAATCGTAATAAAAATAGTAGTATTAATAGTAGTAGAAGTAGAGGTTGTAGTAGTGGCATCAGTAGTAGTAGTAGCAGTTGTACTAGTGGTAATAATATTAGTAGTAGTAGTAATAGTAGTAGTTGTTGTAGTAGTAGCGTAGTAGTAGTTGTTGTTCTTGGGGGAAAAAAAGAAGATAGACTTTTGAAGAAGCTAACAATAAAAATAAAGCACATAAATAACTGACGCAGACGATGCAGGAAGACAGCTGGGCAGTATGTGGGTCACATGGTACAGATTTCATGTTCCAGAAGATTACCTCATCGTTGTTGTTTTTAGCAGGCAGAAGTAAGTTGTGGGCTTGATCTGGGGCAACAGTTATTTAATGCCAGTCTTCTGAAGTGAACAAATCAAAGCTTGCCTGGGTTAATTAGCCGGAGCAGGAAATGGTAGGTTTGACGGGAACGCACGTGTCAGCGAACCGCCTGCAAGATACAGGGTTACCACATATTTCTTCTTCTTCTTCCTCGTTCGTCCTGAAAAGGACGTTGGTTACCGTATATTTAAACAGTGTCTATCAGCCGACTACGGATATGTGGTAATCATACGTTCAAACAGTGTCTATATAAGACGGCTACAAATATCAATCAATCAATCAATCAATCAATCAATACCTTTTAGCTCACCATAGGCCTTCAACAAACACATGCCAAGTCCTCCTGTCACGTGCCATCCTTTCAAGCTCTTTCCATGTTCTCCTCATCATTTTCACCTCTGTATCCAGTTCTCTTCTCCATGTGTTTTTTGGGTCTACCTCTGCCTCTCTTTCTCTGTGGATTCCAGAACAAGGACTACTTTGTAATACCACCAACAGCGTCTTCTTCTCAACTCTTGTTCCACTGGCACTTGTCTGGTTCTTGTCATCAATTCCACATTTGTGACTTTGTCATACCATTTCAGTCCTTCTATTCTACGCAAGCACCCGTTTATAAAAGTCTGTAGCTGCTTGGTTGTTGTTTTTGTTGCTCTCCATGTCTCAGAGCCATACAATAGGACTGACTTTACATTAGAGTTGAAGATTCTTATTTTCGATTTCTCCCGTTCTACATTTGTTTCACAATGCAATGGAAGCTCCTCTTGCTTTTTGATATCACTGTCTGTCCCTCCAACTTTGTCTATATTACTGCCAAGAAATGTGTACGATTCTACATCTTTTAGTGGTGTTTCTTCAAGTCAACATTTTTATCATTTCTTGCATTTATTCTCATAATCTTTGTCTTTTCCCTGTGTATTTTCAGGACCACTTGTTGTGACATCTCATCGAGAATTTTCATTTTGTCTTGCATCTGATTATGGTTATGGGACAGAAGAGCCAAGTTATCTGCATAATCCAGATGATCAAGCTGTTTAGTCAGATTCCACTGGATTCCATTTCTGTCGTGTGATGTCGATGTTTTAGAACGGGAGTGAGACAAGGATGCCTCTTGTCTCCATTTCTTTTCTTACTAGCAACAGATTGGGTTATGAAAACATCGGCTACGAATATGTGTACCTTATATTTAAACAGTTTCGGTAAGCAGCCTAAGGATAAGTGGGAACCTTACGTTCAAACAGTGTCTATAAGACAGCTACGGATATCTGGTTACCATACAGTCAGTCCTGTTCTTTGGCTTTGAAACATTGAGAACAACAAAATGCAGAACCAAAAAGCTACAGACTTTCATAAAAGGGCGCTTGCGTATAATATGAGGATTGAAGGGGTATAACAAGGTCACCAATGTGGAACTGATGACAAGAACCAGACAAGCAACAGTGGAACGAGATGAGAGGAAGTTTGGAGATGGATAGCGCGCGCACGCACAAACACAC